>JAHFZB010000060.1:122663-532126 GCA_036884735.1 Huso huso | reverse complement strand
CCGGTGTAGCGAGGGAGATCTGTGCTGACTATCCTGGCGCATCGCGTGCTGCAGGCCATAAGTACTGCCTTGGGTTATGTATGTATTGAGGTGGCGTTGAAACACACAGGAGGCGATGGCTGAAGGCCAGTGGTTGGAGGCGGCGACCAAAACAGAGAAACACAGCTGAGGAAGACGGCAGAAAAATAAGCAATTTATTAAAAATCTTTGTTGTAACGAGGGGCGTGTGCAGAGACCTTGGCCACCCCAGCCATAGTGCACATAACAACATAGGACAAAGGAGCAAGCTGACGGCTTGGCGGCAGTGAGGGCACTTGTATGTTGGAACTGCACTGAAGTAAAGGACCCCTGAGACACGCTTCAAACAGGTAGGCCAGGCATCTCTTTTCTGATTTAATGTGAAGTTGTGTGAATCGTGAATTTGAATGCTGCGTTTGGTATAACCCGACCATATACAATTAACTGCACAAAGGCAATCATTATATTAATTACTTAACCATATTACACTTGATTGTGTGTTAGTTGCTGAGGCATTTAAAATAGGACTTGTGGCAATGTTTGGGAGGTTTATATACTGAGTACAGTATGCCAGAGGGAGAGTGAGGCGTTTGATTCCAATTTTCGATTGCAATGTTCAGAGTACTGGTCTAGAACAACAATGAATCTCAAAAAATCACACCCTACTATCAAAGACTGCAAACCGGTAAATCTCCGAGGCGAGCTTTTTTAATATCAGTCACAGTACTCTTTAAAATTCCCAAAATGATATTGTGCTTATTTTATACAAAGCCAGTAATTACCTTTTCCGAAGTGTAATATGTCCAACACTTTTCAATTGTAAAACTTTGCTTGCGGCTTTCAGCTTTCCTGTGTCCATTTTGCATTAAATTGCTGTACACGGTGGTGATAGAGTTCTCTTTTAAAATTATTCAGTTTATTTTTTGAAACCATATCATTTTGTCAAAGTTATATATAAAAAGCTACAAAAACCGAACAAGGTTCCTGTTTTTTATGTTAAACCGAACCCTTTAAAGTACACCTTGTGCTCCTACTTCCCTCTAGACTTTCATTTAGTTATGCTATGGCTAAAACTTAGCATTTTAGCCCACACTGGAAAAACTTAAGCCACTTACAATACCTGTTAACTCAAGGATTAAACATACTGTTTCACAAAGGCAAAAACGTGTATTTTATTTGGCTGCGTGCTTATTTAATGCCAGTTCCCTACCTTTTACAATACATAAACAGGCCACGTTAAAGTTGCACTATAACTCCTGATTCCCATTTAATGAAATGCCAAACTCAGTCCATGAGAAAAGCGTTGTTACAGATTTCTCAGTGGGTTCACAGAGATATTCATGTGCTTTTCAATCGCTACATTATTTGGACTGTGGCGGTTTTCTTTCCACTGGGACCGGTGGCGTGTGTGTTAATATTAATCTTACCCAACTGACGCAGCTCTAGTTACACAAAGAAAACTTGTACTGATGTGATTAATATGATATTACTTGCAAACACTACTGTGTTTAAAACCTTTTATTTACAGTGTGCTTTCACCTGGGAATACTGGCAGTAACCATTGCACCGATTCACGAACATTAAAACTCAATATATCAATTGAGACGAATCCTTCTTCTTTTGAAATAATAAATGTGTTTTTATTTTTTATTAAATTTGTTTCTCTGAATCCACTTCCAAAATCTATTTCCAGCACGTTTTTAAACAGATGGCAAACAGCGAAAAAGAAAAAAAAGCGTGGCTGTGTTCTTTTGAAACAAGTGTTTCACACGAAACTTACCGTCTGTGAAAATGATCTTTCTAGGGACCAGAGGGTAATATTTGAGAATAGAACTTTGCTTTACCCTCCCTGTGAACTGTCGTATATATTGTAGTTGTGTATACATGGTTGAGAGCCCATTTCTTCCTTCATCTTTGAACATGATTCAGATCATTTTATGCCACAATTTTTTAAAAAACGATCAGAATTTTTCCATTTGAAGTTCTATGTTTTTTTTAAAACATTTTAAACATTTGGTCAATAGATCAGCTGACTGGTTTCTAATTAGACCCTCTCTCCCTTAAACACAGCGTTTATTGGCATACATATTCTGATGAACAAGACTTTCATTGAAGAAATGAAATCAATCTAAACAGTCTGTTGGTAGTAGTTCATCTATCAGCACAGATTGAATGTAATGCAAGTGTTGGCAGTCTTAAACAATTACATTTTTTCAAAGCCTTAGCCACCATGGCGAACTTGATTGAATAGATGAACTACATGGAGCCGGTTTCCTTGTGGCGACTTTTGGCGTGACTAGCGAGACATAGTATTCTAAAACATTATACTATCAAAATGGTGTTCAATAATAATATGTCTCAAGGGTGCCTATAATGTAGTATTCACCTTGGGCGTTTTCACGGTTTGTTGTGTTACAACCCTGAAATCTTGATGCATTTTAAGCATTCATAAAATGTGCCAAAGCACATCCCTAAGAGGTCTGGGCGGCCTACCTCAATTCATCCAAAATAAAGAGTGACCAAAAGAATCGTCACCGAAACAGGGTGCTGGATTGGAGTTTGGACAAAGGCCATCAGGTGCAACACCAAACACGGCTCTCGGTGGTGTGGGTCAATGGGCAAAATTAAACATTTGAGAGATGGTCTCAAGACATGGTTCCAAAATCGCGATAGCCTAGGACAGGTCAAACATGGATCAAATGAGGCTGGAACCTGCCCACATCTATCACATCTTGGATCAATAGGATAAATGTTTGTCAATGGTTTTAGTTGTGGATCGATGAAAGGATTTTAGTGAATGGGGCGTGGCGTTACAAATAGGAATTGTACTCTTGAAAATAATAGGAGTCTCAAATGTCGTCCTGAAATTAAAAAACCAGGTCCAGCTCCCGAGGCGCGGCCTTATATAGTGGTTATTGAGGACAATGTGAAAAATAGAATTGTAAATTATGAAATCCATGCCCCTACATTGAGGGATTAAGTTTAGAGAAATGGAATTAAGAGTTCAACGGTGAAATGAGGGAAATGAGTCACCTTACTCACATTACAAAGTGTCCAGTCTGCAAGTACGAGAAAGAAGTGTGGTTGGAATATTACCCTTTGAGAAAGTTGCTCGAAGCAAAGTCTATCATCAATACAGAACTTTCTGGAATTTCTAGAGACCCTTACCGTACCATGCTTGGAAACAACATTCATTCAGGGGTGCAAGAATATGATTCATAGCAATGGGAGAGAACATGTAGATTGGACTGAAGGAAACCAAATTCTGTCTAAACTGGGCCCAAATCTTAAGGGAATGTTTTACTATATTATTATTATTTGTTTATTTAGCAGACACCTTTATCCAAATGACTTACGAGAGAGCCAGTTGGTGTGAACTATGCATCGCTGCAGAGTCACTTACAAACTCGATCACCAATGAACACAAGGAGGTTAGGTGACTTGCTCAGGGGTCACCTAATGAGTCGATTGGCTGAGGGTGGAGTTGAACCGGGGACCTCCTGGTTTACAAGCCCTTTTAACCACTGGATCACAACCTCTATGGGGCTAAGAACTAAACCTGTGTGTGAAGGAAAGAGGCAGTAGAAGAGACATATCAATGCTGTTAAGGTGTATGAGCTGACAGAAGGGCAGCTTCAGAAATCCGGTAACCAGGCAGGCCCTATGCTGTAGATGATGAAGTGGAAGCAAGTGTGTGATACAGCGAATTGATAGCTGACCAATAATGGCATTGAAAGTTAAGACAGGAGTATCCTGCCATTTAGGCCTAGCGGGTTTTCTTATTCCATATAAAGATGAGATTGAATTGTATCCAGCGTCTTGAAAAAAGATTTAGGAATAAAAATATACACTTTGGAAAAGGGCTGCAAAATTTAGGAAGCACATTCATTTGAACTTCTGAGATGTATCTGACCAACAATCTTTTTAATATATGTTCCAAGTAAAGGCGTTGAAAGTAGATTTAAGAGATCTACATTGGACCATATTAAAGAAATTCCTAGAAATGTAAATTTATCATAGAAAATCAATTTTGAAGGCAAATCAGCAAATTGACAATGTGTTGCAGGAGGATTGATTGAAATATGAATTCACTTTTATGCTAATTGAGTTTGTATCAAAGTGGTCCAAGCGCAGACAGAACATGAGGAAGGGATGTAGAAGGGTCGAGATAAATGAAAGGAATCAACAGCATACAGATGAAACAAGAGCAGCTTTGGCATTCACCAATTAAGGGGCCCCAGATAAACACCCAAATTACTGTCTATATTCACAACTAACGAAATATTTAACAGAAAAGCTGTTTGCCAGCTGATGGAACACCAAGGTCCACACACACTGATTCTGAACTTCTGAATATGTTTTAATATTGCACCGCAGATGCAATGCCTAGGACCTGGTTAACCTCAATGAAATTAAACAATTGAGCTTTCTAAAAACAATTGAGTTTCAGAGTTTCTTTGTATTGGTACTTCAAAGACGGAATGAAGTAACCATTAAGAGTTTAACAGCAATTCTCCTCAATATTACTCTCCATGGCCTCTTTTCAGGCTAGCATGTGATCCCGCGGCTGCAGCCAAAATAAAAAAAGATACACAGTAATACTAAACTAGACATTTAGGTAGCTAATAACATCGAACATCAAAACAATGTCCTTTACAGCATCCAAACGGAAAAAACCCTTGGTAAAGCACTTGGGTAAGCGAACAATCCACAAACATGTCGAATATAATGGGAAATGAAAACAAAACCACAAAAAGAGTCCAGCGGGCAAAAACAAAAAAGCAAAAAAATTGTCCAGATCAAAAACGCACAACCCATCAGTGTTACTGACGGTAACCACAAATAAAAGCAAATTAAGATCTCACCGATGTTGAACTTACTTGAAATCGTAGAGGAAAGAATACATTTTAAACTCTAAAGCCGAATCCATGCATCATCTTTCCAGAACAGGAAGAAAAAAACAGCTCTCCTCATCCATTAGCCCATATGCTTCAGTGTAAGAAATGCATGATAGTGCGATAATTTAACAAAAAGAAAACACTGTGTACAAAAAGCCTATCCCAATAATCCTGCGGCTCTTACATTTGAAAGCAACCTGACTAAAAACTTTTGCAAACTCCGCGTAACGCGACCCACAGACATGCTTTTGCTCAATCCTCCACAAACCACTTACTAACAGCTGATTCTTGAGGAAGCAGCAAGGGCTCCATTGCAAATACAAATAGCCAAGGATTGAGGCATCCTGACCAAGATACAAAGAAAGTATCCTGAGTTCATATTGTTGTAGTGCGAACCGAGGGGCGGCAAGGATGTATATGGGAGGCCAATTTTGTCCAAGAAATAAAGGAGTTTGACCAAATCCAAATTTTGAAGGGTAGCAAGATAAGTGATACTTCAGGGGTCGGTCAGGTGGAAGATGTATGTATACTATAATATTAAACGGAAGTCTTAAGAACCAAGATAGCGGAGTTCTGGATAAAACCTTTCGATCTAAAAGAAACAACCAAGAAGGAATAATTCAATCGAGCCTCTGTGAGCTAAAACTAACAGCCAAAATTTTGACATCTGTGTTAGAAAATGTAATGAAACTGAAATCTGGAGGCTGCATTAGGAGGGTCGTATTCTTTTTTTAGCGTAAGGATGTTGAAGCTTGATAAAGTGTGGGAGGAGATTGTGACTTAAATTATTCAGTGAACATGAACATGTCGAAATGGGGGAGAGTTAGACTGAAAGTGTTTTTATAAAATTAGGCAGGAAAACCATCAGGCCAGGAGACTTGCTGCCTTTGCATTGATTTAATTGCCTCATTATTTCCTCTCAGTAGAAAGGGCTCCTCTAAACTGGCCTTTGATTGCGGAGGGTTAATAGAGGCAGGTCAAAGATTGTGAAAAGAAGTCAATTAAAAGATAGTCGTAGATTCAAGTGATATACAAATGTGGTAAACCATTTAAATGGCTTATTGATGGCTTTTTGCTCAGTTGCAACGGAAACTCACCACTTTGTTAGAAATTCATTGATCAGATGAGAAGCACTGGATTGGTGTAATTGGTGAGGCTAAAGCTTGCTAGCTTTATCACGTGTTCATAAAATATAATGGAATCTGAGGAGGTTGTTTTCTACTACCCGTTGAGAAACAGAAATGAAATCAATTTCAAATCTGCAATCTTAATCCACTCATATACAAATCAAGGGGTGAATTGAAGCAGCATACTGCTGATCCAGCTGAAGAATAAAACAGTTCGACAGTCTCTTCTTACAGCGTTTGTTCTTTTGAGCGCGCTGAAAGGGGTGATCTGACGCGCGGAGTAAGCTTTCATTGCCTCCATATAGTTGTGATGGGGACTCCTGGGGGTTACTTGTATCAAAAAAATGAAATAATCTGTTCAGACATGAATTTACTTGAAATTTTCATCAGAAAGTAGAGGCTGCTAAAATGCAGGAGCCCTGAAGCGTAACCTGATTAGGAAAATTTAGTTTCTAATATGACAGGTGCATGATCAGATATGTACTATGCTGTGATTGTTACAAAAGGCGAACCAGAGGACAGCAGTTTATTATCAGAAAAAATAATCAAAGCATTATTGAGTGTGTGGTGAGCAGGAAAAAAAAGAGTATTGTCTACCTGTAGGAAAAAGCCTGTAATCTGAAAGAAGGATGGATGGCTAAAGAAACGGTTTTAGAAAGTGAGTAAGATTTAGGATGGCGATCTAATGCGGGATTTAAGCAACAGTTAAAGTCCCCGCAAAAGTGTGTATTTAAAATCAGGAAGTTGAAACATGTGTAGTAAAATCCCTGTCATCCAGTTTGGGAATAAACATTATTGAGTCATGGAGTCTGCCACATCAACATAACGACAAGATTCTTATCGGCAATAACTTCAAACGGGAAATGGTATGTTTTTGTGTACTAAGATTGCAGCACCTCTGGCAGCGAAACGCTTTGCAGAACAATTGCAGGCTTGCTTACCCATTGTCATTGGTGAGTCGACTGGCTTGGGTCTCCTGCAAGAGTCTGGTTCCAACATTTTAATGCTGGAATCTTTTCCGAGCTGCGTGTTTCACTTCACTGGGTGATTCAACCCTTTTACATTCCAACTTACAAAGGAAAACTGACAGCACTTCCTCTATTAGCACACATCCTAATGACAGCAAAAAATACAAGATCAAGTATGAGCTGCAAAAATAAGACAAGTGAGAGGAATCAGTGATCAACCGATCAAAAGGTTACATAAATGGTGGATTGTCTCGGGCTTCGAGAGAAAAAAGAGCAAAACTGAATTTGTGTGATTTATACATTGCCTGAATCCACGAATACAAAGTGAAAGGTTACAGCCATAAAAATACACCTTTCAAAAAGACATTTCAACCTATTTAAAAGTGGTGTTTATTAAACTGAAAATAACTAATTAACATAAAAATACTGAAAGTCTCAAAGTCTGCGCCAAATAATTTGATACCTGCCCGTGCCAGGGACGAGAAAGGGAGAAAGAAAGAAAAAGAAAATATATTCATACAAACATACGAGTATAAAACAAAACGAACACATACATATACAAAATGAAACCAATAATAAAGGGGGTATTTAGCATAATACCAAATGACTATTTCGATAGGCAATCGTTATGTGTAAACGGTAACAGTTGAAATATATCACAATGGTACTAATAGCGATATGAGAAGCGTAAAGGTACATTCTTAGAAGAATAATATTCTAGTTCACTAACCATTTTTTTCACATAAAAATATATACCCATATGAATATACTTAACTATATTTTTCATTGACAAATAGTTATCTGCAAGTATATATAAGAAAGGAAAATAAAGAGGTTTAGTAACACACAGCCAGGCAAGCCGTATGTTAATACCACTGAACCCAGGCTTAGTGAAACCCGTGACCAGTTCAGCATGGTCTACAAAAATAAAACGAAAGCGATCAGAATCCATCACTCTCGTAGCTGTGTTTAACTTGGGGAGGTGCTGCTGGCATCGGAAGCAAGGGAGAATGTCCTTTTTACAATTAAGCTTTTTAACAAGAAATAATGTGTTCATTAGCAGATTGATTTCAATTAACACATTTGGTTTGAAAACCACTTGATACTAAAGCTTTAAGTTACTATACCACGAGTTCAGTACAATAACACTGGGGTTTGAAAATCCACTTGATATTCACTAAAGCTTCGTTACTATACCGCAAGGATTCGGTACAGTAACACTGGGGTTTGAAAATCACTTGATATACTAAACTTTCGTTACTATACCGAGTTCAGTACAATAACACTGGGGTTTGAAAATCACTTGATACTAAAACTTTGATTTATATACCCACGAGTTGAGTACAGTAACACTTTGGGGTTTGAAAATCACGCCCGTGATACTAAACTTTTAGTTACTATACCACCGGTTGATTTCAATAACTGGGGTTTTGAAAATCGCCCACAATACTAAAGCTTTACGTTACTATACCGCGGTTTGGTACAATAACACTGGGGTTTGAAAATCACTTGATACTAAAAGCACCGTTTACTATACCACCAGAGTTCTGCAATAACACTTTCTGGGTTTGAAGAAAATCGCAGGCGTTCAGTATGCATCACTGTACCTGGTGACAGCCTCTGTCATTTTATAATCACCTGTACCTGGTGATGCAGCCTCTGTGTCATTATATAATCACCTTGTACCTGGTGATACAGCCTCTGTCAATAGGTATATAATCACCTGTAACGCCTGAGGTGACGGCCTCACCAGCAATGGGTATATAATCACCTAAGCTGGTGATGATACAGCCTCTGTGTCGGTATATAATCCTGGTACCCTGGTGATACAGCCTCTGTTAATGGAATATATATATCTACCTGGCCTGGTGATACAGCTCTGTGTCGATTATATAATCCACCTGTACCTGGTAATTACCCTGACCCTCTGTCGGTATATAATCACCTGGTGATACAGCCTCTAATCGGCAGTACACATAATCACCTGGCCACCTGGTATTCACAGCCTGTGTCAGTATATAATCACCTGTACCTGTGGTGATACGGCTGGCAATGGGTATAATGCACCTGCCTGATGAGCAGCCTCTGTGTCAGTATATAATCCTTACCTAGTAATACAGCCTCTGTGTGGGTATATAATCACCTGTGCCTGGTGATACAGCCTCTGTCGATGCTCCACCTGCACCTGGTGGTACGGCCTGCCTCTGCCAGCTCCCACTCTCTGTCTCTCTCCCCTCCATCCTCTCTCTGTCCCACCATCCTCCTGGCTCTCCCCTTCTTTCTCTTGCCCCTACTTTCTCTGTCTCCTCCTGCTCTCTGTCTTGGGACTGCTCTCTGTCCCCCTGTCTCACCCCCTCTGCTCTGTCTCCCCACGTTTCTCTCTCCTCCTGTCCCCCCTCTCTCCCCTCCTCTCACTGCCCCTTCCTTTCTCCCTCTCCTCCATCTTCTCTCCCCCTACTTTCTCTTCCCTCCTCCTCTCTTTGTCCCTCCTCCTCTCTTTGTCCCTCCTCCTCTCTCTGTCCCCCCTCCTCTCTCTCCTGCCACCTCTCTCTTCTCCCCGCCTCTTTCTCTTGCGGAGTCCATAGAGATTGCACCTGTCAGGCTCATCGGTCTGATTTCCCCATGTAATATTATTTTACACACACACTGTTAAAAATGTGTGGCTAAAAAGTAATATTATTCTCCTGATCAATTGATTTATCACGCAAACTAATCCCAAGTCATTATGTTATTAAAACACCTCAAAAAGCTTTAAATGTCCGCGATTTTCTTTGAGGAATTGGATCCCGGAGAAACATGTCATCTCTTAGTTATTTATGTCTGTATTGGTAGAAGGGCCGATGCTTTTTCTCAAAATCCGCCTCAATTTGTTGGCTTTTCCTGGGGCTTCTCTCGGCCATTGAAAGCTTTTCTCCTGCTTTTCACGGAGAAAAAAGCGACGAGGACATATGGACAGCAGCCATTCGATGATATGTAGGGTCCGACACTGGACGGAATAGAATTTTGGAATGTGGGACCTGGTCTGACAGGACATAAAGAGTTAAGAACTTGCTTTTAAAAGTTTATCGCCAGTAAAAGCATAGCAAAGTGTAATATTAGCACAGTGAAAGATTATGCAAGCACAGAGGCAAGCATTGTAGCATTACAGAGAGGGGTATGTTCAAAGCATATTAGCTTACGTAAGCAGAAACCAGGTTAACCTGTGGTAAATGCAAAGTATAACCATGAAAATGGTATAACTCTCTATATCTCCGCCTCCTCTCCTTCTCTGTCCCTCTCTCTCTCTCCTGCGCCTAGCCTCTGTCACCGCTCTCCTCTCTCTGTCACCCCTCTCTCTGTCCTTTCAGTTCTCTCTCTCTCCTCCCTCCTCTCTTTCTATCTCTCCATCATCTCTCTCGGTCTCCCCTTTCTCTCTCCGCCACACATGACATATTCCCTATAAATAATTGTGTTGCCAAAGCACATATATATAGCATAAACAACTAAAATATATAAAGACAGAGAAACATGCAATACTAAACAGTAACCCTCCCTCCCTCTATATTATTATTATTTGTTGTTTATTTAACAGGCACAGCCTTTATCCAAGGCGACTTACAGAATTGGGAATTGTGTGACTAAGCATCTTCTGCCAGAGTCCTTACAGCAACTTCTCACTTGAAAGGCGAGATTTACAAGGGAGGTTAAAGTAACTTGCTCGGGGTAACACAGTGAGTTGAGGGTGGGATTTGAACCGGGGACCTTCTGGATTTTAAAACCCTTTAACCACACTGGACCACACAACCTCCTATTAAGCGGTACCCCCTCCCTCTCTATATTAAACCCCCCTCCTCCCCTCTCCCTCCCTCTCTGCCATTAAACAGTATCCCCTACTTTCCCTCTCATATTAAACGAAATTTTAAGGCTGAGTTATTCAGTCACATGTATCGTTTGACAGCTATCAATAGTCAAAAACCTATTACATTGTTTTTGTGTAAAGGTTTAAGCAAAAAGCTTTATTTTTATTCAGTTTGGAATCAGACATTATTTTTTGTGAAATAAGTGCAGAGCTTCCTGTGCTCCCCTCAGAATGTAACTCACTGAATCTACATCTGATTGAACTCACCACCTCCCCCCTGCCCCGCACCCTGTGAAGGTGTTTACTGATGGGATTGGATCTGTGTGCAGGAGTTAAGAAGTGTTAGCAGAATACAAAAGCACTAATGCTCAGCCCAGGCTCATGCCTTTGGGAGCTTGACATTTGTTTTCTAAAATGAGCGGTAAAGAAAGAAAAGTAAAGAGAAAAGTAATGTTTTGGGATACTCATGGCATTCTTAAGTGACCATTTAGAGATATGGCGTAACTTAAAAATGTGCATTTGTAAAAAGCTTGCCATCTCCCTCTGCATGATGCAAAATAAGGCCCCCTCCCTCTGTGATGAAAATTGCCCCTCCTCCTCTACTCTCATTCAGTGGTGCCCCCTCCCCTCCCTCTGTAAACATGGTGCCCCTCCTTCCTGTAATTGAAGCAGTGCCCCCACTCCCTCTATGATAAAACAATTTGCCCCCTCCCTCTATATTGTTGCCCCTCCTCCTCTATGTTAAAACATTGCCCCCCTCCTCTGTGTCCAAACTACCCTCCTCTGCCTGTTGCCTCCCTCTCCATCCCTCTACTAATTAAACCAGTGCCCCCCTCCCTCCCTCTATATTTAAATGATACCTCCTGCAGTCCCTCTCTTTTCCCTCCTCTACGTATTGTGTGACGTGTTCACTCGTTTGTCCGATCTGTAATGTGACCAGCCAGTATAGGCTGTGTGTTTATCTTCTCTTTTGTCTACCCTTCACCCTCCTCTGTCTCCTCCTCTATCTGTTGCCCCCTCTCCTCACTCTGTCTCCTAAAGCTCCTCTCTCCACCCTCTCTCTCCCCCCTCCTCTCTATGTCTCCTCTCTCTCCCCTTCTCTCTCCGGGATTGGTTGTATAATAATCTGCCAAAGCCCGGGTGTTAAATCGGGACAAAAACAATGCAGAATCAATGGGTCAAGAATAATGGACCCACAGGGAAATTCAAAGCGGCAGCATAATAATAGGAGTGTATACTTCGCTAGACACAAATTCAACAGAACTAGAAGGCAAAATAATCCTGTTATGCAATGACATTAAATCGTTAGCAGGAGAAACAATACTAATGGGAGTTCTTCCCCATATAAAATGGAGAACCAGTTGGGGAACACCGACGAACGAGAGTGAAATGGTGAAGCTGCAAAATGGCTGCTTCCCTAGCATAAATTTGATAAATTTTAGACTAGAGGGAGGCATGCCTGATTTAGTCTTTCAAATAACAAAGAGACAAGAATAAACTAAAACCAGTGGTCGAAGAAACAGTGTAAACTCAGAACCACAACTGTGGTCTCATTAGAAGTGTTTTTAAAACCCCAAAGTAATGACTAGCGGCTTAGGTTTTGTTTTAGAAAATGGAAACATGAGGTATGGAAAAGTTAACAAGATTGGGTAAAATGGAAAACATCCCTGAAAAAAGGATGGCTGTTTTTTTAAATGTGATACTAGAAGTATGAAACAATTACATTAAAAGGAAATGAACAGAATTTAAATCCTAAAACAAAATGGCCAAAATAGTTTAATAGATCCATTTAAAGTAATATTCGTGAAAAGGCACAGAGCGTTTACAAGGGACCAAAAAATAAAGTACACGAAGAGTACTTGGGACTGCAAACACAGATCAAAGAGTTAGAAAGGCCAGAGGTAGAAATCCATGGCCTTCGGGAGGCTGGAAACCAATGCCAAAATTAGCAACAACAGAGAACATTCAAAAGGTTGATTTCTAAGGACACAAATGGCAAAATCATGGGTGAAGAAAAAAATAGCAAATATATTAAATGATGATTCTGGAACTTTCACGAGGTTTTACAAAGGAGGGACAGGACATGCCCCGTAATGGAGCCCTGTTCCTATCAGTTTTAAATGTTTGTAACAGAGCAGAAATATTGTAGGGACTAAGAGCTCTTCGTGTCTGAAAAACAAATCCCTGGGCGGATGAGATCCACTTCAATAGTACTCAAAGAAATGAAAGAAGTTATTTACAAACCCACAGACAACCAAGATCATGCAACAGTCTCTTGACACAAGGGGTTGCCACCGACAGACTGGAGAGAATTGCAAGCGTAATAGGCAGATCCACCAAAGGGAGACAAAGAAACCAGAACCAAGGTAACCTGGACCAATAGGCTTGTGGCTTCTATTATATGTAAGTTATATGAGCTTATAATAAAGATTTAAAATGGAAAATTACCTATGGTAACATCCACAGGAACCCCGGTCGCTGTGGTTTGAGAAAGGGAATCGTGTCTAACTAACCTACTTGATTTTTGAGGGATGCAACATTAATGGATAATTGCAAAAACATGTCGAGCATGGTTTTATTTGATTTCCAGAAAGCTTTTGATAAAGTCCATAAAAGATTAATTCTCAAACTGAACACAGTAGGGATTCAAAGGAAATGCATGCACATGAGGAGTGGTTGGCATGTAGAGACAGAAGAAGAGGTACTGATTAGGAGAAAGCCTCTTAATGGGCTGAGGTAACCAGTGGTATTACCACAGGGGATCAGTATTGAGTCCCTCTGCACTGTTCTAATCTACATTAATGATTTGGATTCTAGGTATAGTAAAAGCAAGCATTAGAATACAGGCAGGCACAAAATAAGGAGAAATTGGCAAGCTTACTGTTGCAGCAACAAAGAGTCATTCAAAATGATCTAGACAAAGCATTTGAACTGGGGCAGACACAGGAAATTCTGAGAATTAATAAGAAAAGTGTAGCAAAATTACTGAGATGCAGAAACCTTAATAAAAATGTGTATTCTCTAAATATCATATGGGGAGATACTGAAATTGAAGAGAATCAAAAGACCTAGGAGTTTATATGTTAGGCTAGGAAATGTCTTCATCTAGGTAATCAGGGGAAGCTATAAAAGACCAACAAAACTTGTAGGATATGGTAGAGGTCTTGATTTAAATCAGGGAGTAATGTTAAAACTTTGTGCATTAGTGAGACCTCACCTATAGAATATTGTGTTCATTTCTGTGAGTGCACCTTTGTTTGCTAAAAAGATATTGCTGCTCTAGAAGGTGCAAGAAGAATTGTGTATACAAGGCTCCCCGGTTTAAAAGGCATATGCATTAGCCCTGCAGACCATTCAAAGAATTGAATCTATTGGTCTTGAACAAAGAGACAGTGATCTGATTCAAGCATTCAAAACTCTAAAAGGTTTGAACAAATGTCAACCCAGGGGAGCTTTTTGACCCTGAAAAAGCAAAAGAGTTAGGTCACAGATGGGAGGTCAGATAAAAAGGAGGCATTCAAGGACAAAAATGAAGGCACTTTTTACTGCCAGAGAATTGTGGTCTGAGACCCAGCTCCCAAGCAATGTTGTTGAAGCTGACACCTGGGATCCTTCAAAGGAAGCTGCTTGATGCAAGGATTCTGGGATCCATGGCTACTAATAACTAAGCAGGAGAGAGCAGATGGGCGGAAATGGCCTCCTCTGTTGCCAACTTTGCTTATGTTTTATAACTTGGTCAAAGCATTTGAGGCAGACCGTGATTGATGGCTTTTAGGTTATACAGCCGTTTCTTTGTGCGTGTGAAAACACTGCTGTTTTATCTCAGGGTACTGGGCGACGGGTTAAAGCTCCTGATGCCACTGATCATTGAATCCCGAATTGGGTGTAATTTGCTGTGTGCTCCTATGGACATTGGGGTGAACTGGTATTCCTATTGTATCCTGGCTTTTTGGAAAATCATAATTTTTGTTTTGTTCATGTTTCTGTTGTTTATTGTGTTTCACAATACTGTTCCAGCAGGTTCCCAAGCTCGTGGGAGATAACAGGCAGATCCTTGAGCACAGAGCAAGCATTTCATTTGAATGTCATCCAGAGTTGCAGGATTGCTCCAGCACTTTCTGTCGTCATCTCATTTCTATAAAGAGAGTTGGGCTCAGTTTACACCTTAATCTCGCCCTGCCTGTGTGAAAAAAAATGCTTTGTTCTTAATTTCCACACTGCGCATTTTCTGACTACATTAGTTTATGAACACCTGCCCCCCTAACCCACTTTGGAGGAGTTTAGAAAGGCATGAGACCAAGTTGAATTGAATCAAAGGCTTTTCTTTGCTGGTCTGATTGATGCGGTAAATAATGTGTTATATACCGGGGTATGGTAATGATCCATAATACGTAGGGCTGGGATGATATATTATAAAGGGTCCCATTAATGAACTGATAGATATTGTTTTTTCAACCATCGATGGTTATTTTATCCATCAATGGTTATTCAATGATTCAATGCGTCGAAACATTGTCCAAGTCCTAGTCATAGTCGCAGTGCTTTGGTAAGAAGCCTATCTGGCTTTTACTCAGCTGTGTTGGTGTTCATAACAAAAGTTCGAAGTATTTGGGGTGGTAACAATGCTGCAATACTTTCCTAAAGTTACTGTTTAGAGACCCTTATAATTATTCAGGTCCTGGTCTGTCTCAAAATTTATGAAATTGATGATGAAGGCCTTTGTTCCAGATCTCTGAAATTATTAGCTCAAGAATGATCTGGGTAAGAGTTTTCACCAGGGCCTCTTTTCAGATGGAATTGAAATGCAGCCTGTGCTTATCAGAATGATGTTAAAGTTCAGGAATCTTTCAGATGGGTGTTGTTGCCCTTTAACACGCTCCATTGCTGATGCTATTGTCGAGGCCCTGAGCTTTCCTGTGGCTGAGGAGGACTTCGATTTGTCTATCACCCTACCGAGGGTGATTATAGAATCTAAGAATTGATTGATGATTATCTTTAATAATTCTTCAGGTTTGCTAATGTATCAAAGCAGTTGTTTTGATTTGAGTTAGGTTATTTTTGGGATTGATTTGTAAAGTTTTCAAATATTCTTTCCAAATATTTCCATTATCAGGATTACCAGTTCCTTGATTACTGCTACCGGAGTTAAATTCTTCCCATTGACCAGAATGAATTATTATGGAATTGGTGTTCAGCTGTAATAGTATTTAGTCACGCGTAATCATTTTTCTTTTTTAAGATTAATGTTTGCTTGGTGTTTTAAAAGTTTGACAGTAGTTGAGTCATTAATTTTTTATTTTGTTGATCTCTGTTTCCGAGAGATTAGATGGTTCCTGTTCCCTGTCAACCATTTTCTTTAAGGTTTTGTTTTCTGGATGCTTAATAATTACGTGTTTTGTTTCATATGCTGCTGTGTGTATTTTTGCTTTCGAAGTCTCTCACAGCCGAATTGACTCCGGTATTGCATCCCTTCCGGTCACAGTAACTTTATGTAAAAATGGTTTAACATGTGTTTGATTTTGTCACTGTTGATTTTTCTGGAAATGTGTGTAAATGGCTGTTTTTCCATTTATATAGAGATGGGTGAGAGTTTATAACGGTACGGGTGCATTTACATTAATGTTAGCGAACAGTATTGCTTGACCTTTTAATACACTGTCTGGCTGTGGTCTGACAGGGTGAATGATAGTCTGACTATGAAAATGCAATGAGCTGGGGGAGACCCGTAATCCGGTGATGAAATAGTCCACCACACTGCGGCCCGAGCAAGAGCTGGTCTGGGCCTCTTCTAGAAGTCTCCTCTGATCGACTGGATTTACAATGTACATTCCACTTCCGCATCTGCGGCAACTGGTTCCATTCTTATTAACTACACTATCATAACTGTTTCTGTTTAGTGTATTAGAGTCGCGGTGAAAGGAGAATTTCCAAAGATATTACTTATTTCCCCTCTATTGTTATAGAAATCATTTTTCTCTGCCCTGTTCTGGAGTTCAAATTCTCCACACAGCGGCAGTACCAGTATCACCAGAGGTGCATGTAGCAACAAAAAAGTAGCTGGTGAAGAGAATTCTTAGCGGTTGATCGCGATGCAGGAGATGACAAACGAACAACAATTATCCGTGAAAAGATTCTTTATTTATAATCCGGGATCTGGCGACTGATTAAATATAAATCGACAGCCCACACACACCAATGTGTAGCTGCGGGGATAAAGAAACTGAGCACGGTCAGAACCAAAAATGAACCACCACGGTCACCTGCCAGATACCGGGTAGTGCAGTCGTGCTGATACTGGTCATACACAGTATTTTGTGACGGTGGTGCAGTGAATTACTCAGTTGTACTGACCCTCGTGGCTCGAGTCAACCGCTCCTAACTGTCTGTTGATAACGTAAAACACAGAAGCAATTTTAACGCGAACAAACCTGGCCTAAAAGGAAACCGTGGCTGCGTCTTTCTGCACTTTTTTATTGAGCTCCTCTCTCGGTCCTTCTCTACTGAGCTTTACCAAAGCTGCGAAGGGGAGAAAAGAACAGCGTTACCTATTTCTCCAACCGCTGGTATCTGGAGTAGCGAGTTGCAGCTGCTGACCCACTTGCAGCTGCCCTCGTTTTATCAAGTATCTGGATCTTACAGCAGAGTCCTCTTCTTCCGGTGACCCGCCCGGTCCGGGAAGCGAACTATCGAAAGACCTTTCCAGATACTTCTTCCTCCGTTCTTTATAGCGCCCTCGGGTGGAGGAAGATTTATCCTGGAGAACTCATTACCATTTCTGTCACGATGACCACAATTCAGGATTAACCTTAACCTCGCCATTGCTCTGTCGCACTACGGATGAGAGGCGTTGTTGTAAAAATTGTACGGCTGATGCATAGTTCACACACTGAATATATGATCGCCCAGATGAAGCGTCACTAATCAAACAAAATAATAATAATATAATGTTCCACACTTACGTACATGCTCGCCACCACCTCTTATGAACAGGTTAGCTGGTCCATTGCTCCTGCTGTTGCGGCTTCGATGCTGTCAGTAATGGAACGAAGACTATGTGAAGGAGTTGCTTGATGTTACTCAATTAGGATGTCACTGGATCTGGTGATGATGAATGCGTGCGTGGAAGGCGAAGCCCGGCTGCGAGATCTTCCCTGTTAATCTCATGAATGCTGTTAGCTCTGGCACATCTTTTTCTCAGCACAACAATATTGGAGGAATGGTTCAGCTTTCGGGAATAGCTGTGTGTGGTTGAAGTTTAGTTCCCGACCAGTTGGGTGAATGTACTTCGAATACTCGCGACGAATCGTTTATCCCCTATGTGTGTGAGTAGTCTGGTGATGTATTTTGGGGCTAAAGCTGTGGCTTTGTTATAATCTGGAAGGCTCTCTATATTGAGACCCAGTTGGAGTCCATGAGAACCACCATCGAAACTGGGGTGTTTGTTGATGATTTGGGGGTTTTACCCGAGGTTGAAGGTCTGTTCTTCGGGGGATGTGGGCTGGTGTCTTGCTCTGGATTGTCCTGTCTGTGGTGGTGTTGGCTGTTATATTGCTTCTCTCTGCTTTGTTGGTATTGAAATTGTTCTACTTGTGCTGTTGAGAGCCAGCCCTACAGGGGCTGTGACTGAATTCCCCTTTTGTCTCTCTACAGCAGCCGGTGCTGTCTCTGCCTTTTCAATCCTGAGGCTGAATCTGATTCACTCCTGGTTGATTGCTGTAATTAGGTATAGCTGTTTGCCAGCGTCCATAACTTTCAGATTCTGCAGTTCTCTCAATGGAGGCTCCCCTTGTCCTACTGAGCTGTACCTTCTTCAGCTCACCTACCGATCCTTCTTCATAATAAGCTCTTCGAAGGCGATAGATTTCTCTAACTTCCCGGTCCTCCTGTGCTTTCAGTTCAAGCCACCACTACTGCCATATTTCATTTTTATTTCATTGATTTGTCTTTAGCTTCGTTTCTATACTTTCTCCTTGGTTTTGGTTGGCTGTGACTTGCAATTCTCACAATTCCGGCCAGAAACTCCCTCTCCAGTCTGACGAGGCAATCTTTGATGCTTCTGGGACTGAGGGCATCTTTGGTGACGAACCCCAGGGGGTGAGCACAAGGCAGTGTTCTGGCTTGAGGCTGTGTGCTGCGGGTGTGGCGTCTGCAGCACCACAGTCCCACCTGCCCTGCTGTGGCTCTCCTTGTCAGCTGTTGCCTTCCTGGCCATCCGAGGGAAAAGACTGTTAGAAGTGTCGCTGGCCACCAACAGCCTTGTATCAGTGCCATTGTGATGTTTGATGAATATAGCAAAAACACAGTGATCTCAAAGGGGTCTATCTTCTATTGCTCCATAATTGTCTCTGCCAGTGCAGATGCCCCTCCTCTTTTAAAGTGTCTGAATGTTACACAGGCATTGGCTGCCCAGGGGTGGCTGGCTGCTCTGTGAAGAACACCACTTCTTTGTTTTGGACCCTGGTCTCCACGCTTGAGAAGGAAGTCTGCCACTGTAGTGTCTCTGAACTTGTCCTGTTGGGGCTGTTTTAAAGGTGTTCTAGCCTGTGTGCAGTCCTCAGCTCCTCCTGGGTATGGGATTTCAGCTCTCGGACCCACCTGTGACTTGGGTGGCTTTCGGAATCATCAATGTCTGAGTTTCTGCAGCCAGCCAGGGATGGAGAGGAGGTTTCACTCCTAAACTGTCATCTTCCATCTCAGGTGTAATTCTTACAGGAATGTAATTTTACTTCAAACAATTACAAAAATACATTTCTTGTGTCCCTTACTGTAGATTAGATGTAGAGAAAACAGACCAGCTATCTTCCTGCTTCAGTGTTGATGTGTGAATGTTTTGTTTTGTCCTGTCCACACTGCCTCTTGGTAGTAACGATATTTCTCAGTTAAAAAGTAGTAAAATACTCTTCTTTTTGGATTTTTGTATATACGAGCATCAAAAGAAACTTATCACTATTATAACACATTTATTTATTTTTAAAAAATAGAGTGTCTCACCAAATGATGGACATTTTAATCCTTAATCATTCATCTCAGACCCATGACAAGCTTGGGTAGTTAGCAGGCTGAAGCATATCACCTAATTGGTGAGACAGTTGATTGGACTGGATATGAGGTGGTGATTTCCTTCCATTGTAAAACTTGAATATCAACAATAAAGAAAATCACAGAAAAAAAACAATATACCCTGTCTGTCAAAGAGAGCAGCGCCACCCAGGTGTCAAAGGAGCTGGACTAGGGCGAAAAGTGTGTGTGGCTCGCCTTCTTGAACTCACAGCCACATGTTCAAACCTGGTGAGATGGTGAGACAGACCCCTTCTGTCCAATGAAACAGACTACGAACTGGAGACAAGAGTCACAACACCTGCTTAAGATCAACAGAATCTGTTTGCAGCATTTTTGGTGATGTCAGTGTTAATCATAAGCACAATAAAAAGTCACTGCACATCCTAATTGAATTTTATCCAAAATGTGATAAAGTGATGCGTTTCTTCTTTTGATGCTCAAATATAGTGATAGGTTTCTTTTGATGCTCAGTATACAGTATATACCATTATCATTTTTATCTGACTTATGTTGTGGTCTTTTTCTCCCCCTCCTTCCCTCTCTCTGTCTTCCTCTCTCTGTTGTCTCCCTCTCGCTCTCTCCCCCTCCTCCTGTCACCCCCCAGCACCTCTCCCCTCTCTCTCCCTCCTCAGTCACCACTCCTCCTGTCTCCCCTCTCTATCTACTCCCTCGCTCTGTCAACCCTTCTCTCCTCTGTCTCCCCTCTTCTCTCTCTCTGTCCCTCCTCTGCCATCATCTGTTTCCCCCCTCCTTTCTCATACCCTCTCTCCTGTTTCATCCTCCTCTGCTCATCCTCCCCTCTTCTCTGCTCTCCCCCCTTTGTCTCCTCCCCTGCTCTCTGCCCTCCCTCTCAGAGGTGTCCTCCTCCTCCTCCTCAGTCTGTCACCCCTCCTCCTGTGTTTTCTCTCTGCACCTCCTCTCTCTGTCTCACCTTCATCTCCACATTGCCCTCCTGTCTGCTTATCTCTATACATTTTGGCCACAATTCATCATTGTTTGAACTGGACATTGAACTTCCAATCTCCGTTTCAAGTTTCCCACGTTTCAGTTTCATTGAGTTGTTCAGAGAATAACTTTAGCAGAATGTGAAATAAACAATCCCTACCAACATCTACCCTGAAATTATCAACAAAATTCAATAATATCATGACTACTGAATAAACTACTCATGTACCCAAGATCAGCACTTAACCTATATATCAGGGGTATTCAAGTCTACATTCCACTGGGAGGGGCCGAATAAGGCCAATGTTGTCCAAAATCAGGGGGAACCACAAAGGAGCTCATGATCTTGTGTGATGGGAGGGAGTAAAACCCTTACTTGAAACCACAATTTCCTGATGATTTATTAATACAATTCAAAGCAATATATGTAATCCTAATTTTATTAAAAACGATTACGTCAAAATGGAGCATCTAAAGGCTTCCCTTTCTGCAATACAAGAGTGATGACACCCTTTCATACCGTCTTTACTTTCTAAGTTACACACAACAAAAGCATTACAATTGATAATGAAAAGCTGCGATCAGTCAGTAGTGATGTAAAATTTGAGGGGGGCTATACACCCTTTAATGAACATAAATGTTGATGGATTTTCTAATAACAGAAGTGGACCAGGATCAACAGCACAAGCATTTAAACAAGCCTTGAGACAGTGAGGATTACAGGGAGAGAGTCATTATCTGAAGAAGTGAAATGATAGTGAACTATTACAAAAATCACCGTTAGGTTATTAGGTGTACCAGCGTGAATGGGAATGAATGTGCATGCAGAGTATTGAATAAAGTTTATTGATTGAGGCAGCTTACATACAGAGTCAGTTGTAAACAAGGAAGGAGGCAGGTTATTACCAGATAAAGTGCAGTGATCATTTGTTCCTGTGATTACGGCGTGTTTCCAATAAATAATAAACGCTGGGAGCATAAATACCCTGTAGATAGCGGTGACCTTTCAACCATCATATCTGCAACTAACATTTTGTAATGAAGGACAATGACCGTAAAAACTACTTTTATAAAAAACCTGCCTACTTCTACCTGAAAAAACCTTAAAAAAATCAAATGAAAAGCATACCCCAGGACTGAATGTATCCTGCTGTGCACTAAGTGCTGTGCAGCTGGATGTCTTTGAGATGCGGTGGTTGTTTCATTTACAGTGTCTTTGGCGGTCTCATTCAAACAATCCACAGTGGCAATGGCGGTGTGATTTGCCACTAAACACTACTTTCAATGCTACCCTTGTTTTTGTCGTTAATCTCCAACACGGATGCTGCTTGGAAGCAGTTTATTTTATTCAAGGCAGAATGTGGGTAACATTGTTAATATGTTTTGTTGTTTTGCATCTTATTGAGACTCTGCGGTATTTGCAGAAAAGCCTTTGGCTGTCTTCTGGATCAGCAATCAGCCACCCTAAAAAGAAGACTTTACTGAGCTATTTACTTTCATTGTATAAAAGATGTGCTCTATTCATTAAATTACTTATCTTCAAATACAATGAAACTGAAACATTTCAGCATGAATAAAGGCTTTGTATTTTTATTTGAAAATAAGCCATTTGTAAAGGAATTAATCTTAATCATGCTACATTAATTACAGTATTTAAAATACAGTATTTTTATTGACTGTTAACAAGTAGCTTTCTTATATATTACATATTTCTTTTTTAAGGGTCAGTTAATATAACTTGAATATTATATTTTAGGGTTGCTGTTTTTCCGTGTTTTTCCCCCAATGTTTTCTTTCTCTTTAAAATTCGATTGATCCCTGCTAGTCATTTAGTACTAGCAGTAAATTATTTAATTTAAGTGTTTTGATGCGTGCAGAATGAAGAAACACATGCAACCCGAGGTGCAACATTTTAATAAGCGATTTAATCTAAATTTAAAACAGAATAAATACGGGACACACTTTCTTACAATCGCTATTGGTAATTGTTATAAGCATGAATAAAAGAGTCACTTATTAAATGTTAACGCTCTGCGTTTTAAGCGTTCTTCATTCTGCATTTAATGAGAAAGTAAAGACTTGGACGATTTCAAAAAACACATTTAAAACCTGGTAAATTAAGTGATTTTACTATTATTACAATATGCATTTTATATGACGGTCTGGTCTCACTAACGTCTTCTAACAACAGTGCTTTGAATCTGCTCATAATATATCTGCTGACATGTATTGAAACGAAGTTCAAATTTGTTTAAAAACATTTTTACGATATGTAATAAATAACGGTGTGTTGTGTTACTCAGATTCTGATTAGATGTGTTATTAATCATGTTAAAATAATCATGGCAGAATTTCATATTTAAAAAAAAAAACACAGCGTTTTGCTAAAACTGCCCAAAACCCACAAACCCGCTTAGCATCTCATTTCTCTGTAAAAGTGTCATTAAAAACAGCCACATTTTGTGAATAAAACGGCCCGGCAGCACTTCAGCTGACATCCGACAAAACCACGGAAGGCTCTCGTGGGCTGGATTTGACCCAGAGGGCGCCAATTGAAGAACACTGGCCTTTATGCAGTGACCTGGAAAAATATCATTCCAATAACTGAACTGTATTTTATTTTGTTTGACCTCTGAAAACAAATAGAAAATGTTTGGTTTTCAATTTCAAATACAGTAACACACTTCCTCTGTCTGGCTTACCGTCTGTTTGATAAACATTATGGAAGCATTCGTATTTTTGGCTTCAGTCCCTTCAGTCTCTAACTCGAGTTCCCCGTTGCTGCGCGGGTTGCTAGGATGCGGTGTGCCTGGCGTCCCCATGCAGCAGTGTCATCTGAGGTGAATGAACTCATGGTTTGCTCGGTGTGACACGGTGTGACAGGGTTCACCGAGAGGGTGACGCTAGGCCAGAATGCGGGAACTAAAACAGACCCGGTAACTGCAGTGCAAAGCGCTGCGGCGCCGCCTATTCAAACACAAAATGAACACACTGCTCACAGAGCAAATAACAAGGTTAAACAAAATCACCAACACTAAACCCCAGGTCAGGCTGGGCAATCGCCTGCACTCACCCAGCAGTTTACTTTCAGTTTCATTCTTTTCTTAAATACATATAAATAAATCACAATACAAAATACAAATGCACAGGGCAGGGTAATTACTGTAGTGACATTACTGTGTGGACAGAAGCTCTCGTTCAAGCAAGCCAGAATAATTGACATGTGCAAATTTAAACTGGTTGCCCAAACCGAAAACACAGAATCCAAGTCACTCCCCCAAATGTGAACGTTTATTCATCCAAAAATGTAACTTAGATTGAGTAAATATGGTATTTTTATGTTTTCAAACACCATTATAACTTTATTTTAATTGTTTTGTAAAATTCCCACTGCAGCAGCAATAATATACAATTAAATATCAATTCCAATATAGTCAAATCTTTATCCTTTATTCTCAACAGGTCTTATAAATGCACTCCTTCATATATAATGTGCAAATGTTTATAACAAAACATGATTGATTAAGAACTTCCTTTATAAAAGTTTCCCATAGTAGAAGCATTGCAAAGTGTAATAAAGCACAGTGAAAGCATGGTAAAAGCACAGACAAAGTATGTTCAAGCATTTGAAAAAGCATGGCAAACCAGGTTAACCTGTGGTAAATGCAAAGTATAACCATGTGAGCAAAGCATAGCATGCAAAATACTGTGGTAAACCTTTCTAAGGGTTATGATGCTTAGTCATTGTAGAAGAAAGCTGACCAGCGGTCGTTCTCCTCCAGTGATAAGGTGGCAGTATTTGAATGATAGGAGCAAGTCTTGATTCCTGCAGTCTTTTGAAATCAAGTCTGTTATTTTTTAAGTTGCACTTTGATGGCTGGCCCTCCCTCTTCTATCCTAAACTTGATTTATTCTCCCCCTCCCCTCTTTCTCTCCTCACCCCTCTCTGTCTCCCCCCTTTTCTGAACTTGTCTCTCATAATCTTCTTTCCTCTCCCCTCCACTCTTCTCCCCACCTCCCTCTTTCAGTTGCCCTTCTCTCCTTCTCCCCCTCCCCTCCTCTCAGAGTTGTTCTCCCCTCCCCCTTTCTTCCCTCTCACACTGAGTTGTCCCTCCTCTCCCTCCTCTCACGCTGTGCTGATCTTCTCCTCTTGTCTCCTGATCTCTGCAGGCTGGTGGATTGTGATCTCACATCTCTATGTTGTGAGGATCTCGCCTCTGCTCTCTGTACAAACCACTCAAACCTGACAGAGCTGGATCTGAGCCGCAATGACAAGCTGAAGTATTCAGGAGTGAAACTACTGTGTGCTGCACTGAGGGATCCAAACTGTAAATTACAGAAACTGGGGTAAGTAGACACTCTGGTGTTTTGTGAATATTATATCCACTGACACAGACAGATCACATCTTCTCCTCCTCTCATCTCCACCCCCTCTTCCTTTGTTTCATCAGTTTAATAGAACATCTTGTTTTTGTTGTTTTTCTAATAACACTTCACTAAGACCTGGGGCCGTATTCCTGAAAGTCTTCTTAAGAAGAAATCATCCTTTTATTGTTTTCCTGCACCTCCTTGTAAACGAGGCCTCGGTCTGAAAGGGTAAATCTCCTGGTTAAATAATTAATAAAATAATAAAACAGGCGAAACCTGATAAAGTTCTTAAGAAGATATTGAGGATCTTTCTGAGTTCCTTCAAGTGCAATTCTTCACAATATCTTCAATTTCTTCTTTAGAACCTCTTTAATGTCATCTTAAGAAAACAGTTCTTGAAGTTTTAATGCTCCCTCCCCTCTCCCCCTCCTTTCTCTCTCCCCCTCCTGTCTCTTTCCCCTCCTCTCTCTCCCCCTCGTTTCGCTCTACCCCTCCTCTCTCCCCCCTCTCTCCCCCTCCCCTCCTTTCTCTCTCCCCCTCCTCTCCTCCTTTCTCTCTCCCCTCCTCTCCCCCTTCCTTTCTCTCCCCTCCTTTCTCTCTCGCCTCCTCTCTCCCCCTCCTTTCTCTCTCCCCCCTCTCTCTCCCCCTCCTCTCTCTCCTTTCTCTTATGAGCCTCCTCTCTCTCCCCTCCTCTCTCTCCCTCCTTTCTCTCTCCCCTCCTCTCTCTCCCCTCCTCCTCTCCCCCCCTCTTTCTCCTCTCCTCCTCTCTCCACTCCTGTCTCTCACCCCTCCTCTCTCTCTCCCTCCTTTATCTCTCCCCTCCTCTCCCTCCCCCTCTTTCCACCTCCTCTCTCTCCCCTCCTCCCTCTCCCTCTCTCCACCTTTCTCTCCCCCTCCTCTCCCCTCCTCTCCCCTTCCTCTCTCCCTCCTTCTCCCCTCATCTCTCCCCTCCTTTCTCTCTCCCCCTCCTGTCTCTCCTCCTCTCTCTCCCCTCCTTTCTCCTCCTCTCACCTCTGTCCTTCTGTCTCCTTATCTTTCTCTCCTCTCTCCCTCCCTCCTGTCTCTCTTTTCTCTCCCCCTCCTCCTCTCTCTCCCCCCTCCTCTTTCTCTCTCCCCTCCTCTCTCCCCCTCCTCTCCCCCTCCTTTGTCTCTCCCCTCCTCTCTCTCCCCCCTCCTTTTCTCTCCCCTCCTCTCCTCCCCTCCCTGTCTCCCCCTCCTCTCTCCCCGTCCTCTCTCTCCCCTCCTTTCTCTCTCCCTCTCCTTTCTCTCTCCCCTCCTCTCTCCCCTCCTTTCTCTCTCACCTCCTCTCTCCCCTCCTCTCTTTCCCCTCCTCTCTCTCCCTGCCCCTGTCTCTCTCCCCTCCTATCCCTCCTATCCTCTCCTCCTCCCTTTCCAAACTTGCCGATATTTTAGTTTCATCCATTTCCTTTAAATGTATTATTTCATAAATTGGCCACAGATTTGAAAACACAACATTTAATTATCAAATTCAAATTCAAAGGTGCTTTATTTATTTAATTATCTCTCTCTCTCTCTCTCTCTGTCTCTCTCTCTGTGGATAGTTCTCTCCTCTTCACCGCTGTGTAAATTCTCCTTCTCACAATAAACAACTTCATAAAAATAAAGCAGCTGACAGTGAATCGAAACATATTAAAAACAAAGAATAAATAAATACATAAATACATAAATACATACATAAAAAACAGATGAATGAATAAATAAAATAATAAATAAAACAGATGAATAAATCAATAAAAATAATAAATATATCATACTGTAAACAGTAAAAAGTCAATACAAGTGGTGGAAAGGGTTCTTTGAAAGGGTTTTTGGCAACAAAACTTTTGCAATCATTAAATTTTATACAAACACATAAACCTGTGAATAAATGACCCCATAAATAATAGAGCCCAGATCTCTATTGAATATTCCCAAGAACAGACAGAACCACAACCATTTCAATGGAAATCAACACTGCTTCCTGTAACCCTCCCTTGCTTCCACCCGTGGCCACCTCGTGTGGGATTATGATTCAGAGCAGGGGGCTTCATCAACAATACAAAGAGACAGACACAGTGTCCAGGACAGGACAGGACAGACAGAGAGACCGAGTTCTGCAGTCCTGCGCTCTCTGTCTCCCTCTAGTGGTCAGTCTGTGGTACTGCAGTGGAGATCAGTTCACTATAATCATTCTCAATTCAATTCAATTCAATTCAATTCAATTTTATTGGCATGACAATAAAAATAATTGTGTTGCCAAAACACATACATGGCATAACCGACTCAAATATACAGAGAGAATTTTTTTTTTTTTTAATACTAACAGTATCCTCCTCCTCTATATTAATACAGTAAACAGAATCCCTCCCTTCCCCTCTATATCAAACAGTACCCCCTTCCCCCTCTATATTAAACAGAATCCCCTCCCCTCCCTCTATTAAACAGAATCCCCCTCCCTCCCTCTATTAAACAGAACACCCCTCCCTCCCTCCCCCCTCTCTCTATATTAAACAGAATCCCTCCCTCCTTCCCTCTCTTTTCCCTCTCTAGTGTGGCGTGTTCATGGTCTGTCCCTCAGGCTATGACAGGTCTCCGTATTGACCAGCCAGTCTGGCTGTGTGTTTGTCTTCCCCAGCAGGATTGACATAGCTGGGTATCACACATTTTTGGAATTCTGGGACTAAATCACAGAATTTGGGGAAGAAAATGTCCCTTATGTTTTTATATTTTTCACAGTGTGTCAGGAAGTGAATCTCTGTCTCGACCTCTCCTGTCTCACAGTGACCACAGTGCCTGTTCTCCCTGGCCAGCCAGGTTTGCCTCTGTCGGCCTTTTTCAATGGCCAGGTTGTGGTCACTGAGCGGTATTTGGTCAGGATCTGCCTCTGCTTTGTGTTTCTGACAGTTACCAGGTATTCTGCCAGGGTGTAATTTCTATTTAGGGTCCGATAGCACTCTAGTTTGTTTTGTGTTTTAGTATTTGTATCCCAATGGTCCAGATAGGTGTTTCAGGTGTTTTATAATTTGGTTTACACTAATTTGAATTGTTTTGCAGTGCTGTCCTGAAGCTGACTGATGTCAGTGTTGCTCAGCTCAGTGAGCTTCAGGACCAACTGGCGAGGGACTCTTTTTCTGGGCTGAGCTCTTGGTATTGCAGGGCTTTATGATGGAGTGAGTTTGGGTCACTAGTTTTTAGATGAATCCAGTATTTTAATGCTCTTTTTTTGGATATTAATAATCAATGGATAAAGGCCTAATTCAGCCCTGCATGCATTGTTTGGTGTTTTTCTTTGTAATTTCATGATGTTTTGTCAGAACTCTGCATGCAGGGTTTCTGTGGTGTTTGTCCATTTGTGTATTCCTGGTTGGTGATTGGACCCACACTTCACTGCCATAGAGTAATTGGCTGAATTACACTTTCAAAAATTGAGCCAAATTTTGACAGGGGATTTATATTGTAGAGCCTCCTCTTTTATGGCATAAAAAGCCCTAGAGTGCTTTCTCCTTAGTGCATTCACTGCCAGGTTAAAGCTCCCCTGATGCACTGATGGTCAGACCCAGGTATGTGTAGCTGCTGGTGTGCTCTAGGGTGGTGTTGCCTAGAGTGAAGTGGTACCTGTTTCCTGAGATCTGGCTTTCTTCTGGAATATCATGACTCTGGTCTTGTTCATGTTTACTGTCAGGGCCCAGGACTGACAGTACTGCTCTAACAGTGCCAGGCTCTGCTGCAGCCCCTGCTCTGTGGGCGCTTACAGCAGAACCAGGTCATCTGCATAGAGCAGGAACTTGACTTCAGTGTCATGTAGAGTGAGGCCAGGGGCTGCAGACTGCTCCAACACTGTGGCCAGCTCATTGATATAGATGTTGAACAGTGTTGGGCTCAGACTACAACCCTGTCTCCACCACGCCTTTTGTATGAAGAATTCTGTTCTTTTTGTTGCCAATTTTCACACCACACTTATTTTCTGAGTACATGATTTTATGATGTCATAGACTTTACCCCTACACCACTTTGAAGAAGTTTAAAAATAGTCCTTTATGCCAAATTGAATCAAATGCCTTTTTAAAGTCTATAAAGCAGGCGAATATTTTCCTTTATTAGTTTGATGGGCGTGTTTATTGATTAGGGTGTGTAGGGTGTAAACATGATCAGAAGTGCGGTGTTTTTGGTAGAAATCAATCTGACTCTTACTCAGGACACTGTGTTCGGTAAGGAAGGCCAGTATCCGGGGCGTTAATGATACTGCAGAACACCTTCCCCAGATTACTGCTCACACAGATGCCCGGTAGTTATTGGGGTCGAATTTGTCTCCACTTTTATATATGGGTGTTATAAGCCCTTGGTTCCAGGTCTCAGGGAAATACCCAGCTCTCAGTACAAGATTGAGGAGTTTGAGCAGGGCCTCCTGCAGCTTGGGGCTGCTGTGTTTGAGCATCTCAGCGTTGATGCTGTCAGGTCCACTTGCTTTTTTTTTTGATTTGAGGGCCTTGAGTTTATCATTCAGCTCCTCCACCGTGATTGGGGTGTCTAGGGGTTCTGATTGTCCTTAATACAGGATTCTAAATTTTTAGTTTTCACAAATGGCATTTTGAGTTTTTTTGTTCTTTGTTTTGTATTTCTTTGTAAAGGTTTTCAAAATGTTTTTCCAAATGTTTCCATTTGGATGGCCAGTTCTTCTTTTTTGTTGAATTTAGGTTGTTCCAGGTTTCCCAAAAATGATTTTGGTTTATTGACTCCTCAATTTCCTTGAGTTGTTTATTAATATGGTCTTGTTTTTTTATTTCTTAGAGTGTGTTTGTATTGATTCAGTGCCTCACAGTATCTGGGCGTAAATCTGGAGCTGTCTGGATCTTTATGTTTTTGATTGGATAGCTGTCTTAGTTTTTCCTTCTAGTTTTACATTCTTCATCAAACCACTTTTCTTTGAATTTATTCTTTTGGTTGTTTTCGATTTACTATTTTTAATTTAGATTTTTCTCCTGCTTTTCTAAATATGTTATTCAAGTCTTTTACAGCCAGAGTTACTCCTGTTTTTGTGTGTTGATACTGTGTGTTTTGAAATGTGTGTATTAGGGTTTCTATTTCATTGGTGCCAATTGCTTCTTTGTATATTTCTGTGCTGTTTGAGCCATCTGTAGGAATGGTTTAATTGTACAGCTTACAGGGCTGTGTCTGTGTGTTGTTGATCTGCTCTGTTCTTTTATGAACACAGTGATTTGGCTGTGATCTGACAGGGGGTTTGTGGTCTGACAGTGAATGCATTAGTAAAGGAGGGGTCCAGGTCAGTGATGGCATAGTCCACCACACTGTTACCAAGAGCTGAGCTGTATGTAAACCTACCTAAAGAGTCCCTCTGATCCTGCCATTCATGATATATAGGCCCTAGGCCTTGACAGAGATTCAATAGTTGTCTCCCGTTTTATTTACCACACTGTCATGGCTATTCCTGTTTGTAGTCGTGTGCGTGTGGTATAGAGGGGATTGTCCCGAATATGTGGCTGTTCCCCTGTGTGTTAATGGAGTCAGGCAGAGTGCCTGTTCTGGCATTAAAGTCACCGCCAGAGCAGCACACTTCCTGGCCTGGAAGTGGCAGATCTCTGTCTGGAGATCATGGAAGGTGTCTTCCTTGTAATAAGGGGAGTCCGATGGGGGATGTGAGGCTGCACACAGGTAGATATCTGTTTGGCAGGTGACAATGCTATTACTCATTTTTTAGCCACAGGTGGGTCTCTCCTGTTCTTATTGGTCTAATAGAGTCGGTGAGCTCCTCTCTGTACCACACAATGATCCCCCCCTGAGTCTCTGCCACGCTTCGTGTGAGTGTTTCAGGGAGGGCACTATAATCTCCCTGTAGCCTGAGGGACAGTGGTGGACACATCAGCACGGCACCCGTCTCGTGGAGAATAATTATATCTATGTTATTTATATTTCTGATGAATTCAGGGGTCTGTGCTCTTCAGCCCAAACACTGGCCGAACACAAACCCTGAATATTCCAGGAAGCTAATTGTGGCGATCTCATATTTATAATTTAAGCTATTTATAATTATTATCTAGAATAAAATATAATGTCAGAAACATTGAACACAAATCAGTAACATGTTTTACACTATTAAGTATTTTCTTATTATTTGTATTATTTTCTTATTCTAATTCTTATTATTAGTTGTACATTTCTTTTCTAATACATTTAGAGTGGGGTTACTTAGCTCATGATTTTGAAAATTAAGTTCAGGAGCTGCCGTATCTCCCCATCTCAGAGCTGGCTAGGGTCCCTGGTTTTGAAGCAGCTGCTGCATAGCTGTGTTGCTGTTGCTCTGTCTGAGTGCTGTGCTGGAGCTGCTGCTGTTCCTGGATCCCTCTGGGCTGGGCTCTGTTGGGCTGGGTCCCTCTGGGTTGGGCTCTGTTGGGCTGGGTCCCTCTGGGCTGGGCTCTGTTGGGCTGGGTCCCTCTGGGCTGGGCTCTGCTGGGCTGGGTCCCTCTGGGCTGGGCTCTGCTGGTCTGTTGTAGTGTGTGCTGCCGGTGTCCAGGCTGCGGAGGCTGGTGTTCTTGGGGGGGTCTCCTCGTAAGCACAGGGCTGCGCTGTCCTTGGTGGTGGTCGGTGTGCTCTTGTTTGGGGTGGCTGGCGGGGTCTCGCCCATGGCAGTGTCCTTTAGGTTTTTGGCGAAGATCCTAACGCCTTCCTGGTCGAGGTGTACATGGTGCGACAGGTGCAGCGTGCTCAGGGTGGGGTGGTGTGCCAAGTGGACATTAGGCAGAAGGGCACAGCCTCTAGAGATGTCTGTTGATCCTCTGAATAGTGTGCTGGGGGCGTCCTCTCTGGGCAGCAGGGTGGAGATCACTATCTTCGCACCAGGGAACTCCTTTGTGGCCTTCTCCACTCTCTCCTTACCCGACTTCGGCCCACATCTTCCCCCTGAGAGCCCAGGTCGTTGGTGCCAGTGTGATGATAATGTGCTTTCGGGGTCTCTCAGGTTAGACTGGCACAGCAGCTGGAGCGCCCTTTCTGTAGTTGGGCACCAGAATTTTGCTACCCGGCTGCTGGGGAAGAGTCTTCGCTGGTTCAGGTACTTCCGTTGGAGTCGATAAGAATGGCTACCTTGGAGCTGTATATTTTAGAAGCCTGTCTGCTCGAGTGAGTCTGTGTCTCTGGGGCAGTGTGTGTGATGTGGGAGGAGGGGCAGTGTGTGGTGGGGAGGGGGGTAGTGTGTGTGGTGGGGGAGTGTCTCGTGTTGGGGTGTGCTGGGGGAGTGGGGTGTGTTTGGATCAGTGTGTGTGTGGAATGATGTGGTGTGTGTATCGGTGTCGGTGTCAGTCAGACAGGCCCTGCTTGCTGTAGCTCCTGTGTTCTTGGGCTGGCTGTGGTGTTGCTGTTCTGGGTGGGGGGAGGAGGTGTGACTCTGGTAGCTGCTCTCTCAGGCTCTGTATGCTCCTCTCTTTGCGCTGCAGCTCCTCTCTCAGCTTGGCCAGCTGGTTTCTCAGGGCCTCGTTGTCCTGCCCCCAGCTCTCCCATCTCAGCTCCCAGCTCCTGATGGAAGCCCTGGCCTCGTTCTCACCTGCCTCACCTCGTCTCTTATCTGCTGCACGGGTCATTCTCTGTCAGCGTGGTCAGGGTGAACTCCTTGAATTCTGCAAACTCCACCTCCAGCAGTGAGAGGCATTCCTTCAAGTGCTGCACTGTGCTGGGCAGGTCTGGGGTGGCGGGGGTGCGGGGGCTGCAGTGGGGGCTGCAGGGGCTGTGTCTGCAGTGTGGGGGCTGCAGGGGGGCTGTGTCTGCTTTGGTGTGGGGAGCTGGCTGCTGTTCTGGGTCTAGTACCTCTGGGTTTTTTTTTCCTTCTCAGCCAGTTCTTTTAGAGCCTGGAAATCTTTCTCCTTAATAGTTCTAGGCTGGCCTCAGTTCCCTGAATCATAATAGTGCCATTATAAAACACATTGATGCTGAGCCTTGTGCTGTCAGGGGTCAGTTTCATCTCCTATCGCAGTTGCCTTCCTTTGCAAATCCCTCCCAGCTTGATATTACTATGTGCTGTGTGCAGGGGCTGTGTGCCAGGCAGTGGGGTGCTGTGTATAGAACAGCAGGTTGGTTTTGGTCCTCTTGCCCCCAGCCAGGCTGCAGTCTGCTATCAGTGTCTCTGGGGACTCCTTCATTAGCTTGTTCTTATACAGCTTCTTTGCCTTTGCACTGGTGACCTCATCAGGGTATCAGATTACACTGCTAGTCTGGCCCCTCCCACTCTGCAGGGCTAAATTGATACATTTATCCATTGTGACCAACTGCCAAAAACCAACTGCCAAAAACCAACTGCCAAAAACCAACTGCCAAAAACCAACTGCCAAAAACCAACTGCCAAAAACCAACCGCCAAATACCAACTGCCAAAAACCAACCGCCAAAAACCAACTGTCAAAAACCAACCGCTTTTAGCTGCTTTCAGTGACTGAGAGTTTTTAGCTATTGGGTTTTAGTTAATTTGTTGTATTAAAAAGGCTTACCTGTTCTTTTCTTTTTTCTTTCTTTCTGTTTATTTCAATTTGTCTGTTTCTTTCTATTTCTTTCTGTTTCTCTTTCTTTCTGTTTCTTTCTTTCTCTTTCTTTCTTGTTTAATTTTCCTGGAGGTCTTATTTCTTTTCTTTTCCTCTTCAGTTCAGTTCTTTTCTTTTGCTTTCTTTCTATTTCTTTCTTTCTCTTTCTTTCTTTCTTTCTTTCTTTCTTTCTTTCTTTCTTTCTTTCTTTCTTTCTTTCTTTCTTTCTTGTTTAATTTTTCCTGGATGTCTTATTTCTGTAGTAAAAGTTTTCCATTTGGTTTTTATTTGTCCTTACTGATTTATATTCTTAATTCTCACAATTAAATTTACTCTAGATTAACAATTTTTTAGTTTAAATTAAGAGCTCATCTTGCTGCTGCTGCTCTCGCTGGTAACCTCTCTCTCTCATTCTCTCTCTGTCTCCCTCTTGTGGTCAGTCTCTGTTACTGCAGGGGAGAGTCATCTATACAATTCAATTCAATTCAATAAGCTTTATTGGCATGACAAGAATAAACACGTTTTGCCAAAGCAAAATAAACATACATACAGACAGGTACAGTCTATAAACAGACACAATGAAAAGACAATTTTCAGTGCAGGTTAATTTGTTTCTTTTAGACTGTGGCAGGCAGTCACATATTCTGCAGCTAGTGCACATGTTATCCCCACCTCTCCTAAAAATATTTGTAGTTTTTCAGTTTCTGTGAGGTGGGTGAAGTCACTGATGTGCCTCGTGAATTTGGGTAAGAATGTGTCCCTGAGCAGCTTGTATTTGGGGCAGTGCAGTAGGAAGTGGAGCTCTGTCTCTATGTGGTCTGACTCACAGTGCTCACAGTCTCCTCTCTCTGGGTCTCCACGTGGCTCTGTGTCGACCCTTTTCGATTGCTAATGTGTGGTCGCTCAATCTGTATTTGGTTAGTAGTTGTTTTTGTTTTTGGTCTTTAACTCGGACCAGATATTCTGCCAGGGCATATGGTCTGTTTAATCTCTGGCAGCACTCTCTCTAATTCATGCTGTGATTTTACTTGGCTCTCCCAGTGTATCAGGTATTTGTTTTTCAGGGCGGTGGTTGTTCTAGATATCACTGAGACCTGATTAGAGCAGCTGTTCTGAGGCTCTGTGATGCGGATCTGGTTCTCCTCACAGAGCTTCTCCATCATGTAGTTGATGGTCTTTTTATTTGAGTAGATCTCCTGGCGCTTCAGGGCCTTGCACTGGTAGGAGTCGGGGTTGCTTTGGTTCAGGTGGCTCCAGTACCTCAAAGCTCTCTTTTGTACAGTGAGCAGTAAGGGAAGACATCCTAGCTCAGCTCTACAAGCATTGCTTGGAGCATTTCTGTGCAACTGCAGATGTTTTTTGCAGAATTCTAAATGTAAGATTTCTGTTGGACTTTGTCCCAATTACTGTATTCACAATTTAGAGTGGGACCCCAAACTTCACTGCCATACAAAAGTTGGTTGTATAACTTGGTCAAAGAGTTTGAGCCAGACCATGATTGATGTTTTTAGGCTATACAGCCGTTTCTTTGTGCATGAATGGCTCTGCTGGCTTTTTGTCTCAGTGCACAGACAGCTGGGTTAAAAGCTCCTGATGCACTGATCATTAGTCCCAGGTAGGTGTAATTTGTTGTGTGCTCTAATGTTTTGCCAGCGGGGTGAACTGGTATTTATTTCCCTGTATCCTGGCTTTTTTTGGAAAATCATAATTTTTTGTTTTGTTCATATTTATGTTTAAAGCCCATGTTTCACAATACTGCTCCAGCAGGTTCAAACTCTGCTGCAGCCCGTGCTCTGTGGGGAGATAACAGAACCAGATCATCAGGATAGAGCAAGCATTTAATCTGAGTGTCATCCAGAGTTACTCCTGGGACAGAGGACTGCTCCAGATGGCCTGCAGGGTGTAAATGTGGTCTGTAGTGTGGTGCTTTGGTAAGCCTATCTGGCTTTTACTCAGTACGCTGTGTTCTGTGAGAAAGTTCAGTATTCGGTGTTAATAATACTGCAGAATACTTTCCCTAAGTTACTATTTACACAGATACCCCTATAATTATTCGGGTCTAATCTGTCTCCATTTTTATAAATTGGTGTGATGAGCCCTTTGTTCCAGATCTCTGGGAAGCAGCCTGTGCTCAGAATGATGTTAGAGTTTCACCAGGGCCTCTTTCAGATGAGTGGGAAGCAGCCTGTGCTCAGAATGATGTTAGAGTTTCACCAGCCTCTCTTTCAGATGGGTGGGAAGCAGCCTGTGCTCAGAATGATGTTAGAGTTTCACCAGGGCCTCTTTCAGATGGGTGGGAAGCAGTCTGTGCTCAGAATGATGTTAGAGTTTCACCAGGGCCTCTTTCAGATGGGTGGGAAGCAGTCTGTGCTCAGAATGATGTTAGTTTCACCAGGGCCTCTTTCAGATGGGTGGGAAGCAGCCTGTGCTCAGAATGATGTTAGAGCTTCACCAGGGCCTCTTTCAGATGGGTGGGAAGCAGCCTGTGCTCAGAATGATGTTAGTTTCACCAGGGCCTCATTCAGATGGGTGGGAAGCAACCTTTGCTCAGAATGATGTTAGTTTCACCAGGGCCTCTTTTTATTATTATTATTTATTTCTTAGCCGACGCCCTTATCCAGGGCGACTTACAATCGTAAGCAAATACATTTCAAGTGTTACAATACAAGTAATACAATAAGAGCAAGAAATACAATAACTTTTGTTCAAGCAAAGTACAAGTGTGACAAACCACAATTCAATAATACAGCAGATAATAGTGATAGTTACATCAGGATATGATTAAATAGTGATAGTTACATCAGGATGTGATTAAATACAAAGTACTACAGGTTAAACACTTGGCAGATTACAGTATTCTGAAGTACAGGATTAAATGCAGTAAAATAGGGGGCAGATAAGTGCAAAATAAAGCACATTTACATGAAGGGTGATAGTGTCCCAGGATACAAACAGAGGAGTTCTACAGGTGCTCTTTGAAGAGGTGAGTCTTGAGGAGGCGCGGAATGTGGTCAGGGACTGGGCAGTCCTGACATCTGTAGGAAGGTCATTCCACCACTGGAGAGCAAGGGTGAGAAGGGCGAGCTCTGGAGGCAGGGGAGCGTAGCGGAGGTAGAGCTAGTCTTCTAGTGCAGGCGGAGCGAGAGGTCGAGGGGGTGTAGGGAGATGAGGGTCTGGAGGTAGCTGGGTGCAGTCTGGTCAAGGCATCTGTAGGCTAGTACAAGAGTCTTGAACTGGATGCGGCGGTGATCGGGAGCCAGTGGAGTGGCGGAGTAGTGGAGTGGCATGGGCGGCGGGCAGAGAGAACACCAGACGGGCAGCAGAGTTCTGGATGAGCTGGAGCGGACGGGTGGCGGACGCGGGAGGCCAGCCAGAGGAGTTGCAGTAGTCTAGGCGGGAGAGTACCAGGGCCTGGACCAGGAGCTGGGTAGCATAGTTGGTGAGGAAGGGTCGGATTCTTCGGATGTTGCTCAGGAAGAATCGGCAAGTGCGTGCCACAGTGGAGATGTGCTGGGAATAAGAGAGAGGCAGGGGTCCAGGGTGACTCAAGTTCTTAGCTGAGGAAGAGGGAGAGAGTGGTGAATTCCAGAGGAACAGAGATAGAAAAGATCAGAGGAGGGGGAGGAGGAGGGAAAAAAAGGAGGTCAGATTTAGAGAGGTTGAGTTTGAGGTGATGCAAGTGCATCCAGGAGGAAATAGCAGACAGACAGGTAGAGATACGGGAGGAGATGGTGGAGTCAGAGGTGGGGGAAGGAGAGGAAAATCTGAGCATCATCAGCATAGAAATGGTGTGAGAAACCATAGGATGCGATGGGGGGCCCAGGGAGCGGGTGTAGAGAGAGAACAGGAGAGGACCCAAGACTGACTCTTGGGGACTCCAGTTAAGAGGGTGAGGTGTGGAGGAGTTGCTCCACGCCAGGTTACCTGGTAAGTGCGGTTGGAGAGGTAGGAGGAGAAACCAGGCCAGAGCAGTGCCAGAGATCCCCAGGTCAGCAAGAGATGATAGTAGAATAGAGTGATCAACAGTGTCAAGGCAGCAGAGAGGTCGGGGAGAATTAGGACAGAGGAGAGAGGCAGCTCGAGGCACATAAGTGAGTTGGTGACAGACAGGAGGGCGGTTTCAGTGGAGTGAGCAGGCGGAAGCCAGATTGAGAGGGTCAAGCAGAGAGTGGTTGGACAGGAAAAGCAGAGAGCTGGCGGTGTACAGTCCTTTCGAGGGTTTGGAGAGGAAGGTAGGACGGAGACAGGGCGGTAGCTCTGGAGGAGGTGGGGTCAGGGTAGGTTTTTTGAGGAGGGTGTGATAGAGGCTTTTTGAAGGCAGAGGAAAGATACCAGAAACTAGAGAGGTGTTGAGGAGGAGGAGATGAAGGGAGTAGAGCAGGAGCAACTTGAAAGAGGTGAGTGGGGGAGGGGTCCAAGGCACACGTGGTGGGTTTGTGACCCTGGAGCAGGGAGGAGGGTCAGAGTCTGAGAGGGGCAAGAAGGTGGAGAAGGAGGTGAGTTAGGGGTAGGGGATGCAGGGTGTAGGAGTTGGAGCGGGAGGGGTGCGGGGAGGGAGAGGTGTTAAAGAGTTTGGTGGATATCTGAGATTTTAGAAGAGAAGAAGGAGGGCAAAGTCATCAGGGGAGATAGAGGAGGAGGGTTTAGGAGGAGAGAAGGTAGAGAATAGTTTATATGGGTTGTTAGTGGAGGCTTGGATTACAGATTGAAATAAGCACATTTAGCAGAGGAGAGAGTAGAGGAGAAGGGGAGGAGGAGAGTGCGGTGAGGTCTAGGGCAGCAGGGAGTTTGGTTCTTCCATTTCTTTTCAGCAGATCGCAGTGTGATTCTTGCCGAGCGGAGCGCAGAGGAGAGCCAGGGATGGGGAGGAGGGCGAGCAGGACGGGAGGTGAGGGGGACAGAGGGAGTCGAGGGAGGAGGTGAGGAGGAGAAGAGGTGGAGGTAGCAGAGTCTACGAGAGTTGTGAAAAGGAGTCGATAGGAGGGAGGTGAGAGAGAGCAGTGGAGGCAAGGGACAGAGGGGAGAGAGTTGAGGTTACGGTCGAGAGGACAGTGGGGTAGGAGGAGCAGGAGAGGGGGGAGACAGAGAAAAGAGATGAAATAGTGATCAGAGAGGTCAGGGGGTGACAGAGAGGGTGGAGGGGCAGCAGGCCCTGGAGAAGGTGAGGTCCAGTTGACGGCCAGCTTTGTGGGTAGGAGGGGACGGAGAGACAGAAGCCTAAGGAGTGCAGGAGAGGGAGGAATCAGCAGAGTGGCTGGGGTTGGAGATGGATGTTGAGTCACCCAACAGGACAGTCGGGGTAGACAGAGGGAAGGAGGGAGAGTAGATGATGAGTTCATCCAGAAAGTGAGTGAGAGGTCTAGGGGGCGGTACAGAATGAGCAGGAGTTGACAGGGAAAGGTTAGTTGGACTGCATAAAAATTCAAAGGTCAAACAGAGAGTAAGATGAGATCGGAGGGGACAGAAAAGAGTAAGGAGGAGAGAGGAAGACCCCCACCTCCCGTCCAGTGAGGCCCAGGGGTATGGGACAGGATGTAGAGAGGACAGGGCAGCAGGGGTAACAGTGTTATCAGGGGACAACCAGGTTTCAGTGAGCAAGGAAATCGAGCGAGAGGTTGGAGGCAAAAACAGATATGAAATCAACTTTGTTAGCAGAAGAGTGACAGTTCCAGAGTGCACCAGAGAGTGTGCGGGGGGGGGAGAGGCAGAGAAATGAGGTTAGAGGGTTGGAGGAGCAGCAGCGGAGGGAGGGCAGAGGGCAGGGCGAGAGGACAGAACAGGGATGGAGAGACAGTCTTAGCAGGGCAAAGCAGGACAAAAGGCACAGTAGGAGCAGTAGGGTGGAGGTACAGACCTGACTAGTAGATAGCTTCTTCTAGAGCCCCGTTAGGTTTGGATCTATTGGAATAGCGTCTCAGCGCGAGGCCTCCCTTGCTGGACTCCCACAGCTAGACTCCGGCTCTTTTGTTGAGGCTCTTCTGTTGGCTGGCGCTTCTGGCTGGCGCAGAAATAGGCTATCTTGCCTCAGACACTGGTTACCTGTAGACTCCCACAGCTAGACTCCCGGCTCTTTTGTTGAGGCTCTTCTGTTGGCTGGCGCTTCTGGCTGGCGCAGAAATAGGCTATCTTGCCTCAGACACTGGTTACCTGTAGACTCCCACAGCTAGACTCCCGGCTCTTTTGTTGAGGCTCTTCTGTTGGCTGGCGCTTCTGGCTGGCGAAAATAGGCTGCTTAATATATAAAGAACAACTCATGTGGAAACCAATCAGATAGCAAATCAACTTCTATTCAATTAAACCACTCACCTGGTACTAATCACACACCAACTCAGCTAATTCAAACACCACCTTACAAAGTTACCAAATGTAGTTAATTAAAAATTACTTGAAGCAGGAACTTGCCTATCTGCCTCAGTCCCTGGTTCCTGTAGACTGACCACTATTATATGCCCACCCTTAAATGGGTTCCACCTCACTTTGCAAGGGGACTGGCACAACTGCTAACTGCTCTATTGACAATACTTTTACACACTTCAAAGGGGATCACACCACTACAGGAGGCTGTGTGGAGACCAATCCAAATGCAAACAACTCTCTTCAAGTTAATAAACCACCCTCCCTGATACAATTACAAATTGCAAATCACCTTATTATTCAAATAACCACACTACCTGGTTTAAAATCACATACACACACTCCTCCCTAAATTGAAACACCAACTAATAATGATACTTAAATTGTTAATTAAAAATTAGTAGGAGCAGGACCAATTACCTATCTTGCCTCAGACACTGGTTACCTGTAGACTCCCACAGCTAGACTCCCGGCTCTTTTGTTGAGGCTCTTCTGTTGGCTGGCGCAGAAATAGGCTGCTTAATATATAAAGAACAACTGCGTGGAAACCAATCAGATAGCAAATCAACTTCTATTCAATTAAACCACTCACCTGGTACTAATCACACACCAACTCAGCTAATTCAAACACCACCTTACAAAGTTACCAAATGTAGTTAATTAAAAATTACTTGAAGCAGGAACTTGCCTATCTGCCTCAGATGGGTGGGAACTAGCCTGTGCTCAGAATGATGTTAGAGTTTCACCAGGGCCTCTTTCAGATGGGTGGGAAGCAGCCTGTGCTCAGAATGATGTTAGTTTCACCAGGGCCTCATTCAGATGGGTGGGAAGCAGCCTGTGCTCAGAATGATGTTAGAGTTTCACCGGGGCCTCTTTCAGATGGCTGTTGCTGTATTTTAACATCTCATTGCTGATGCTGTCGAGGCCACAGGCTTTCCTGGCTGAGAGGGACTTCAGTTTGTCTGTCACCTCCTGCAGGGTGATTGGGGCATCTAGAGGTGATTGATTATCTTTAATAATTCTTTCCAGGTTTGCTAATGTATCAAGCAATTCATTTTGATTTAGAGTTAGATTATTTTTTGGGATTGATTTGTAAAGTTTTTCAAAATATTCTTTCCAAATATTTCCATTAAGGATTGCCAATTCCTTGTTACTGCTACTGGAGTTCAGATTCTTCCCATTTGACCAGAATGAATTATTATCGATTGATTGTTCAAGCTGTAATAATTATTTGGTCACGTAGGCTTGTTTTTTCTTTTTAAGTGTGTGTTTGTAGTGTTTTAAAGTTTGACAGTAATTGAGTCGTAATTCTTTATTTTGTTGATCTCTCTGTTTCAGGTTAGATAGTTCTCTTAATTTGTTCCTCATTGCTTTACACTCCCTGTCAAACCATTTTTCTTTAGGTTTTGTTTTGTGGATTTTAATAATTGTGTTTGTTTTCCTTATTTCTGATTTGTCTGCTGCTATTAGTAATATTTTGCTGAAGTCTCTCACAGCCAGATTGACTCCATTTGCATCAGTCTGATAGCTTTTATGTAAGAAATGGTTTAACATGTGTTTGATTTCGTCACTGTTGGTGATTTTCTGATATTGTAAATGGCTGGTTTGTTTCCATTTATAGGTTGGTGGGAGTTTGTATAGATGTGTGTGTGTGTTTACATCAATGTTGGGCTGTGCTGACCTTTTTAAATACACACTGTCTGGCTGTGGTCTGACAGGGTGGACTGTGGTCTGACTATGAAGCTGTTAATGAGCTGGGGGTCCATGTCAGTGATGAAATAGTCCACCACACTGCAGCCCCGAGCAGAGCTGAAGGTGAATCTTCCTAGAGAGTCTCCTCTAGTCCGGCCGTTTACAATGTACATTCCTACACTTCTGCACATCTGCAGCAGCTGGTTCCCATTCTTATTAACTACACTATCATAGCTGTTTCTGTTTAGTGTGATAGAGTCTTGGTACAAAGGAGAATTTCCAAAGATGTACTTATTTCCCTCTATCGTTATAAAATCATTTTCTCTGCCTGTTCTGGGTTCAAGTCTCCACACAGCAGCACATTATCAGTGTCTGGAAGTGCATGTAGCAAAGTAGCTAGTGAAGGGGAACAGGTGTAGCGGTGATGCGATGCAGGAATGACAAGCAGACAACAGTATCCAGTGAAAAGGTGCTTTATTTATAATCCAGGTCTGGCGACCGTTAAATAATAAATCCCCAGCTATACACACCAATGTGTAAAGCACGGGGATAACAGAACAGGGCACAGTCCCGAACAAAAAATGAACACACGGTCACCAGTCCTGGGTGAGTGCAGTCGTGCTGGTGCTGAGTGCAAACACAAGTATTTTTTTGTGACGGTAGTGCAGTGGTGCTCCGGATTGTGCTGACCCTCGGCGACAGCTCCGGAGATGTGCTCTAACTGTCTGGTGATGTAAAAACACAAACAATTACAACACAGACAAACACAACACAAAACACGTAACACGTCTTTCTCCTTTTTTGACATTGAGAGCTCCTCTCTCAGTCCTTCTCTCTACCGAGCTTTACCCAAACGAAGGAAAAAGAACAGCGTTACCCTGGCCCCTATATGTAATCCTGCATGATATCTAGGTAAACGGTTGCAGCTGCCTTATTACTTGCAGCTGCCCCTCGTTTACCTGTCAAATCAATACGGTCTTACAACAGAGTCTCTTCTTCTTTCCAGGCTGACCCACTTCCTGGTCCCGAAACGAACTGTCAGGCCAGCCCTTCCAGATACTTCTCCTCCCGTTCTTTAGCCCTCACAGGTCGGGAGGAAGATTTATCACCAGAACTCATTGTATTTCTGTCACATATCCCACCGCTCAGAGTGGAGCTGAAGGAACACTTGGCTAAATCTACCTTTCCCATTACTCCCCCCTCCCGGAAAAATAATCCGCATTTTGGTGGTCCTTCCCGCCGGTTGTACCATGTGGTACATGAAGGGCTGCAATGCCAGATACCACCGAGTTATCCGGGCATTGCTGTCCTTCATTGTGCTTAACCACTTGAGTGGGCGTGGTCTGTGACCAGATCAAATGAGTGTCCCAGCAGGTAGTATCGTAAAGAGTGAGTAGCCCATTTAATGGCCAAACACTCTTTTTCGACCACGGAGTAGTTACGTTCGAGGTAACATTTTTTGCTCAGGTACAATATCGGGTGTTCTACTCCAGCTACTTTTGGGACAAGCCTGCACCAAACCTACATCCGATGCGTCGGTGTGGAGGATGAATCTCTTGGTGAAATCTGGAGTAATAAGAGTGGGGGCCTGGCAAAGTTTATGTTTAATCGTATCAAACGCCCCTGACACTCAGCTGACCATTTAATTACATTTGGAGCACTCTTTTTGGTGAGGTCGACTAACGGGTTAAACACTGTGGCGTGCTCGGGATGAAGCGGTAATAACCGGCTAAGCCCAGTAGTGACCTCACCTGAGTCTTGGTTTTGGGGATCGCTGCATCAACCAAAGCCTGGATTTTGGTGACCACAGGTCTCACCCTTCCATTTCCCATTAAAATCCCAAATATTGAGTCTCTGTTTTGGCAAACGACATTTCCTCAAGTTAGCTGTCAGCGGGCTGCCCTTTAGAGACTGAAGAACGGCTGCAACCCTAGCCAAATGCTCTCGCCAGGTGGAGCTGTAAATCACCACATCATCAATATTATTATTATTAGTTTATTTAGGAGACATCCAAGGCGACTTCAGAGACTAGGTGTGTGAACTATGCATCAGCTGCAGTCACTTATCACGTCTCACCCGAAAGGCGGAGCACAAGGAGGTGAAGTGACTTGCTCAGGGTCACACAATGAGTCAGTGGCTGAGGTGGGATTTGAACTGGGGACCTCCTGGTTTAAAAGCCCTTTTCTTTAACCACTGGACCACAGCCCTTCATGATGTTGGCGTAAACTTGGTCCATCAGTCTCTGAAAGAGCTGCGGGTTAAAAATGGCATGGTTTTAAAGTGGAACAGCCCTTCTGGTGTTGAAAATGGGTTTTCTCTCTGGTGGGTTAAAGGGATTTCCCAGTATCCCTTCGTGGTCCAGAGTGGAAATAAACCTCGCTTTTCCAGTCTGTCTAAAAGTTACCCCGAGGCATGGGATACGCGCCGAACTTAGCAATAGCGTTACCTTTCTGAAATCCACGCAGAAGCGGTTGGTGTCGTCTTTCTTAGCCACTATGACAATGGGACTGCACCACTCGCTCCTGGAAGGTTCAATCACCCCAAGTTCGAGCATGTCCCATACCTCTTTGCGAGCGCCCACTCCGCCGACTTTCCGGGATCCGTGCGGTCTCTCTCGCACTGTGACACCTGGTGGAGAGATAATGTCATATTCAACTAAGTTTGTTCTGCGGGCACGTCAGAAAAAACATCGCTGAACTCCTCAATAAGCTTACGCAGCTCTCTTTGCTGATCCGAACCAATTGTTCCCCATTGAAATCGCTCTTGTGCTTGGGGTCTGTGGACGGGGGCCTAAATCATCCTCCATATTGCCTGGGGCTATAAATAAGACCTCCCTTGCCTGCCAGGGCTTTAACAAATTAACATGGTAAATTTCACGTTCATTCCGGCGATCGGGCTGTCTAATTTCATAATTTACTTTCCTATAGCCCGAATCACCTCATCTGGCCCCTGCCATTTAGCACACAGTTTTGATTCTGATGAGGGGAAGTAGCAGCATTACCTTGTCCCCTGGTTGAAGGTTCAATCCGTGCATTTTGTTGTAATGCTGCTGTTGTCGGTGCTGAGCCGATCTGAGGTTGTCTTGGGCCAAGCGACCGACCAAATCCAGGCGATCTCTTAGTAGGAGCACATACTTCACTACATTTTTGGACAAGCCTTTGTGCTCCTCCACCCCTCTCTCAGCAGGTCGAGAATGCCTTGAGGCTGCCGGCCGTACAGGAGTTCAAAGGGGAGAACCCGTTGAACTCTCGGCGCACTCTCTCACCGCAAAAGGATGTAGGGAAAAGCGTGCCCAATGTTTCTGCTCCTGTGTTACGAATCGCCTCAGCATCGACTTTAAGGTCTGATTAAAACGTTCAACCAGACCGTCCGATTGTGGATGATAAACGGACATCCTGATGGGACGTATTTTCAATATTTTGTACACCTGCTGTAGCGTATTGGACAAAAAAATTGGTCCTGTGATCGGTCAAAATCTCCTTGGGGATCCCTACTCTAGCCATAATCTGCGCTAACTCCGTGGCTATTGCAGCGGCACTAGTGGACCTCAATGAAACTGCCTCCGGGTATCGCATTGCATAATCCACCACCACTAATATATCGTATATCGGGTCAGAAGGTAACAAGGGCCCACTATGTCCATTGCAATGCGCTCGAAAAAGGAGTGGAAATAATCGGCAGTGGGACCAAAGGGGCAGGGGCGCACTTCGACCGGCACTACTCGCTGGCAGTCTGGGCATGTGGCTACATATCTCGACACATCAGTATGAAGACCGAGCCAATAGAATCGAGCCAATATCCGTTCCCTCTCTTCTCGGCTCCGGGTGCCCCAAAAGAGATATCATCGCCAGCCTCATGACCTCAGCCCGACAAGGCGGGGAACCAACAATTGTGTTACAGGCTGTCCTGTGCCCAGCGGCTAGGTTTACCCTATACAGTAATTGCCCCTTAATACTGAAATGTGGATATACTAAGCCCCAGCGCTGTCAACATCCTTACCTTCAATGGACGGACCTGCCCCCAAAGCATGCACCGTGGCGGTCGTTATGTTGGCCCCACACTAGGTCCAAGCGCTTGAGTACCACGGGTCCGGTACATTGAGAGGGGCTGGAATAACCTCTGCCCTAGTCGGCCCAGTAACCTCGCTCTCTGTCACACTCGTTCCCACTCCCTTCGACTGGCGTTTGTTACCATTGCAGCACTCTCCCACCAGACCTCAGCCTTGTCTCAAAAACGCCCCTCCCATTTCGCGGTCCGTCTCTCCTTATTTGTCTTTCTAGGATGGAAAAGAGGGGAAAACATTTCAGTGTGAAAAAAACACATCACCAATCCATTCCTTTTTTTTTTTCTGCCACGTTTACGTGTGTGGCTGAAACTGCCATTATTTGCATCAATTCTTTGAATTTTGGCCATCTCGGCCCAGAATAACTGGGTGTGGCAACCTTTCCGGCACCCGACTACAAGGTGACGTTTTATCGGTCCTACCGATAAATATACTTTAATGTGGGGTATGCCGCCGTGTCTCCATGGATACAGGAGATGGCCACCTGACCTTGTGGCCGCCCACGACACACCCCAGGAGAGCTGTCCTAATCAAGGTTTGCTCACACCCTGTGTCCACTAATGAGTGGGTTTTCACATTCCCTAAAACAACATTAATCAAACAAGGCCCCTCCCAACCATTTTTTCCACGCTTACCAGTTTCAGGTGCCCAATTGCACACGCCCGTCACACTCCATGGCAGCGGGGCATGACCTGGCCAGATGTCCCGGCTGGTGGCACCTAAAACAGATAGGAGGGACAGAGGGGCATAGGTTAAAATCTGTCCCGCTGCTGGTATGGCAGCGGGGCAGGGCAGCACCTCTACCCCAGCTGGGGGCCAACCTTGGTCTCCATGGGGGGGGGAGGCAAGGGGCCCAATGGGGTGGGCGCTCGGAGGTCTGGGTCCTGGGAACAAGGGCGGTGGTGGTGTTGGAGGAGAGGAGGGAGAGGTCGGCTGCTCCAAGGGCAGGGGCCGACAGGATCCCGACCGGGCAGAAGTCAGGAGTCTTCAAAGTCTTCTGCCAATTTGACCGCCACCTCCAGGGTGTCAGGGTTGTGGCGCCGTATCCACGCCTGGGTCTCGGCGCCCGACCACATGGCAGAACTGCTCCACCACAATGGCTTCCCCCCCATCTGCTGGGCGGTCTTCTTCCCGGGGTCAGCCAATGCACCATGTGGTCGCACAACCGCTCTGCAACCACCCTGGGCGTGTCTCCGTGGTTCTCCGGTACTCCCTAAACCACGCCCGGTGGGTCTCTGTAGTGATGTTCAGGCGGCGGAGGATAGCCTGCTTGACCAGGTCGTACTCGGTGGCGTGATGGTCACTCATCGTTTGGTAGGCTGCCTGAGCCTCCAGCGATCAGGCAGGGTCCCAACTGGCTGGCCCAGAACTCCCGTGGCCAAGCCGCCGCGGTAGCCAACCGCTCGAGCATACCAAATACCTCCGGGTCATCCTCCGCCGACATCTTCATTGCCCGTGCCTTGGGGCGACATCAGCGGTGTTGTGGTAGGGTCGTCGCTGCAGCAACGGCCAGCCCTACCCGTTCAATGGCGCCGTGTAGCGCTCCTCCTCCTTCTCTCTCTGCGTCGCGTCTGCTCTCCAGCGCCTGCATCAGCTCCGCCAGCGTTGCAGTCCATAGTCCGTGCTCTGACACCACGTGTGGCAAAGTGGCTGGTAAGGGGAACAGGTGTAGCGGTGATGCGGTGCAGGAGTGACAGGCAGACAACGGTATTCCAGTGAAAAAAGTGCTTTATTTCTTTTCCAGGTCTGGTGACCCGAAAATAAACAAATCGGCGATACACAACAATGTGTAGCGCGCGGGGATAACAATAAACAGGGCACAGTCCCGAACAAAACAAACAGACGGTCACCAGTCCTGGGTGAGGGCAGTCGTGATGGTGGTTTAGTGTAAACACAGATAGTGCGGTGTGCAGTGGTGCTCCGGACAGTGCTGACCCTTGGCGACAGCTCCGGAGTAGTGCTTTAACTGTCTGGTGGTGAAAAACACAGACAATTACACAGACAAACACAACAAAACACAACACGTAATTATTTTCCTTATTTTAACAACAAGAGCTCCTCTCTCAATCCTTCTCTCCCCAAACGCTAACCCAAACGAAGGAAAAGAACAGCGTTACCCTGGCCCCTATATGTAATCCCGCATGATATCTAGGTAAACGGTTGCAGCTGCCTTATTACTTGCAGCTGCCCCTCGTTTACCTGTCAAATCAATACGGTCTTACAACAGAGTCTCTCTTCTTTCCAGGCTGACCCACTTCCCGGTCCCGGAAACGAACTGTCAGGCCAGCCCTTCCAGATACTTCTCCTCCCGTTCTTTAGCGCCCTCACAGGTCGGGAGGAAGATTTATCACCAGAACTCATTGTATTTCTGTCACAGTGACCCTGAACAAGTTACTTAACCTCCTTGTGCTCTGTCTTTGGGTGAGGCGTTGTTGTAAGTGGCGCTGCAGCTGAGGCATAGTTCACACCCTAGTCTCTGTAAGTCTCCTTGGATAAAAGCGTCTGCTAAATAAACAAATAATAATATGTGTTCACACTTGTACATGCTCATACACACACCTTCTTATAGACAGGTTAGCTAGTCCATTGCTCACCTTTGTTGCAGCCGATGCTGTCAGTAATCTGGAACAGACTATGTGAAGGAGTTGCTTGATGTTACTCAATTCGGATGTCGCTGGATCTGGCGTGGTGATGGGCTATGTGCACATTGGAGAGGCGAGCGAAGCTGCTTGAGATCTTCCTGTTAATCTCATGAATACTGTGCTCTGGCACATCTTTTCTCAGCAGCAATGTGGAGAGAATGATTTTGGCCACAGGGAATCGCTGTGTGGCCAGTTTGACCAGTTGTTCCAGTGATTTTGGGCAGATCTTCTGAATGCTGCGGCAGGTCGTTTGTCCCTGTGTGGAGTACGATGTATTTTGGGGCTACAAGCTGTGGCTTGGCTATAATCTGGAAGGCTCTCTCTATATTGGGGCATCTGATTTTAGTAAATGTGCTTTCCCGGAAACAGACGCCTTTCATCAAGGTAGTGCCCGTTGGAGTCCATGAGAACCACCACGTCAGGCTGGGATGTTTGTTGATAGTTTGGGGGTTTGAAGGTTGAGTCTGTTCTTCAGGGGATGGTGTTGGTGTCTTGTACTCTGGATTGTCTATGTCTGTGTTGGTGTTGGCTGTTGTATTGCTTCTCTGCTGTTGTGTGGTGTTCACAGCGCTGTTGAGAATGTCCCCTTCTGAGGGCTGTGACTGTGAATTCCCCTTTTGTCTCTCTACAGCAGCCAATGCTGCCTCTGCATTTTCAATCTGAGGCTGAATCTGATTCTCACTCCTGGTTGGCGCTGTCGTGCTTCGTATAACTGTTTGTGCCAGCGTGTCTTTCAGTTCTCTCTGGAGGCTCCTTGTCTCACTGAGCTGTGCCTTCTTCTGCAGCTCCTCTCTGACCTTCTTCATGTCACTCTTCAGACGATCGTTCTCTAACTGCAGGTCACTCACTGTGCTTTCAGTTCAGTCACCACTACCTTATGTTCATTTTTTATTTTGTTGATTTCATCTTTTAGCTGTCCTATACTTTCTCCTTGGTTTAGTTTGGCTGTGACCTGATTCTCTGAATTCAGTAAACTCCCTCTCCAGGTCTGACAGGCAGTCTTTGATGGCTTTCACAGGGCTGGGCATCTTTGGTGACAGACTGGGGGTGAGCTGGGCAGTGTTCCTGGCAGGCTGTGTGCTGGGTGTGGCGTCTGCAGCACTACAGTCCGCACCCTGGCTGCCCTGCTGTGTGCAGCTTCTCCTTGTCAGCCTGTTGCTTCACTGTCAGGAAAGACTGTTCAGAAGTGTCTAGGCTGGCCTCGCAGCCTTGTATCAGCACAGTGCCATTGTGATAGACATTGAATGTAAACACAGTGATGTCAGGGTCTGTGTCTTCTGTTATCACTAATTGTCTGCATTGCAGATGCCTCTCTTTTTAAAGTGTCTGAATGTGATACACAGAGCATTGTGCCAGGTGGCTGGCTGCTCTGTGAAGAACACCAGCTTTGTTTTGGTCCTGGTCTCTCCGCAGAGGAAGTAGTCTGCCACTAGTGTCTCTGGGCTGTCTGTTAAGAGAGCAGTTTTAAAGGTGTTCCTAGCCTGTGCAGTCCTCAGCTCCTCTGGGTATTGGATTTCAAAGCTCTCTGGACCCACCTGTGGCAGTTGGTTTGGAATCATCAAACCATCTCAGGCCTTAATTCTTACAAAAAATGTATTTTTCCTATCTCAAACACATTTTAAAAATACATTTCCTTCTCCCTACTTTCCTTGTAGATTAGATGTAGAAAGCAGACAGCTATCTTCCTGCTTCAGTATTTGATGTGGTGTTTTGTTTGTCCTGTACACTGCACTCTTATGTGTGCTGTCTTCTCAGTTAAAAGTAGTAAAATACTCTTCTTTGGATTTTTTTGTATACCGAGCATCAAAAAGAAACTTATCACTATTATAACACATTTATTTATTTAAAAAAAAAAAATATATAAATGATGGACATTGACAAAATGTTTTTGGTTTCTTTTTAATCACTCGATCATTCATCCTAGACCATGACACACTTGGGTGACTATGACTGAAGCATATGCACTTAATCACCTAATTAGTGAGACAGTTGATTGGACACTGGATATGGAGTGATTTCAGCTGTTGAATTGCAAGCTTGAATAACAGCAATAAAGAAAATCACAGAAAAAAAAAAACAATATGCCACGTCTGTCAAGAAGAGCAGCGCCTTGCAATGTCGGCATGTTGGAGGCTGGACTAGGGCAGCGTACTGTGGCTCACCTTCTTGGGTGCTCACAACCAGCAATTTCAAACCTGGTGAGATGGTATAACCAGACACACTCTGTCAATGACAGGCCACGAACTGGGAGACCAAGAGTCACAACACCTGCCCAAGATCAACAGATCATTTTGCAGCATTTTCGTGATGTCAGTTGTTAATCAGCACAATAAAAAGTCACTGCACATCTAGTGAATTTTATCCAAATGATAAGTGATACGTTTCTTTTGATGCTCAAATATAAGTGATAAGTTTCTTTTGATGCTCAGTATACAGTATATACCATTATCATTTTATCACAACTTATGTTGTGGTCTCTCTCTGTCTCCCCCTCCTCCCTCTCTCTGTCTCTTCCTCCTCTCTGTGTCTCCCTCTCCTTTCTCTCCCCCTCCTCTGTCTGCCTGTGACAGTCTGGCTGGCAGTGGTGAGTGTGATGACGTCACGGACCAGGAAGTAACTGAATCACAAACGATGGATGGGCGGATGAAGATGAATGCAATTGCATTCAGCGTATTTATTAATCAATAAAACAAAATATTTAAACAAAACAGAAACAAAATGGCACGAGGGCCAAACGAATAAACAGACAAACAAGTAAGTGGCGTGCTGGCTAAACCAGCACGTTTTTAGCAATTGTTTCTATGTCGTCTCGCACTCTCTCCCCGCTCTCCGTACTCTCTACCCAACACTCCACCCGGTGCAGAGAGCTGCAGGTTTATATACTCTGGCGAGGGATTAACTAGTAGTTAATTATCTTATTATCCCTCGGCCAGAGTCTGCATTTTGGTAAGGATGCATGACTGTCAGCTAGTTAAATAATCAGTAGCTGATCAGCCATGCATCCTCACGGGTTTTTAAATATAATAATAAAAGGCACGGCGCTTTTACCCGCCGCCAAACAAAATACAAATAATAATAAATAGGGCGGGACACTCCACACATGCCCCCCAGTCGCCTTTTGCATGGCCTTTCCACCACCTCCCCCCTTAGTCCCCAAAGTCGGTTAGCAGTCCCGGCGCAGGAACAGGGGCAGCAAGCGGGCCAAAAGGTGGCGGCCACGGTGGGATGTCCTCCTCCCACCCAAACAGCCAGAAGCGTTCAATGGCCAGCGCACCGCCGGCTCCTCTGGCCAAAAAAATTTTTGGGGGTGGTCTCCAGACCTGCCCCCCCTTCTTCATGGCCGGCAGCTCCTCCGTGGGGCTCCGGCCACCCCCTCTCCTGCAGCGAAATTGCTGCGGGGAAGCTGGTCTCCTGACCTCCCCCTTCTTCATGGCTGGCAGCTGCCCTTCACGGGGCTCCAGCCACAGTATTTCCTGCAGCGAAAGTGCGGCTGGGGAGCTGGTCTCCTGACCCTCCCCCCCTTTCCATGGCTGGCAGCTCCCCTTCATGGGGTTCCAGCCATAGTATTTCCTGCCGTGAAAGTGCGGCTGGGGGAGCTGGTCTCCGGACCTCCCCCCTCTTTTCCGTGGCCGGCAGCTCCCCTTCATGGGGCTCCAGCCACAGCATTTCCTGCCCGAAAGTGCGGCTGGGGGGAGCTGGTCTCCTGACCTCCCCCCTCTTTTCCGTGGCCGGCAGCTCCCCTTCATGGGGCTCCAGCCACAGCATTTCCTGCCGCATGGCAGGACTGGTAGTGACCCCAGGCAAAACAGGCCCCTCGAGGCGAAGGTAGCAGCCGACCTTCGCAGGCAATGGCAGCAGCAGACCCTCGGGGCGACGCAGCTGCAGCGGACCCTCAGGGCGACGGCAGCAGCGAGCCCCCTCAGGCGACGGCAGCAGCAGCGGACCCTCGGGAGGCGGCGGCAGCAGCAGCGGGACCCTCGGAGGCGACGGCAGCAGCCCAGCGGCGGACCCTCGGGCGGCGGCAGCAGCAGCGGCGGACCTCGGGGGCGGCAGCAGCAGCGCCGGGACCTCGAGGCCACGGCAGCAGCAGCGGACCCTCGGGAGGCGGCGGCAGCAACAGCGGCGACCCTCGGGAGGTGAACTTTCGAGGGGAGAGCCCTGGCCATGGAGTTGGCAGGGAGCTCCACTTCTCCCTCCCTGTAGCTGGTGGCTCTCCAGGCGTGCGGGAGCAACAGGCAGCCCAGGCGTCTTGAGCAACAGTCAGCCCCAGGCGTGCGGGCAACAGGCAGCCCCCGGCGTGCAGAGCAACAGGCAGCCCGGGCGTGCGGAGAAACAGGCAGCCCCGGGCGTGCGGAGCAACAGGCATCCTTGGGCGGCGAGGCAGGCATCCTTGGGCGAAGCGGGCAGGCATCCTTGGGCGGCGAGGCAGGCATCCTTGGGCGGTGCGAGGCAGGGCAGGAGCAGTCCTTCCCATGAAGGTGGATGTGGAACCAGCAGGTATTCACCCTCTGCTGGTGGAGGTGGGAGGGGAAAGCAGTCCTCCCACGGCTGAGGCGGAACCAGCAGGCATTCACCCTCTGCTGGTGGAGGTGGGAGGAAAGCAGTCCTCCCACGGCGGCTGAGGCGGAACCAGCAGGCATTCACCCTCTGCTGGTGGAGCTGGGAGGCGGCAAGCAGTCCTCCCACGGTTGAGGCAGAACCAGCAGGCATTCACCCTCTGCTGGTGGAGGTGGGAGGGGCAAGCAGTTCTCCCACGACGGTGGAAGGCGGAACCAGCAGGCATTCACCCTCTGCTGGTGGAGCTGGGGCGGCAAGCAGTCCTCCCACGGCGGCTGAGGCGGAACCAGCAGGCATTCACCCTCTGCTGGTGGAGGTGGCGGGCAGAGGCAGCTCCTGCTGCTCTGCTCCTGGCGGTGGAGGTGGCGGAGGCAGAGGCAGCTCCTGCTGCTCTGCTCCTGGCTGTGGAAGTGGTGGAGGTGGCAGAGGCAGCAGGTATTCTTCCTCTGCTGCGGAGGCTAGGTTTCTGGACCTGTGGGCTTCCCCCGGCGCTGGATGCACGGGCTCCCCCCTTCTGGGCGCTGGATGCACGGCTCCCCCCCTGGGCGCTGGATGCAGGGCCCCCCTTCTGGGCGCTGGATGCACGCTCCCCCCCTTCTGGGCGCTGGATGCAGGCTCCCCCCCCTTCTGGGCGCTGGATGCACGGGCTCCCCCTTCTAGGCTGGATGCTCGCTCCCCCCTTTCTGGGCGCTGGATGCTCGCGCTCCGCCTCTTCATATTCGTGGGGCATATGGCCAACGATGTGCCCATATGCCCCACAGCCAGGGCACAACTCCGCCACGAGGTTCACAATGTAAACCTCACAGTCATCCTCACCGATCTCCTCCTGCTGCTGCGGTTGCTGTTGCTGCAGCCTACCTCTCCCCCTTCTCTTCCTGCTCCTTCTCCCTGCCTTCCCTCCTGGGCCAATTCCTCCTCTTTGAGGCAGGTGAGGCAGGTTTCCTGATCCACCTGCGGCGATGGTATGGCCTTCAGGTGGATCCTCCTCCGCAGTCTCCACCTCACCTCGATCAAAGGCCTGCACAAAGAGGGGGTCTTCATATGGGCACACCTCAGGGAGGTGCCCATACTCCAGGCAGGCGAGGCACCATGTAGCCCCTCCTTCCTTTAACTCCCTCTGATCGCATGCCACCTCTCCATGTAGGCGTCCACTTTATCCATTTTTTTTTTTTTTTTTTTTTTTTTCCAAAACACAAAAAACACTATTTGAAAAAACGAACACAAAAAAACTTCCTTTGCTGTTCCTGGTCCGCTGTTGGGCGTTGTTTATCCATGGGACACCATATGTGACAGTCTGGCTGGCAGTGGTGAGTGTGATGACGTCACGGACCAGGAAGTAACTGAATCACAAACGATGGATGGGCGGATGAAGCTGAATGCAATTGCATTCAGCGTATTTATTAATCAATAAAACAAAATATTTAAACAAAACAGAAACAAAATGGCACGAGGGCCAAACGAATAAACAGACAAACAAGTAAGTGGGCGTGCTGGCTAAACCAGCACGTTTTTAGCAATTGTTTCTATGTCTTCTCGGCGCTCTCTCTCCGCTCTCCCGCACTCTCTACTCCAACACTCCACCCGGTGCAGAGAGCTGCAGGTTTATATACTCTGTCCCGAGGGATTAACTAGTAGTTAATTATCTTATTATCCCTCGGCCAGAGTCTGCTATCGTCATTTAGTAAGGATGCATGACTGTCAGCTAGTTAAATAATCAGTAGCTGATCAGCCATGCATCCTCACGGGTTTTAAATATAATAATAAAAAGACGCGGGCGCTTTTTACCAGCATAAACAAAAATACAAATAATAATAAATAGGGGGGACACTCCACACACTGCCCCCACCTTTCTCTCCCCCCCTCTCTGTCTCTCCCTCCTCTATCACCTCCTCTCTGTCTCCCCTCTCTGTCTCTTCTCTCCTGCTCTATGTCTCAACCCTACTCTCTCTCTGTCTCCCTCCTCTCTGCCTCACCCATCATCTGTTTCCCCCTCCTTTCTCATACCCTCTCTCTGTTTCATCCCTCCTCTCTCCATCTCCCCCTCCTCTCTTTTTCCCCTTTGTCTCTCCCCTGCTCTCTGTTTCTGCCCTCCTCTCTGTGTCTCCTCCTCCTCAGTCTGTCACCCCCTCCTCTCACTCTGTTTTCTCTCTCTGCACCTCCTCTCTCTGTCTCACCCTTCACTCTCACATTGCCCTCCTGTCTGCTTATCTCTATATGCATTTTGGCCACAATTCATCATTGTTTGAACTGGACATTGAACTTCCCAATCCCCGTTTCTAAGTTTCCACGTTTCCAGTTTCATTGGAGTTGTTCCAGGGAATAACTGTAAGAATGTAGAAATAAAGCAATCCCTGTTACCAGCTATCTACCCTGAAATTATACAACAAGAATTCTAATAATATCATGAAGGCTACTGAATAAACTATAAACTACAGCTTAAAGATCAGCACTTAGCCTATATCAGGGGTATTCAATTACATTCACTGGAGGGCCAGATAAGGCAATGTTGTCCAAATCTTGGGGGGCCACAGGGAGCTCATGATGTGTGTATTGGGGGAGGGGGGGTAAAACCACTTACTATGATACAATTTCTGATTTATTAATACAATTACAAAGCAAATATATTTGTAATCCTAATTTTATTAAAATGATTACATTAAAATGGGCATCTAATTTCCTTTCTGTCACAAATTGACACCCGCTCGCACCATCTTTGTTTTCTAAAGTTACTGCACAACAAGCATGCAAGTGAAGTAATGAAAGCACGTCAGTCAGTAGTGATGGCAAATTTGAGGGGGGCTACACCCCACTTTGTGTGGGCATGCATAAACCCATTGAAATGATTTTCAATAACAGAAGTGGACCAGGGTCAACAGCAAGCATTTAAACAAACCTTGAGGACAGATAGAAGTTACAGGAGAGGAGTCATTATCTGAAGAAGTGAAATGATAATAGTGAACTGTACAAAAATAATAATCACCGTTAGGTGTGGAGGTACTGACGTGAATGGGAATGAATGTGCATGCAGAGTGTGTGAATAAAGTTTATTGATTGAGGGCAGCTTACATACAGAGGCAGTTGTAAACAAGGAAGGAGACGGGTTATTACCAGATAAAGTGCAGTGATCATTTGTTCCTCTATTAGGGCGTGTTTCCAATTAATATAAACGCTAGGGGAACATAAATACCCTGTAGATAGCGGTGACCTTTCAACCATGCGTATCTGCAACTAGCATTTGTAATGAAGGACAGCTGACCAGTAAAAACTACTTTTATAAAAACCTGCCTACTTCTACCTGAAGAAAACCTTAAAAAAATAAAATGAAAAAGCATGTCCCCAGGACTGAATGTATCACTGCTGTGCACTAAGTTCTGTGCAGCTGGATGTCTTTGAGATCGGTGCAGTTTGTGTCATTTACAGTGTCTTTGACGATCTCATTCAAGCAATCCACAGTGGCAATGGCGGTGTGATTTGCCACTAGAAACACTACTTTCAATGTTACCCTTGTGTTTTTGTCGTTAATCTCCAACACGGATGCTGCTTGGAAGCAGTTTATTTTATTCAAGGCAGAATGTGGAGTAGCATTGTTAATATGTTTTGTTGTTTTTGTATCTTATTGAGACTCTGCAGTATTTGCAGAAGCCTTTGGCTGTGTCTTCTGGATCAGCAATCAGCCACCCTAAAAAAGAAGACTTTACTGAGCTATTTACTTTCATTGTATAAAGATGTGCTCTATTCATTAAATTACTTATCTTCAAATACAATGGAAACTGAAACATTTCAGCATGAATAAAAGGCTTTGTATTTTTTATTTGAAAATAAGCCATTTGTAAGGGAATTAATCTTAATCATGCTACATTAGTTACAGTATTTATAAATACAGTATTTTTTATTGACTGTTAACAAGTAGCTTTCTTATATATTACATATTTCCTTTTTAAGGGTTAGTTAATGTAACTTGAATATTATTATTATATTTAGGGTTGCTGTTTTTCCCTCAATGTTTTCTTTCCCTTTAAGAATTCGATTGATCCCTGCTAGTCATTTAGTACTAGCAGTAAAATTGGTTTAATTTAAGTGTTTTGTTGCGTGCAGAATGAAGAAACTGCATGCAACCGAGGGTGCAACATTTTAATAAGCGATTTAATCTAGAATTTAAAACAGAATAAATGCAGGACACACTTTCTTACAATCGCTATTGGTAATTGTATAAGCATGAATAAAGACGAGTCACTTATTAAAATGTTGCGCTCTCGTTTTAGCGTTCTTCATTCTGCATTTAATGAGAAAGTAAAGACTTGGACGATTTCAAAGCACATTTAAAACCTGGTAAATTAAAGTGATTTTACTATTATTACAATATGCATTTTATATGACGGTCTGGTCTCACTAACGTCTTCTAACAACAGTGCTTTGAATCTGCTCATAATATATCTGCTGACATGTATTGAAACGAAGTTCAATTTGTTTAAAGGCATTTTTACGATATGTAATAAATAACGTGTGTGTGTGTGTTACTCCGATTCTGATTGGATGTGTTATTAATCATGTTGTATCAATCATGGCAGAGATTTCATGTTTAAAAAAAAAAAACACAGCGTTTTACTAAAACCGCCCAAAAACCGACAACCCGCTTAGCGTCATTTCTCTGTAAAGTGTCATTAAAAACAGCCACATTTTGTGAATAAAACGCCCGGTTGGCAGCACTTCAGCTGACATCCGACAAGCCAGACGGAAGGCTCTCGGGGCGGATTTGACCATGAGACGCCAATTGAAGAACACTGGCCTTTATGCAGTGACCTGAAAAATATCATTCCAATAACTGAACTGTATTTTATATTTTATTTGACCTCTGAAAACAAATAGAAAACGTTTGCTTTTTCAGTTTCAATACAGTAACACACTTCCTCTGTCTGGCTTCTTACCGTCTGCTTGATAAACATTATGGAAGCATTCGATATTTTTGGCTTCAGTCCTTCAGTCTCTAACTCGAGCTCCCCCGGCGCGCGTTGCTAGGATACGGTGTGCCTGGCGTCCCATGCAGCAGTGTCATCTGAGGTGAATGAACTCGATGGTTTATCGGTGTGACACGGTGTGACAGGGTTCACCGAGAGGGTGACGTCAGGCCAGAATGCAGGAACTAAAACAGACCCGGTAACTGCGGTGCAAAGCGCTGCGGCGCCGTCTATTCAAACACAAAATGAACACACTGCTTACAGAGCAAATAACAAGGTTAAACAAAATCACCAACACTAAACCCCAGGTCAGGCTGGGCAATCGCCTGCACTCACCCAATAGTTTACTTTCAGTTTCATTCTTTTCTTAAATACATATAAATAAATCACAATACAAAATACAAATGCACAGGGGCAGGGTAATTACTGTAGTGGACATTACTGTGTGGACAGAAACTCTCGTTCAAGCAAGCCAGAATAATTGACATGTGCAAATTTAAACTGGTGCCCAAACCGAAAAACACAGAATCCAAGTCACTCCCCCCAAATGTGAACATTTATTCATTCAAAAATGTAAGTTAGATTGAGTAAATATGGTATTTTATATTTTCAAACACCATTATAACTTTATTTTAATTGTTTTGTAAACTTCCCACTGCAGCAGCAATAATATACAGTAAATTAAATATCAATTCCAATATAGTCAAATCTTTATCCTTTATTCTCAACAGGTCTTATAAATGCACTCCTTCATATATAATGTGCAAATGTTTATAACAAACATGATTGATTAAGAACTTCCTTTATAAAAGTTTCCCATAGTAGAAGCATTGCAAAGTGTAATAAAGCACAGTGAAAGCATGGTAAAAGCACAGACAAAGTATGTTCAAGCATATGAAAAAGCATGGCAAACCAGGTTAACCTGTGGTAAATGCAAAGTATAACCATGAGCAAAGCATAGCATGCAAATACTGTGGTAAACCTTTCTAAGGGTTATGCTACTTGAAATCATTGTGAGAAGAAAGCTGACCCGCGTGTCGTTCTCCTCCAGTGATAAGGTGGCAGTATTTGAATGATAGGAGCAAGTCTTGATTCCTGCAGTCTTTTGAAATCAAGTCTGTTATTTTTAAGTTGCACTTTGATGGCTGGCTCCCCACCTCTCTTCTACTCCTAAACTTGATTTATTCTCCCCCTCCCCCTCTTTCTCTATCCTCACCCCTCTCTGTCTCCCCCTTTCTCTCCCTCTTCCTCCCTCTCCTCTCTTTCTCTATCCCCACCCCCTCTGTCCCCCTTTCTGAACTTGTCTCTCATAATCTTCTTTCCTCTCCCCTCCACTCTTCTCCTCACCTTCCTTTCAGTTGCCCTTCTCTCCTTCTCCCCCTCCCTTCCTCTCAGAGTTGTTCTCCCCTCCCCCTTTCTTCCCTCTCACACTGAGTTGTCCCTCCTCTCCCTCCTCTCACGCTGTGTTGATCTTCTCCTCTTGTCTCCTGATCTCTGCAGGCTGTGGAGATGTGGTCTCACATCTGGATGTTGTGAGGATCTCGCCTCTGCTCTCTGTACAAACCACTCAAACCTGACAGAGCTGGATCTGAGCAGCAATTACCATCTGGGTGATTCAGGAGTGAGACTGCTGTGTGCTGCACTGAGGGATCCAAACTGTAAATTACAGACACTGAGGTAAGTAAACACTCTGGGTGTTTGTGTGAATATTATATCACTGACACAGACAGATCACATCTTCTCTCCTCCTCTCTCATCTCCACCCCCTCTTCCTTTGTTTCATCAGTTTAATAGAACATCTTGTTTTTGTTGTTTTTCTAATAACACTTCACTAAGACCTGGGGCCGTATTCCTGAAAGTCTTCTTAAGAAGAAATCATCCTTTTATTGTTTTCCTGCACCTCCTTGTAAACGAGGCCTCGGTCTGAAAGGGTAAATCTCCTGGTTAAATAATTAATAAAATAATAAAACAGGCGAAACCTGATAAAGTTCTTAAGAAGATATTGAGGATCTTTCTGAGTTCCTTCAAGTGCAATTCTTCACAATATCTTCAATTTCTTCTTCAGAACCTCTTTAATGTCATCTTAAGAAAACAGTTCTTGAAGTTTTAATGCCCCTCCACTCTGTCCCCCTCCTTTCTCTTTCCCCCTCCTTTCTCTCCCCCTCCTGTCTCTCTCCCCTCCTCTCTATCCCCTCCTTTCGCTCTACCCCTCCTCTCTCCCCCCTCTCTCCCCCTCCCCTCCTTTCTCTCTCCCCCTCCTCTCTCTCCTCCTTTCTCTCACCCCTCCTTTCTCTCCCCCTTCCTTTCTCTCCCCTCCTTTCTTTCTCCCCCCTCTCTCCCCCTCCTTTCTCTCTCCCCTCCTTTCTCTCTCCCCTCCTCTCTCCCCTCCTTTCTCTCTCCCCTCCTCTTGCTCCTCCTTTCTCTCTCCCCCTCCTCTCTCTCCCTCTCCTGTCTCTCCCTCCTCTCTCCCTCCTCTCTCTCTCTCTCCCCTCCTTTCTCTCCCCTCCTCTCTCTCTCCTTTCCCTCTCCCCTCTGACTCTCTCCCCCTCCTCTCTCCACCTCCTCTCCCCTCCTCTCTCTCCCTCCTGTCTCTCCCCTCCTCTCTCTCACCCTCCTTTCCCTCTCCCCCTCCTTTCTCTCACCCTCCTCTCTCTCCCTCTCCTGTCTCTCACCTCCTCTCTCCCCTCCTCTCCCCCCTCTCTCTCCCCTCCTTTCTCTCTCCCCTCCTCTCTCTCCCCCTCCATTCTCTCCCCCTCCTCTCAATTCAATTCAATTCAATGGTGCTTTATTGGCATGACTTACAATAGCAGGTGTTGCCAAAGCAATTATAATAATACATACATGTATATATATAATGCATCATGAATACATATATAAACAAACTGATTTATAAAGTACAGTAAAAAAAAAAAAAAAAAAAACATATCACTACTAACAATAAACATGTATCAGGACAATAAGTATTTACATAATACATAGATGCCTACATACACAACAACATACATACTGTATATACATAAGTGTGTGTGTCTCTGTGCAGAACTCTCATTGTGTGTCCCTCAGTCTGTGACATGCAGACACATACTGGGCTGCTAGTTGGGCTGTGCTTCCCTCCTCTCCCAGGAGGATTGGGACTTTTTCAGGGTTGGTCATGTTTGGGAAGTTTGGGAGGGAATTTGCAAATTTTTAAAATAAGTTTGTCTATTTTCTGAGTATTTCTTACATTGAAGAAGGAAGCATCTCTGTCTCGACCTCTCCTGTCTCACAGTGACCACAGAGCCTTTCTTCTTTAGGAAGCCAGGTCTGCCGGTGACAGCCTTTCTCAATGGCCAGGCTGTGGTCACTGAGCCTGTACTTGGTCAGGATCTGTCTCTGCTTTGTATCTCTGACAGTAGAGATACTCTGCCAGAGTGTAATCTCTTTTTTAGGGCCCGATAACAATCCAGTTTATTTTGAGATTTTGTTTCTGTGTCCCAATGTTTCAGATAGCAGTTTTGGTTAGTTTTATAATTTGGTTGACTCTGATTGGGGGCTGGTAAGCAGTGCTGACCTGAAGCTGGTTTGTTTTAGTATTATTAGTTGGGTTCAGTGCAGTGAGCTTCAGGGCCAGCTGGCTTAGAGGACTCTTTTTCAGGGCTGAGCTCTTGGGTTTGCATGGCCTCATACTGGAGGGAGTCTGATTCACTTTTCTTTAGGTGCATCCAAAACTTTAGTGCTCTGTTCTTTATATTTATGAGTGTTGGGTAACGGCCTAATTCTGCCCTGCATGCATGATTTGGTGTTTTCTTTGCACCTGTAGGATGTTTTGTAGAGTTCAGCATGCAGGGTTTTGATTGGGTGTTTGTCCCATTTAGTGTAGTCCTGTTGACTGAGTGGACCCCATATCTCACTACCATACAGCGCAATGGGCTGGATGACACTGTCAATTAATTTTAGCCATATTTTGATAGGAATATTTATTTTATAGAATCTTCTTTTGATGGCATAGAAAGCTCTTCTGGCTTTTTCCTTTAGTGCATTCACTGCTAGGTTAAAGCTCCCTGGCGAGTGATAGTCAGGCCCAGGTAAGTGTAGTCTGAGGTGTGTTCTGGTGTAGTTTTGTTTAGGGTTGAAGTGGTATCTGTTTCCCTGAGTTCTGGCCTTTTTTGAAAAATCATTATTTTGGTCTTTTTAAAGTTTACTGCCAGGGCCCAGGTCTGACAGTACTGCTCTAGCAGTGCCAGGCTCCGCTGCAGCCCCTGCTCTGTGGGCGACACAGGACCAGGTCATCTGCATAGAGCAGGAACTTGACTTCGGTGTCGTGTAGAGTAAGGCCGGGGTCTGTAGACTGCTCCAACATTGTAGCCAACTCGTTAATATAAATATTGAACAGTGTTGGACTCAGACTGCAGCCCTGCCTCACCCCCCGCCCCTGAGTGAAGAAATCAGTTCTTTTGTTGCCAATTTTGACTGCACATTTGTTTTCTGTGTACATTGATTTTATTATATCATAGACTTTTACCCCCTACACCACTTTGAAGAATTCTGTAATATAAACTTTCATGCCAAATAGAATCAAATGCTTTTTTAAAGTCAATGAAGCAGGCTTAAATTTTGCCTTTATTTTTTGTTTGTTTATTAGGTGTACGTGTTTGTTTATTAGGACATTGTGTGTAAGGGTATCCGTAAATATGATCTGCAGGGATTGAGGGAGCAGCTCCACAGATACAGCCCCCCACCCCTGCTCCCCTGTGCTACCACCCCGCAGCTTTTCACTCCCACCCCCGCTGCCCCCCCTCCCCCATTCCCCCCCCTGCCCCCAACAGATTTTTCCTGTGAGGGTTTTGTTTGTGTGTTTTGTTTTTCTGTTTGAGGGGTGTGTTGTAGTCCCATCCCCCAGCTCCCCCCTCCTCTCTCTCCAATTTTTTAGCTCCTGTCTCTCTCATCAAACCTCCTCTCTCCCTCTCCCATTTCTCTCTCCCCTCCTCTCTCTTCCCTCTCTTCTCCTCCTCCTCCCCTCCTCTCTCTCTCCCCTCTCTCCCCCCTCCTCCCTCTCTCCCCTCCTTTCTCTCTCCCCTCCTCTCTCTCCCCCCCTCCTTTCTCTCTCCCCCTCCTGTCTCTCTCCCCTCCTCTTTCTCCCCCCTCCTTTCTCTCCCCCCTCTCTCCCCTCCTTTCTCTCTCCCTTGTCTCTCTCCCCTCTCTCTCCCCCTCCTCCTTTCTCTCCCTTCCCTCCTCTCACCCCTCCTCTCTCTCTCCCCCTCCTTTATCTCTCCCCTCCCCTCCCTCCCCCCCCTCCCGCCTCCTCCTATCTCTCTCTCTCTCTCCCCTCCTCTCTCCTCCTCCCCTCTCTCCTCCATCCTCCTCTCTCCCCCCCTCCTTTCTCTCTCCTCCTCCTTTATCTCTCCCCTCCTCTCTCCCCCTCCTTTCTCTCTCCCCTCCTGTCTCTCTCCCCTCCTCTCTCTCCCCCTCCTCTCTCTCCCTCCTCTCTCTCCTCCTCTCTCTAATCCTCCTTTCTCTCCACTCCTGTCTCTCTTCCTGTCTCTCCGCTCCTCTCCCACCCTTTCTCTCTCCCCCTCCTTTCTCTCCCCCTTCTTTCTCTCCCCCTCTCACCCCTCCTCTCTCTCCCCTCCTTTCTCTCCCCTCCTCTCTCCCCTCCTCTCTCTTCCCCTCCTGTCTGTCACCCCTCCTCTCTCCCCCCTCCTTTAACTCGCCTCCTCTCCCCCCCTCCCCTCCTTTTTCTCTCTCCCCTCCTCTCTCTCCCCTCCTTTCTCTCCCCCCTCCTGTCTCTCACCCTTCCTCTCTCCCCCTCATTTATCTCTCCCCTCCCCCTCTTTCCACCTCCTATCTCTCTCCCCTCCTCCCTCTCTCCCCTCCTCTCCCTCCTTTCTCTCCCCTCCTTTCTCTCCCCCTCCTGTCTCTCTGCCCCTCCTCTCTCCCCTCCTATCCCTCTCCCCTCCTCTCTCACCCTCTCTCTCTCCTCCTCTCTCTCCCCCCCTTTATCTCCCCTCCTTTCTCCCCCTCCATTCTCTCTCTCTCCTCTCTCTCCCCTCCTCCTCTCCCCTCCTCTCTCCCACTCCTTTCCAAACTTGCCGATATTTTAGTTTCATCCATTTCCTTTAAATGTATTATTTCATAAATTGGCCACAGATTTGAAAACACAACATTTAATTCTCTCTCTCTCTCTCTCTGTGGATAGTTCTCTCCTCTTCACCGCTGTGTAAATTCTCCTTCTCACAATAAACAACTTCATAAAAATAAAGCAGCTGACAGTGAATCGAAACATATTAAAAACAAAGAATAAATAAATACATAAATACATAAATACATACATACATACATAAAACAGATGAATGAATAAATAAAATAATAAATAAAACAGATGAATAAATCAATAAAATAATAAATATATCATACTGTAAACAGTAAAGTCACACAAGTGGTGGAAAGGGTTCTTTTGAAAGGGTTTTTTTGGCAACAAAACTTTTGCAATCATTTAATTTTATACAAACACATAAACCTGTGAATAAATGACCCCATAAATAGAGCCCAGATCTCTATTGAATATTCCCAAGAACAGACAGAACCACAACCATTTCAATGGAAATCAACACTGCTTCCTGTAACCCTCCCTGCTTCCACCGTGGCCACCTCGTGTGGGATTATGATTCAGAGCAGGGGGGCTTCATGTGTGTACAAGAGACAGACACAGTGTCCAGGACAGGACAGGACAGACAGAGAGACCGAGTTCTGCAGTCCTGCGCTCTCTGTCTCCCTCTAGTGGTCAGTCTCTGTTACTGCAGGGGAGAGTCATCTATACAATTCAATTCAATTCAATTCAATTCAATTCAATTCAATTCAATTCAATTCAATTCAATACGCTTTATTGGCATGACAGGAATAAACACGTTTTGCCAAAGCAAAATAAACATACATACAGACAGGTACAGTCTATAAACAGACACAATGAAAAGACAATTTCAGTGCAGGTTAATTTGTTTCTTTTAGACTGTGGCAGGCAGTCACATATTCTGCAGCTAGTGCACATGTTATCCCCACCTCTCCTAAAAATATTTGTAGTTTTTCAGTTTCTGTGAGGTGGGTGAAGTCACTGATGTGCCTCGTGAATTTGGGTAAGAATGTGTCCCTGAGCAGCTTGTATTTGGGGCAGTGCAGTAGGAAGTGGAGCTCTGTCTCTATGTGGTCTAACTCACAGTGCTCACACAGTCTCCTCTCTCTGGGTCTCCACGTGGCTCTGTGTCGACCCTTTTCGATTGCTAATGTGTGGTCGCTCAATCTGTATTTGGTTAGTAGTTGTTTTTGTTTTTGGTCTTTAACGCTGGCCAGATATTCTGCCAGGGCGTATGGTCTGTTTAAGCTCTGGCAGCACTCTCTCTAATTCATGCTGTGACTTTACTTGGTTCTCCCAGTGTATCAGGTATTTGTTTTTCAGGGCGGTGGTTATTCTAGATATCACTGGGGCCTGATTAGAGCAGCTGTTCTGAGGCTCTGTGATGCGGATCTGGTTCTCCTCACAGAGCTTCTCTATCATGTAGTTGATGGTCTTTTTATTTGAGTAGCTCTCCTGGCTCTTCATGGTCTTGCACTGGTAGGAGTCGGGGTTGCTTTGGTTCAGGTGGCTCCAGTACCTCAAAGCTCTCTTTTGTACAGTGAGCAGTAAGGGAAGACGTCCTAGCTCAGCTCTACAAGCATTGCTTGGAGCATTTCTGTGCAACTGCAAGATGTTTTTGCAGAATTCTAAATGTAAGATTTCTGTTGGACTTTTGTCCCAATTAATGTATTCACAATTTAGAGTGGGACCCCAAACTTCACTGCCATACAAAAGGATTGGTTTTATAACTTGGTCAAAGAGTTTGAGCCAGACCATGATTGATGTTTTTAGGTTATACAGCCGTTTCTTTATTGCATGAATAGCTCTGCTGGCTTTTTGTCTCAGTGCACAGACAGCTGGGTTAAAGCTCCCTGATGCACTGATCATTAGTCCCAGGTAAGTGTAATTTGTTGTGTGCTCTAATGTTTTGCCAGTGAGGGTGAACTGGTATTTATTTCCCTGTATCCTGGCTTTTTTTGGAAAATCATAATTTTTGTTTTGTTCATATTTATGTTTAAAGCCCATGTTTCACAATACTGCTCCAGCAGGTTCAAACTCTGCTGCAGCCCGTGCTCTGTGGGAGATAACAGAACCAGATCGTCAGGATAGAGCAAGCATTTAATGTGATTGTCATCCAGAGTTACTCCTGGGACAGAGGACTGCTCCAGATGGCCTGCAGGGTGTAAATGTGGTCTGTAGTGCGGTGCTTTGGTAAGAAGCCTATCTGGCTTTTACTCAGTACGCTGTGTTCTGTCAGAAAGTTCAGTATTCGGGTGTTAATAATACTGCAGAATACTTTCCCTAAGTTACTATTTACACAGATACCCCTATAATTATTCGGGTCTAATCTGTCTCCATTTTTATAAATTGGTGTGATGAGCCCTTTGTTCCAGATCTCTGGGAAGCAGCCTGTGCTCAGAATGATGTTAGAGTTTCACCAGGGCCTCTTTCAGATGGGTGGGAAGCAGCCTGTGTTCAGAATGATGTTAGAGTTTTACCAGGGCCTCTTTCAGATGGGTGTGAAGCAGCCTGTGTTCAGAATGATGTTAGAGTTTTACCAGGGCCTCTTTCAGATGGGTGGGAAGCAGCCTGTGCTCAGAATGATGTTAGAGTTTCACCAGGGCCTCTTTCACATGGGTGGGAAGCAGCCTGTGTTCAGAATGATGTTAGAGTTTCACCAGGGCCTCTTTCAGATGGGTGGGAAGCAGCCTGTGTTCAGAATGATGTTAGTTTCACCAGGGCCTCTTTCAGATGGGTGGGAAGCAGCCTGTGCTCAGAATGATGTTAGTTTCACCAGGGCCTCTTTCAGATGGGTGGGAAGCAGCCTGTGTTCAGAATGATGTTAGAGTTTTACCAGGGCCTCTTTCAGATGGGTGTGAAGCAGCCTGTGCTCAGAATGATGTTAGTTTCACCAGGGCCTCTTTCAGATGGGTGGGAAGCAGCCTGTGCTCAGAATGATGTTAGTTTCACCAGGGCCTCTTTCAGATGGGTGGGAAGCAGCCTGTGCTCAGAATGATGTTAGTTTCACCAGGGCCTCTTTCAGATGGCTGTTGCTGTATTTTAACATCTCATTGCTGATGCTGTCGAGGCCACAGGCTTTCCAGGCTGAGAGGGACTTCAGATGGTCTGTCACCTCCTGCAGGGTGATTGGGGCATCTAGAGGTGATTGATTATCTTTAATAATTCTTTCCAGGTTTGCTAATGTATCAGGCAATTCATTTTGATTTAGAGTTTTTCAAAATATTCTTTCCAAATATTTCCATTAAGGATTGCCAGTTCCTTGTTACTGCTACTGGAGTTCAGATTCTTCCAGTTTGACCAGAATGAATTATTATCGATTGATTGTTCAAGCTGTAATAATTATTTGGTCACGTAGGCTTGTTTTTTCTTTTTAAGTGTATGTTTGTAGTGTTTTAAAGTTTGACAGTAATTGAGTCGTAATTCTTTATTTTGTTGATCTCTATGTTTCAGATTAGATAGTTCTCCTAATTTGTTCCTCATTGGTTTACATTCCCTGTCAAACCATTTTCTTTAGGTTTTGTTTTCTGGATCTTAATAATTGTGTTTGTTTTCCTTATTTCTGATTTGTCTGCTGCTATTAGTAATATTTTGCTGAAGTCTCTCACAGCCAGATTGACTCCATTTGCATCAGTCTGATAGCTTTTATGTAAGAAATGGTTTAACATGTGTTTGATTTCGTCACTGTTGGTGATTTTCTGATATTGTAAATGGCTGGTTTGTTTCCATTTATAAGTGGGTGGGAGTTTGTATAAATTTGCAGGTGTATTTACAGTAATGTTGGGCTGTGCTGACCTTTTTAAATACACACTGTCTGGCTGTGGTCTGACAGGGTGGACTGTGGCCTGACTATGAAGCTGTTAATGAGCTGGGGGTCCATGTCAGTGATGAAATAGTCCACCACACTGCAGCCCCGAGCAGAGCTGAAGGTGAATCTTCCTAGAGAGTCTCCTCTAGTCCGGCCGTTTACAATGTACATTCCTACACTTCTGCACATCTGCAGCAGCTGGTTCCCATTCTTATTAACTACACTATCATAGCTGTTTCTGTTTAGTGTGATAGAGTCTTGGTACAAAGGAGAATTTCCAAAGATGTACTTATTTCCCTCTATTGTTATAAAATCATTTTCTCTGCCTGTTCTGGAGTTCAAGTCTCCACACAGCAGCACATTACCCAGTGTCTGGAAGTGCATGTAGCAAAGTAGCTAGTGAAGGGGAACAGGTGTAGCGGTGATGCGATGCAGGAATGACAAGCAGACAACAGTATCCAGTGAAAAGGTGCTTTATTTATAATCCAGGTCTGGCGACGGTTAAATAATAAATCCCCGGCAATACACACCAATGTGTAAAGCAGGGATAACAGAACAGGCACAGTCCCGAACAAAAAAATGAACACACGGTCACCAGTCCTGGGTGAGTGCAGTCATGCTGGTGCTGAGTGCAAACACAAGTATTTTTTGTGTGACGGTGGTGCAGTGGTGCTCAGATTGTGCTGACCCTCGGTGACAGCTCGAGATGTGCTCTAACTGTCTGGTGATGTAAAAACACAAACAATTACAACACAGACAAACACAACACAAAACACGTAACACGTCTTTCTCCTTTTTATTATTGAGAGCTCCTCTCTCAGTCCTTCTCTCTACCGAGCTTTACCCAAACGAAGGAAAAGAACAGCGTTACCCTGGCCCCTATATGTAATCCCGCATGATATCTGGGTAAACGGTTGCAGCTGCCTTATTACTTGCAGCTGCCCTCATTTACCTGTCAAATCAATACGGTCTTACAACAGAGTCTCGCTTCCTTCCAGGCTGACCCACTTCCTGGTCCCGGAAGCGAACTGTCAGGCCAGCCCTTCCAGATACTTCTCCTCCCGTTCTTTAGCGCCCTCACAGGTCGGGAGGAAGATTTATCACCAGAACTCATTGTATTTCTGTCACATATCCCACCGCTCAGAGTGGAGCCGAAGGAACACTTGGCTAAATCTACCTTTCCCATTACTCCCCCTCCCGGGAAAAATAATCCGCATTTTGGTGGTCCTTCCCTTACGGTGTACCATGTGGTACATGAAGGGCTGCAATGCCAGATACCACCGAGTTATCCGGGCATTGCTGTCCTTTATTGTGCTTAACCACTTGAGTGGGCGTGGTCTGTGACCACATCAAATGAGTGTCCCAGCAGGTAGTATCGTAAAGAGTGAGTAGCCCATTTAATGGCCAAACACTCTTTTTCGACTACGGAGTAATTCGTTCGAGGTAACATTTTTTTGCTCAGGTACAATATCGGTGTTCTACTCCAGCTACTTTTGGGACAAGACTGCACCCAAACCTACATCCGATGCGTCGGTGTGGAGGATGAATCTCTTGGTGAAATCTGGAGTAATAAGAGTGGGGGTCTGGCAAAGTTTATGTTTAATCGTATCAAACGCCCCTGACACTCAGCTGACCATTTAATTACATTTGGAGCACTCTTTTGGTGAGGTCGACTAACGGGTTAACCACTGTGGCGTACTCGGGATGAAGCGGCGGTAATAACCGGCTAAGCCCAGTAGTGACCTCACCTGAGTCTTGGTTTTGGGGATCGCTGCATCAACCAAAGCCTGGATTTTGGTGACCACAGGTCTCACCCTTCCATTTCCCATTAAAAATCCCAAATATTGAGTCTCTGTTTTGTAAACGCACATTTCCTCAAGTTAGCTGTCAGCGGGCTGCCCTTAGAGACTGAAGAACGGCTGCAACCCTAGCCAAATGCTCTCGCCAGGTGGAGCTGTAAATCACCACATCATCAATATACGCTGCTGCATATTCATGATGTGGGCGTAAACTGGTCCATCAGTCTCTGAAAGGCAGCGGGCGCACCATGTAGCCCAAATGGCATGGTTTTAAAGTGGAACAGCCCTTCTGGTGTTGAAAATGCGGTTTTCTCTCTGGAGCTGCGGGTTAAAGGTTTGCCAGTATCCCTTCGTCAGGTCCAGAGTGGAAATAAACCTCGCTTTTCCCAGTCTGTCTAAAAGTTCGGCCGACCGAGGCATGGGATACGCGATCGAACTTAGCAATAGCGTTTACCTTTCTGAAATCACGCAGAAGCGGTTGGTGTCGTCTTTCTTAGCCACTATGACAATAGGGCTGCACCACTCGCTCCTGGAAGGTTCAATCACCCCAAGCTCGAGCATGTCCCATACCTCTTTGCGAACGCCACTCCATCGACTTTCCGGGATCCGGTACGGTCTCTCTCGCACTGTGACACCTGGTGGAGAGATAATGTCATATTCAACTAAGTTTGTTCTGCCGGGCCCGTCAGAAAAAACATCGCTGAACTCCTCAATAAGCTTACGCAGCTCTCTTTGCTGATCCGGAACCAATTGTTTCCCCATTGAAATCGCTCTTGTGCTCGGGGTCTGTGGACAGGGGCCTAAATCATCCTCCATATTGCCTGGGGCTATAAATAAGACCTCCCTTGCCTGCCAGGGCTTTAACAAATTAACATTGTAAATTTCACGTTCATTCCGGCGATCGGGCTGTCTAATTTCATAATTTACTTTCCTATAGCCCGAATCACCTCATCGGCCCCCTGCCATTTAGCACACAGTTTTGATTCTGATGAGGGAAGTAGCAGCATTACCTTGTCCCCTGGTCGAAAGGTTCGAATCCGTGCATTTTTGTTGTAATGCTGCTGTTGTCGGTGCTGAGCCGATCTGAGGTTGTCCTGGGCCAAACAACCGACCAAATCCAGGCGATCTCTTAGTAGGAGCACATACTTCACTACATTTTTGGACGAGCCTTTGTGCTCCTCCCATCCCTCTCTCAGCAGGTCGAGAATGCCGCGGGCTGCCGGCCGTGGGAGTTCAAAGGGGAGAACCCGTTGAACTCTGCGGCACTCTCACGCAAAAGGAGGTAGGGAAGAAGCGATGCCCAATGTTTCTGCTCCTGTGTTACGAATCGCCTCAGCATCGACTTTTAGGTCTGATTAAAACGTTCAACCAGACCGTCCGATTGTGGATGATAAACGGACGTCCTGATGGGACGTATTTTCAATATTTTGTACACCTGCTGTAACGTATTGGACAAAAAATTGGTCCCGTGATCGGTCAAAATCTTCTTGGGGATCCCTACTCTAGCCATAATCTGCGCTAACTCCGTGGCTATCGCAGCAGCACTAGTGGACCTCAATGGAACTGCCTCCGGGTATCGCGTTGCATAATCCACCACCACTAATATATCGTATATACCGAGTCAGAAGGTAGCAAAGGGCCCACTATGTCCATTGCAATCTTCGAAAGGTGGAAATAATCGGCAGTGGGACCAAAGGCGGGCGCACTTCGACCGGTGCTACTCGCTGGCAGTCTGGGCATGTGGCTACATATCTCGACACATCAGTATGAAGACCGAGCCAATAGAATCGAGCCAATATCCGTTCCCTCGTCTTCTCGGCTCCGCAAAAGAGATATCATGCGCCAGCCTCATGACCTCGGCCCGACAAGACGGGGGAACCAACAATTGGTTCTGTGTTATTGTTATCAGGGGATAACAATAAACAGGGCACAGTCCCTAACAAAACAAACAGACGGTCACCAGTCCGGGGTGAGTGCAGTCGTGATGGTGGTTTAGTGTAAACACAGATAGTGCGGTGTGCAGTGGTGCTCCGGACAGTGCTGACCCTTGGCGACAGCTCCGGAGTAGTGCTTTAACTGTCTGGTGGTGAAAAACACAGACAATTACACAGACAAACACAACAAAACACAACACGTAATTATTTTCCTTATTTTAACAACGAGAGCTCCTCTCGATCCTTCTCTCCCCAACGCTAACCCAAGCGAAGGAAAAGAACAGCGTTACCCTGGCTATATGTAATCCCGCGATATCTAGGTAGCGGTTTGCAGCTGCCTTGTGCTTGCAGCTGCCCCTCGTTTACCTGTCAAATCAATACGGTCTTACAACAGAGTCTCTCTTCTTTCCAGGCTGACCCACTTCCCGGTCCCGGAAACGAACTGTCAGGCCAGCCCTTCCAGATACTTCTCCTCCCGTTCTTTAGCGCCCTCACAGGTCGGGAGGAAGATTTATCACCAGAACTCATTGTATTTCTGTCACAGTGACCCTGAACAAGTTACTTAACCTCCTTGTGCTCTGTCTTTCGGGTGAGACGTTGTTGTAAGTGACGCTGCAGCTGAGGCATAGTTCACACACCCTAGTCTCTGTAAGTCGCCTTGGATAAAGGCGTCTGCTAAATAAACAAATAATAATATGTGTTCACACTTGTACATGCTCATACACACACCTTCTTATAGACAGGTTAGCTAGTCCATTGCTCACCTTTGTTGCAGCCGATGCTGTCAGTAATCTGGAACAGACTATGTGAAGGAGTTGCTTGATGTTACTCAATTCGGATGTCGCTGGATCTGGCGTGGTGATGGGCTATGTGCACATTGGAGAGGCGAGCGAAGCTGCTTGAGATCTTCCTGTTAATCTCATGAATACTGTGCTCTGGCACATCTTTTCTCAGCAGCAATGTGGAGGGAATGGTTCTGGCTGCGGGGAATCGCTGTGTGGCCAGTTTGACCAGTTGTTCCAGTGATTTTGGGCAGATCTTCTGAATGCTGCGGCAGATCGTTTGTCCCTGTGTGGAGTACGATGTATTTTGGGGCTACAAGCTGTGGCTTGGTTATAATCTGGAAGGCTCTCTCTATATTGGGGCATCTGATTTTAGTAAATGTGCTTTCCCGGAAACAGACGCCTTTCGTCAAGGTAGTGCCCGTTGGAGTCCATGAGAACCACCACGTCAGGCTGGGGTGTTTGTTGATAGTTTGGGGGTTTGAAGGTTGAGTCTGTTCTTCAGGGGATGGTGTTGGTGTCTTGTACTCTGGATTGTCTATGTCTGTGTTGGTGTTGGCTGTTGTATTGCTTCTCTGCTGTTGTGTGGTGTTCATAGTGCTGTTGAGAATGTCCCCTTCTGAGGGCTGTGACTGTGAATTCCCCTTTTGTCTCTCTACAGCAGCCAGTGCTGTCTCTGCCTTTTCAATCTGAGGCTGAATCTGATTCTCACTCCTGGTTGGTGCTGTCGTGCTTCGTATAACTGTTTGTGCCAGCGTGTCTTTCAGATTCTGCAGTTCTCTGTGGAGGCTCCTTGTCTCACTGAGCTGTGCCTTCTTCTGCAGCTCCTCTCTGACCTTCTTCATGTCACTCTTCAGACGATCGTTCTCTAACTGCAGGTCACTCACTGTGCTTTCAGTTCAGCCACCACTACCTTATGTTCATTTTTTATTTCATTGATTTTGTCTTTTAGCTGTTCTATACTTTCTCCTTGGTTTAGTTTGGCTGTGACCTGATTCTCTGAATTCAGTAAACTCCTCTCAGGTCTGACAGGCAGTCTTTGATGGCTTTCACAGGGCTGGGCATCTTTGGTGACAGACTGGGGGTGAGCTGGGCAGTGTTCCTGGCAGGCTGTGTGCTGGGTGTGGCGTCTGCAGCACTACAGTCCGCACCCTGGCTGCCCTGCTGTGTGCAGCTTCTCCTTGTCAGCCTGTTGCTTCACTGTCAGGAAAGACTGTTCAGAAGTGTCTAGGCTGGCCTCGCAGCCTTGTATCAGCACAGTGCCATTGTGATAGACATTGAATGTAAACACAGTGATGTCAGGGTCTGTGTCTTCTGTTATCACTAATTGTCTGCCATTGCAGATGCCTCTCTTTTTAAAGTGTCTGAATGTGATACACAGAGCATTGTGCCAGGTGGCTGGCTGCTCTGTGAAGAACACCAGGTTTGTTTTGGTCCTGGTCTCTCCGCAGAGGAAGAAGTCTGCCACTAGTGTCTCTGGGCTGTCTGTTAAGAGAGCAGTTTTAAAGGTGTTACTAGCCTGTGCAGTCCTCAGCTCCTCTGGGTATTGGATTTCAAAGCTCTCTGGACCCACCTGTGGCAGTTGGTTTGGAATCATCAAACCATCTCAGGCCTTAATTCTTACAAAAGATGTATTTTTACTACTTAAACACATTTTAAAATACATTTCCTTGTCCCTTACTGTAGATTAGATGTAGAAAGCAGACAGCTATCTTCCTGCTTCAGTATTTGATGTGGTGTTTTGTTTGTCCTGTACACTGCACTCTTATGTGTGCTGTCTTCTCAGTTAAAAGTAGTAAAATACTCTTCTTTGGATTTTTTGTATACCGAGCATCAAAAGAAACTTATCACTATTATAACACATTTATTTATTTAAAAAAAATAAAGTATATAAATGATGGACATTGACAAAATGTTTTTGGTTTCTTTTTAATCACTCGATCATTCATCCTAGACCATGACACACTTGAGTGACTGTGACTGAAGCATATGCACTTAATCACTTAATTAGTGAGACAGTTGATTGGACACTGGATATGGAGTGATTTCAGCTGTTGAATTGCAAGCTTGAATAACAGCAATAAAGAAAATCACAGAAAAAAAAAAACAATATGCCACGTCTGTCAAGAGAGCGCCTTACAATCGGCATGTTGGAGGCTGGACTAGGCAGCGTGCTGTGGCTCACCTTCTTGGGTGCTCACAACCAGCAATTTCAAACCTGGTGAGATGGTATAACCAGACACACTCTGTCAATGACAGGCCACAAACTGGGAGACCAAGAGTCACAACACCTGCCCAAGATCAACAGATCATTTTGCAGCATTTTCGTGATGTCAGTTGTTAATCAGCACAATAAAAAGTCACTGCACATCTAGTGAATTTTAGCCAAATGATAAGTGATACGTTTCTTTTGATTCTCAAATATAAGTATATACCATTATCATTTTATCACAACTTATGTTGTGGTCTCTCTCTCTCCCCCCCCCTCCTCTCTCTGTCTCTTCCTCCTCTCTGTGTCTCCCTCTCCTTTCCCCCTCCTCTGTCTGCCCCCCACCTTTCTCTCCCTCCTCTCTGTCTCTCCCTCCTCTCTATCACCTCTCCTCTCTGTCTCCCCTCTCTATCTCTTCTCTCCCGCTCTGTCTCAATCCTACTCTCTCTGTCTCCCCTCTTCTCTCTCTGTCTCCTTCCTCTCTGCCTCACCCATCATCTGTCTCCCCCTCCTTTCTCATACCCTCTCTCTGTTTCATCCCTCCTCTCTCCATCTCCCCCTCTTCTCTTTCTCCCCCTTTGTCTCTCCCCTGCTCTCTGTTTCTGCCCTCCTCTCAGTGTCTCCTCCTCCTCAGTCTGTCACCCCCTCCTCCCTGTGTTTTCTCTCTCTCTGCACCTCCTCTCTCTGTCTCACCCTTCACTCTCGCATTGCCCTCCTGTCTGCTTATCTCTATATGCATTTTGGCCACAATTCATCATTGTTTGAACTGGACATTGAACTTCCCAATCTCCGTTTCTAAGTTTCCACGTTTCTAGTTTCATTGGAGTTGTTCCAGGGAATAACTGTAAGAATGTAGAAATAAAGCAATCCCTGTTACCAGCTATCTACCCTGAAATTATACAACAAGAATTCTAATAATATCATGAAGGCTACTGAATAAACTATAAACTACAGCTTAAAGATCAGCACTTAGCCTATATCAGGGGTATTCAATTACATTCACTGGAGGGCCAGATAAGGCAATGTTGTCCAAATCTTGGGGGCCACAGGAGCTCATGATGTGTGTATTGGGGGGGGTAAAACCACTTACTATGATACAATTTCTGATTTATTAATACAATTACAAAGCAAATATATTTGTAATCCTAATTTTATTAAAATGATTACATTAAAATGGGCATCTAATTTCCTTTCTGTCACAAATTGACACCCGCTCGCACCGTCTTTGTTTTCTAAAGTTACTGCACAACAAGCATGCAAGTGAAGTAATGAAAGCACGTCAGTCAGTAGTGATGGCAAATTTGAGGGGGGCTACACCCCACTTTGTGTGGGCATGCATAAACCCATTGAAATGATTTTCAATAACAGAAGTGGACCAGGGTCAACAGCAAGCATTTAAACAAACCTTGAGGACGGATAGAAGTTACAGGAGAGGAGTCATTATCTGAAGAAGTGAAATGATAATAGTGAACTGTACAAAAAATAATAATCACCGTTAGGTGTGGAGTGTACTGACGTGAATGGGAATGAATGTGCATGCAGAGTGTGTGAATAAAGTTTATTGATTGAGGGCAGCTTACATACAGAGTCAGTTGTAAACAAGGAAGGAGACGGGTTATTACCAGATAAAGTGCAGTGATCATTTGTTCCTCTATTAGGGCGTGTTTCCAATTAATATCGCTTGCTAGGGAACGCAAATACCCTGTAGATAGCGGTGACCTTTCAACCATGCGTATCTGCAACTAGCATTTGTAATGAAGGACAGCTGACCAGTAAAAACTACTTTTATAAAAACCTGCCTACTTCTACCTGAAGAAAACCTTAAAAAAATAAAATGAAAAAGCATGTCCCCAGGACTGAATGTATCACTGCTGTGCACTAAGTTCTGTGCAGCTGGATGTCTTTGAGATCGGTGCAGTTTGTTTCATTTACAGTGTCTTTGACGATCTCATTCAAGCAATCCACAGTGGCAATGGCGGTGTGATTTGCCACTAGAAACACTACTTTCAATGCTACCCTTGTGTTTTTGTCGTTAATCTCCAACACGGATGCTGCTTGGAAGCAGTTTATTTTATTCAAGGCAGAATGTGGAGTAGCATTGTTAATATGTTTTGTTGTTTTTGTATCTTATTGAGACTCTGCAGTATTTGCAGAAGCCTTTGGCTGTGTCTTCTGGATCAGCAATCAGCCACCCTAAAAAAGAAGACTTTACTGAGCTATTTACTTTCATTGTATAAAGATGTGCTCTATTCATTAAATTACTTATCTTCAAATACAATGGAAACTGAAACATTCAGCATGAATAAAAGGCTTTATATTTTTATTTGAAAATAAGCCATTTGTAAGGAATTAATCTTAATCATGCTACATTAGTTACAGTATTTATAAATACAGTATTTTTTATTGACTGTTAACAAGTAGCTTTCTTATATATTATATTTCCTTTTTAAGGGTTAGTTAATGTAACTTGAATATTATTATTATTTTAGGGTTGCTGTTTTTTTCCCTCAATGTTTTCTTTCTCTTTAAAATTGATTGATCCCTGCTAGTCATTTAGTACTAGCAGTAAAATTAGTTTAATTTAAGTGTTTTGTTGCGTGCAGAATGAAGAAACTGCATGCAACCGAGGGTCTGTTTTAATAATTTATTTAATCTAGAATTTAAAACAGAATAAATGCAGGACACACTTTCTTACAATCGCTATTGGTAATTGTATAAGCATGAATAAAGGCGAGTCACTTATTGAAATGTTTAGCTCTCTCGTTTTAGCGTTCTTCATTCTGCATTTAATGAGAAAGTAAAGACTTGGGCGATTTCAAAAGCACATTTAAAACCTGGTAAATTAAAGTGATTTTACTATTATTACAATATGCATTTTATATGACGGTCTGGTCTCACTAACGTCTTCTAACAACAGTGCTTTGAATCTGCTCATAATATATCTGCTGACATGTATTGAAACGAAGTTCAATTTGTTTAAAGGCATTTTTACGATATGTAATAAATAACGTGTGTGTGTGTGTTACTCCGATTCTGATTGGATGTGTTATTAATCATGTTGTATCAATCATGGCAGAGATTTCATGTTTAAAAAAAAAAAACACAGCGTTTTACTAAAACCGCCCAAAACCGACAACCGCTTAGCGTCATTTCTCTGTAAAGTGTCATTAAAAACAGCCACATTTTGTGAATAAAACGCCCGGTTGGCAGCACTGCAGCTGACATCCGACAAGCCAGACGGAAGGCTCTCGTGGGCCGGATTTGACCCGCGAGACGCCAATTGAAGAACACTGGCCTTTATGCAGTGACCTGGAAAAATATCATTCCAATAACTGAACTGTATTTTATATTTTATTTGACCTCTGAAAACAAATAGAAAACGTTTGCTTTTTCAGTTTCAATACAGTAACACACTTCCTCTGTCTGGCTTCTTACCGTCTGCTTGATAAACATTATGGAAGCATTCGATATTTTTGGCTTCAGTCCCTTCAGTCTCTAACTCGAGCTCCCCCGGCGCTGCGCAGGTTGCTAGGATACGGTGTGCCTGGCGTCCCATGCAGCAGTGTCATCTGAGGTGAATGAACTCGATGGTTTATCGGTGTGACAGGGTTCACCGAGAGGGTGACGTCAGGCCAGAATGCAGGAACTAAAACAGACCCGGTAACTGCGGTGCAAAGCGCTGCGGCGCCGTCTATTCAAACACAAAATGAACACACTGCTTACAGAGCAAATAACAAGGTTAAACAAAATCACCAACACTAAACCCCAGGTCAGGCTGGGCAATCGCCTGCATTCACCCAACAGTTTACTTTCAGTTTCGTTTCTTTTCTTTTCTTTTGAGTTTCTCCTCTTAACACCCACCTACTCTCCACCTCGAGCAGGGAAAACTGCAGGGTTTTTATACAGGTGACGATCTCCCGATTAGCAGCAATTAAACAATGAATTAACTCGGGAGATGGTCACCTTCTGCACGAGGTTTTTAATGTGGATGGAGCTTCCCATCCACACTGTAAAACAATAACAAAAGAAAACGCACAGCTTTCATCATCATATTTATAAATACATATAAATAAATCACAATACAAAATACAAATGCACAGGGGCAGGGTAATTACTGTAGTGGACATTACTGTGTGGACAGAAGCTCTCGTTCAAGCAAGCCAGAATAATTGACATGTGCAAATTTAAACTGGTGCCCAAACCGAAAAACACAGAATCCAAGTCACTCCCCCCAAATGTGAACATTTATTCATCCAAAAATGGAACTTAGATTGAGTAAATATGGTATTTTATATTTTCAAACACCATTAACACTTTATTTTAATTGTTTTGTAAAATTCCCACTGCAGCAGCAATAATATACAGTAAATTAAATATCAATTCCAATATAGTCAAATCTTTATCCTTTATTCTCAACAGGTCTTATAAATGCACTCCTTCATATATAATGTGCAAATGTTTATAACAAACATGATTGATTAAGAACTTCCTTTATAAAAGTTTCCCATAGTAGAAGCATTGCAAAGTGTAATAAAGCACAGTGAAAGCATGGTAAAGCACAGACAAAGTATGTTCAAGCATATGAAAAGCATGGCAAACCAGGTTAACCTGTGGTAAATGCAAAGTATAACCATGAGCAAAGCATAGCATGCAAATACTGTGGTAAACCTTTCTAAGGGTTATGCTGCGAGTCATTGTAGAAGAAAGCTGACCCACGTGTCGTTCTCCTCCAGTGATAAGGTGGCAGTATTTGAATGATAGGAGCAAGTCTTGATTCCTGCAGTCTTTTGAAATCAGTCGGTGTTATTTTTAAGTTGCACTTTGATGCCTGGCTCCCCTCCCCTCTCTTCTACTCCTAAACTTGATTTATTCTCCCCCTCCCCCTCTTTCTCTATCCTCACCCCTCTCTGTCTCCCCCTTTCTCTCCCTCTTCCTCCCTCTCCTCTCTTTCTCTATCCCCACCCCCTCTGTCTCCTCCTTTCTCTCCCTCTTCCTCCCTCTCCTCTCTTTCTCTATCCTCACCCCTCTCTGTCTCCCCCCTTTCTCTCCCTCTTCCTCCCTCTCCTCTCTTTCTCTATCCCCGCCCCCTCTGTCTCCCCCTTTCTGAACTTGTCTCTCATAATCTTCTTTCCTCTCCCCTCCACTCTTCGCCTCACCTCCCTCTTTCAGTTGCCCTTCTCTCCTTCTCCCCCTCCCTTCCTCTCAGAGTTGTTCTCCCCTCCCCCTTTCTTCCCTCTCACACTGAGTTGTCCCTCCTCTCCCTCCTCTCACGCTGTGTTGATCTTCTCCTCTTGTCTCCTGATCTCTGCAGGCTGTGGAGATGTGATCTCACAGGTGGATGTTGTGAGGATCTCGCCTCTGCTCTCTGTACAAACCACTCAAACCTGACAGAGCTGGGTCTGGGAGGCAATGGCAAGCTGGGTGATTCAGGAGTGAGACTGCTGTGTGCTGCACTGAGGGATCCAAACTGTAAATTACAGACACTGAAGTAAGTAAACACTGGGTGTTTGTGTGAATATTATATCACTGACTGTCACAAAGACGGCCAGAGTGGGTGGCGTCAGACCAGAAGCAGGAAGGAATACAGAGAGACTTGGGGTTTTGGTATAGCTGAGCGCGTGATGGCGCTCAGCATTTAATAAACAGAACAGAAAATAAAAGGTTTTAAACACAAAAACAGGACACGGCACTTGCGCCAAAATAAATAGACAGCCAAAACAACTAACACTTAACAAGCGGTTGCGGAGACAAACAAACACGGTGAGAACAAACACTTATATTTACGATCTTACTTTCACTATCTTAACTCTCCTCTCTCTCTCTCTCCCGTTCTCCTCTCACCGAACACCTAACCCCGACTGAGTGCTAATGTGCATCTATATATACTGTTGTGCTGGGATTCAATTACTAATTAATTATTCACTTGAATCCCAACACGTGAATTAAGTCTGTGCAACCCTGTGCTTACATATTATATTTTAAATGCGTAAGTGATGTGCAATCCGTGCCTAAATACAAATATACAATTTAAACACCGTGAAACACAGACCCGTTTATATCCGTGTACCAATGACTATACACCAACATTTAACACCACATACGCAACATACAACACATAATAAGCACACAGGGCACATTGCCACATATACCCCCCCCTGTGCAAAGCACACATGGCCTCAACGGCCACCTCCCCCTAAAAATCCAGCAGTCAGGCCAAAGTCTCGGGCTGGGAAGGAGAGCTTCAGGGGCCCACAGGTGGCAATGTTGCCAGTAGCCAGGCTGCTACTGGCCATGCTGTCAGCAGGCGTGCTGACAGCTCCCAGACCCAACTCCTTCAGCGGGGCAGTCCTGGCAGCGGAAAAGGCTGCTTGGGGATGGTCTGATGACCTCCCTCTTCTTAAATGGCGGCAGCTCCCTCTTCCGGGGCTCCGGCCACAGTCTCTTCACCAGCACAACTGCTGCAGTGGAAGGTCTCGGACCTCCCCACGATCTCGGCGGAAACTGCTGCAGTGGGAGCAGGTCTCCAGACCTCCCCACGATCTCGGCAGCGAAACTGCTGCAGTGGGAGTAGGTCTCCGGACCTCCCCCCACGATCTCCGGCAGCGAAACTGCTGCAGTGGGAGCAGGTCTCAGACCTCCCCCACGATCTCGACAGCGAAACTGCTGCAGTGGGGCAGGTCTCCTGACCTCCCCTTCTTCGTGGCCGGCAGCTCCCTCCTGTGGGGCTCCGGCCACAAGAACTCCTGCAGCCGAAACTGCTGCTGGGAAAGTGGTCTCAGACCTCGTCCCCCCCTCTTCGTGGCCCGGCAGCTCCCTTTCTGGGGCTCCGGCCACCGTACTCCCTGTGAGGTGCAGGCAGCAGAGGCAGCTCCTGCTCCTCCGCTCCGGGCGGTGGCGGAGTAGAGGCAGCTCAGCTCCTCTGCTCCTGGTGGTGGTGGAGGCAGAGGCAGCTCAGCTCCTCTGCTCCTGGCAGTGGTGAGGCAGAGGCAGCTCAGCTCCTCTGCTCCTGGCAGTGGTGGAGGCAGAGGCAGCTCCAGCTCCTCTGCTCCTGGCGGTGGTGGAGGCAGAGCAGCTCCTGCTCCTCTGCTCCTGGCGGTGGTGGAGGCAGAGGCAGCTCCAGCTCCTCTGCTCCCGGCGGTGGTGGTGGCGGAGGCAGAGGCTCCTGCTCCTCTGCTCCTGGCGGTGATGGTGGGGAGGCAGAGGCAGCTCCTGCTGCTCTGCTCCCTTCGATGGTGGAGGCAGGCAGCTCCTGCTCCTCTGCTCTAGTGGAGGAAGCGGTGGTGGTGGGCGGAGGCAGCAGCTCCTGCTCCTCTGCTCTAGTGGAGAAAGCGGTGGTGGTGGCGGAGGCAGAGGCAGCTCCTGCTCCTCTGCTCCTAGTGGAGGAAGGCGGTGGTGGTGGCGGAGGCAGAGGCAGCTCCTGCTGCTCTGCTCCCTTCGGTGGTGGTGGCGGAGGCCATGGGGCTGATGCTGACCACTCAGAGGAGGCTGTGCAGTGCTGGCTCCCTCTGCTGTGGCGGCTGGGCTGGTGTGCGCCGTGCTGCCCTCATCAGCCTGAATAGAGGCTGCTGGGGGACACCAGCCTCCTGCCCCTCTCCCCCAAAAATTTTCAGGGGTTGAGCCTGTAACTCCTCCCCCTTCGGCTCTTGGGGCTGAACCAGCAGGCATTCTCCCTCTGCTGGTGGCTTGAGTCCCAGGGCTGTGGAAGCCCGACTTGCCTCCCCTTGGGCTCTGGGCGCCGACTCCTCCCTTTTTTGGGCTGTGGGCGCCCCGACTCCTCCCTTTTGGGCTGTGGGCGCACCGACTCCTCCCCTTTTTGGCTGTGGGCGACCGACTCCCCCTCTTGGGCTGTAGACGCACCGACTCCTCCCTCTTGGGCTGTAGGCGCACCGACTCCTCCCCTCTTGGGCTGTGGGCGTTCGGGCTCCCCCCACTCAGGCGTGGGGCGTTGGGCTCCTCCCACTCAGGCGTGGGGCGTTGAGGCTCCTCCCACTCAGGCGTGGGGCGTTGGGCTCCTCCCACTCAGGCGTGGGGCGTTGGGCTCCTCCCACTCCAGGCGTGGGGCGTTCGGGCTCCTCCCACTCAGGCGTGGGGCGTTCGGGCTCCTCCCACTCAGGCGTGGGGCGTCCGGGCTCCTCCCACTCAGGCGTAGGGCGTCCGGGCTCCTCCCACTCAGGCGTGGGGCGTCCGGGCTCCTCCCACTCAGGCGTGGGGCGTCGGGCTCCTCCCACTCAGGCTGTGGGCGCTGGGCTCCTCCCACTCAGGCTGTGGGCCTTCGGGCTCCTCCCGCTTGGGCTGTGGGCCTTTCGGGCTCCTCCCGCTTGGGCTGTGGGCCTTTCGGGCTCCTCCCTTTGGGCTGTGGGCGCTCAGGCTCCTCCCGCTTGGGCTGTGGGCGCTCAGGCTCCTCCCGCTTGGGCTGTGGGCGCTCAGGCTCCTCCCGCTTGGGCTGTGGGCGCTCAGGCTCCTCCCGCTTGGGCTGTGGGCCTCAGGCTCCTCCCGCTTGGGCTGTGGGCGCTCAGGCTCCTCCCGCTTGGGCTGTGGGCGCTCAGGCTCCTCCCGCTTGGGCTGTGGGCGCTCAGGCTCCTCCCGCTTGGGCTGTGGACTCAGGCTCCTCCCGCTTGGGCTGTGGGCGCTCAGGCTCCTCCCGCTTAGGTACTGGAGAGGCAGCGACTGCTCCTCTCCCTCTTGCTCACTGGAAGAATCCTCCCATGTCTGCGGCTGGGTACCCCAGCACCACCATGGTGAGGTCACGAGCGGATGCCGGGTTGTGTTGTTGCTCCCAGTCCTCCCATCGTTTCCCATCTCGCATCCGCAGCGCGTGAATAACCCAGGGAGGTCACTGGCGGTTCCCCTCGGGGTGCACCAGCCAGTCCCATATTTCCCGGGACGGTGGGGACCCGGTGGCAGTGGGGGTAGAGGGTGGCTACTGCCCGTTGTGGCTGTCCTCCTCCCAGCCCGGCATGCAGGATGAGGGCTGCAGCTGTTGTTGTTGCTGCTGCTGCTGCTTCCTGCAGCTCTTTCTTCCATCCTCGCTTTACTATTTTTTTTTTTTTTTTTTTTTTTTCCACAAACCCCTCTCCTGGTCTGGCGCTTGGGCCGGGCTATCCCACGATGACACCACGTGTCACAAAGCGGCCAGAGTGGGTGGCGTCAGACCAAAGCAGGAAGGAATACAGAGACTTGGGGTTTGGTATGGCTGAGCGTGATGGCGCTCAGCATTTAATAAACAGAACAGAAAATAAAGGTTTTAAACACAAAAACAGGACACGGCACTTGCAAAATAAATAGACAGCCAAAACGAACTAACACTTAACAAACGGTTACGGAGACAAACAAACACGGTGAGAACAAACACTTATATTTACGATCTTACTTTCACTATCTTAACTCTCCTCTCTCTCTCTCCCGTTCTCCTCTCACCCCAACACCTAACCCCGACTGAGTGCTAATGTGCATCTATATATACTGTTGTGCTGGGATTCAATTACTAATTAATTATTCACTTGAATCCCAGCACGTGAATTAAGTCTGTGCAACCCTGTGCTTACATATTATATTTTAAATGCACGTGCGTGATGTGCAATCCCGTGCCTAAATACAAATATACAATTTAAACACACGTGAAACACAGACCCGTTTATATCCCGTGTACCAATGACTATACACCAACATTTAACACACGCACGCAACATACAACACATAATAAGCACACAGGGGCGGGGCACATTGCCACACTGACACAGACAGATCACATCTTCTCTCCTCCTCTCTCATCTCCACCCCCTCTTCCTTTGTTTCATCAGTTTAATAGAACATCTTGTTTTTGTTGTTTTTCTAATAACACTTCACTAAGACCTGGGGTCGTATTCCTGAAAGTCTTCTTAAGAAGAAATTGTCCTTTTATTGTTTTCCAGCACCTCCTTGTAAAATTGAGGCCTCGGTCTGAAAGGTAAAACTCCTGGTTAAATAATTAATAAAATAATAAAACAGGCGAAACCTGATAAAGTTCTTAAGAAGATATTGAGGATCTTTGAGTTCCTTCAAGTGCAATTCTTCACAATATCTTCAATTTCTTCTTCAGAACCTCTTTAATGTCATCTTAAGAAAACAGTTCTTGAAGTTTTAATGCCCCTCCCTCTCCCCTCCTTTCTTTCTCCCCTTCCTTTCTCTCCCCTTCTCTCTCTCCCCCTCCCCTCTCTCCCCCTCCTTTTGCTCTACCTCCTCTCTCCCCCTCTCCCCCTCTCCCTCCTTTCTCTCTCCCCCCTCCTTTCTCTCCCCTTCCCTTTCTCTCCCTCCTTTCTTTCTCCCTCCTCTCTCCCCCCTCCTCTCTCTCCTTTCTCTCTCGCCTCCTCTCTCTCCCCCTCCTTTCTCTTTCCCCCTCCTTTCTCCCCCCTCCTTTCTCTCCCCCCTCCTGTCTCTCTCCCTCCTCTCTCTCCCTCCTTTCTCTCTCCCCTCTCTCTCCCCCTCTCTCCCCTCCCCTCCTCTCCCCCTACTTTCTCTTCCTCCTCTCTCCCCCCTCCTTTCTCTCCCCTCCTTTCTCTCCCCTCCTTTCTCTCTCCCCCTCCTTTCTCTCCCCCCCCCTCTCTCTCCCTCCTTTCTCTCTCCCTCCTTTCTCTTGCCTCCTCTCTCCCCTCTCTCCCCCTCCTTTCTCTCTACCCTCCTCTCTCTCCTCCTCCTCTCTCTCCCCCTCCTTTCTCTGCCCTCCTCTCTCTCCCCCTCCTTTCTCTCTCCCCTCTTTTCTCTCTCCCCTCCTTTCTCTCTCCCTCTCTCTCCACCTCTTTTTTCTCTCCCCCTCCTTTCTCTCCCCTCCTCTCTCTCCCCTCCTTTCTCTCTCGACTCCTCTCTCTCCCCCTCCTTTCTCTCCCCTCCTTTCTCTCCCTCTCTCCCCCTCCTCTCTCTCTCTCCTTTCTCTCCCCTCCTTTCGCGCCCCCTCCTTTCTCTCCCCTCCTCTCTGTCCCCCTCTCTCTCCCCTCCTCTCTCTCCCCTCCTTTCTCTCCCCCTCCTCTCTCCCCCTCCTCTCTTCCCCTCCTTCCTCTCTCCCCTCCTCTCTCCCCCCTCCTGTCTCCTTTCTCTCTCCCCTCCTTTCTCTCCCCTCCTGTCTCTCTCCCCTCCTCTTTCTCCCCTCCTTTCTCTCTCCTCTCCTTTCTCTCCCCTCCTCTCTCTCCCCCTCCTTTCTCTCTCCCCTCCTTTCTCTCCCCTCGTCTCTCTCCCCTCCTCTCTCTCTCTCTCCTTTCTCTCTCCCCTCCTCTTTCAAATTCAAATTGGCTTTATTGGCATGACAATAAAAATAATTGTGTTGCCAAAGCACATACATGGCATAACCGACTCAAATATACAGACAAATAATTTTTTTTAATACTAACAGTATCCTCCTCCTCTATATTAATACAGTAAACAGAATCCTCCCTCCCCTCTATATCAAACAGTACCCCTTCCCCCTATATTAAACAGAATCCCCCCCCTCCCTCCCTCCCTCCTCTCTCCCCTCTCTCTATATTAAACAGAATCCCCTCCCTCCCTCTATTAAACAGAATCCCCCTCCCTCAATTAAATAGAACCCCCCTCCTCCTCCCTCCCTCTCTATATTAAACAGAATCCTCCTCCTCCTCTGTCTTTTCCCTCTCTAGTGTGACGTGTTCACGGTCTGTCCCTCAGGCTATGACAGGTCTCCACGTATTGACCAGCCAGTCTGGCTGTGTGTTTGTCTTCCCCCAGCAGGATTGACAGCTTCTGGGTATCACACATTTTTGGGAATTCTGGGACTAAATCACAGAATTTGGGGAAGAAAATGTCCCTTATGTTTTTATATTTTTCACACTGTGTCAGGAAGTGAATCTCTGTCTCAACCTCTCCTGTCTCACAGTGACCACAGCGCCTGTTCTCCCTGGCCAGCCAGGTTTGCCTCTGTCGGCCATTTTCAATGGCCAGGTTGTGGTCACTGAGCTGGTATTTGGTCAGGATCTGCTTCTGCTTTGTGTTTCTGACAGTTACCAGGTATTCTGCCAGGGTATAATTTCTATTTAGGGTCCGATAGCACTCTAGTTTGTTTTGTGTTTTAGTATTTGTATCCCAATGGTCCAGATAGGAGCGTTTTCCTCTTTCTCTCACCCTCGTTTCCCCCCTCCTTTCTCTCTCCTCTCCTCTCTCCCCCTCCTCTCTCTCTCCCTCCTCTCTCTCCCCTCCTTTCTCTCTCCTCTCTCTCCCCTCCTCTCTCCCCTCCTTTCTCTCCCCTCCTCTCTCTCCCCCCTCCTCTCCCCCTCCTCTTCTCTCCCCCCTCCTCTCTCCCCCTCTTTTCTCTCTCCCCTCCTTTCTCTCTCCCCTCCTTTCTCTCTCCCCTCCTTTCTCTCTTCCCTCCTCTCCCCCTCCTTTCTCTCTCGACTCCTCTCTCTCCCCCTCCTTTCTCTCCCTCCTTTCTCTCTCCCCTCCTCTTTCTCTCCCCCTCATCTCCCCCCTCCTTTCTCTCTCCTCTCCCCTCCCCCTCTCTCTCCCCTCCTCTCCCCCTCCTCTCTCTCCCCTCCTCTCTCCCCTCCTCTCTCCCCCCTCTCTCTCCCCTCCTCTCCCCCCCTCTCTCTCCCCCCTCCTTTCTCTATCCGCTCCTCTCTCCTCCCCTCCTTTCTCTCTCCCTCCTTCTCTCCCTCCTTTCTCTCTCCCCTCCTTTCTCTCCCCTCTTTCTCTCTCCCCCCTCCTTTCAAAAAATTCAAATTCAAATTCAAAAAATGCTTTATTGGCATGACAAAATGGAATTGAGTTTTGCCAAAGTAATTCAGCAATGAACATTATCACAAAACAACCCAGACAATACAATACAACAACAACCCTCCCATTTCCCTCCCTCCCTCTCTCCCTCCCTCCCTCTCTGTATTTACAGTGGACATGGGTGCGCATAAGTGCCTGGTCCCCGTGCTCCCGGGTGTCTACACCAGGGTCTGTCTCACTGTCTCTCTGTCTCTCTGGCTGTGGCAGGCAGCTACATACTGGGTAGCTAGCTCTGCTGTCTGCTGCTCCTCTCCTAACAGAACTGGCAGTTTTTTCTAAGTCAGAGAGCAGCTGGAATGTTGTGGCCTGATTGGCCAGTTTGGGAAGTACGTGTCCCTGGTTTGCTTATACTGGGGACAGTGTAACAGGAAGTGCTTTTCTGTCTCTACCTCTCCCAGATCACAGTGCCAGCACAGCCTTTTTTCTTTGGCAATCCAGGTTTTTTTGTGCCGGCCAGTTTCAATGGCCAGGCTGTGGTCACTGAGTCTGTACTTGGTCAGGATCTGTCTATGTTTTGTGTTTTGACCCTGATCAGATATTCTGCCAGGGTAAATTCTTTTTAGGGCCAGATAGCATTGTAATTTATTGTGTGATTCAATTTAGTTATTCCAATGTACTTTATAATTGTTTTCCAGATTTAGATTAATTTGTTTCATTTTTTGTGCTGGGAGCTCGCTGGTGTTAATTTGGCTCAATTGGCTGAGCTTCAGTACCATTCTACTGAGGGATTCTCTTGTGGGGCTGTGAGCAGCTCCGCAGTGCAGTGTGGTGGTAGGACTGCGGATCAGCCTGCTGTAGATGGACCCAGTAGTTGAGCTTCGTTTCTGTATGGAGTGGAGTAAGGGGACCGCCCAATTCAGCCCTGCAAGCGCTTATTGGCTGCACTCCTGTGAACCTGCAGGAGGTGTTTACAGAATTCCAGATGGAAATTCTCTATGGGGCTTTGATCCCATTTTTTATAATCAGGGTTCATAAGGAGACCCCATACTTCACTACCATACAGAAGTATTGGTTTTATTATGCTGTCGAAAATTTTTAGCCAAATTTTTATTGGTGGTTTAATTTTGTATAGCCGATTCTTTATTGCATAAAAAGCCCTGCGTGCTTTATCTCTTAATGCATTTATAGCCAGGTTGAAGTTCCCGGACGCACTGATTTTTAGACCCAGGTAATTGTAGCTGGTGTTGTGCTCCAGTGTGTTGTTTCCCAGGGTGAAGTGGTACCTGTTTCCCTGAGATCTGTCTTTCTTCTGGAATATCATGACTCTGGTCTTGTTCATGTTTACTGCCAGGGCCCATTTCTGACAGTACTGCTCTAGCAGTGCCAGGCTCTGCTGCAGCCCCTGCTCTGTGGGTGACAGCAGGACCAGGTCATCTGCATAGAGCAGGAATTTGATTTCTTTGTCGTGTAGAGTGAGGCCAGGGGCTGCAGACTGCTCCAGCACCGTAGCCAACTCGTTAATGTAGATGTTGAACAGTGTTGGGCTCAGACTGCATCCCTGTCTCACTCCACGCCCTTGGGTGAAAAACCCTGTTCTTTGGTTTCCAATTTTGACACCACACTTATTCTCTGTATACATTGACTTAATGATGTCATAAATTTTGCCCCCTACACCGCTTTCAAGAATTCTAAGGAATAGACCTGGATGCCAAATTGAGTCGAATGCTTTTTTTAAATCTATAAAACAAGCAAAGATTTTTCCTTTATTTTTTTGGTGCACATGTTTGTTTATTAGGGTGTGTAGGGTGTAAACATGGTCAGAGGTGCGGTAATTTGGTAAAAATCTAATCTGACTCTTACTCAAGACATTGTGTTCGGTAAGGAAGGCCAGTATCCATGCATTAATGATACTGCAGAACACCTTACCCAGATTACTGCTCACACAGATGCCTCGGTAACACTATGTAACACAATTTTTGTTCCTGGGTAGTAAGTGTTATTTCCTAATTGTTTATGCCTCAAAAGTATAGAAAATGGCTATTATTCCCCACAAACTTTGCTTTTGTGACCAGGACAGTGATATTTTGAAATTGACCTATTTCCAATGAGAAAACGGGCGAATTTGTGTCTTTTCGTTCACATAAAGTCAGAAAAAAACAACATATGAATCCAAATTAACATGTATTTATACTAAAGTAATACAAAAATGACTACAAAGATTTAGAAGTGAGTAGTTTTAAAGATTTACGATTATACTGTAAATCACTTTCACGAATCAACCCCCAAATGTAGTCTCCCATCATGTCCTCGTTATACTGTCCTTGGTAGCGGCGTTCAAAGTCCAGTATATCCTGGTGGAAGCGCTCGCCTTGCTCCTCCGAGTACGCTCCCATATGCAGGACCTGCTTCCCACTCTTGTTCACCACACTGTCAAAACCATTCCTCTGTGTGGTGATGGGTGTGTGGTACAAAGAGGTCTGCTGTCCAATCACATGGCTGTTCCCCTCTGTGCTGATGTAGTCGACCTCTCTGCCGGTCCTGGCATTGAGATCTCCACACAGCAGCACAGAGCCCAGGGATTGAAAATGGCTAATTTCTGATTGTAAATTTTGGAAGCACCCCTCTCGGTGGTAGGGGGAGTCAATTGGTGGCATGTAAACTGCGCACAGGAATGTGTCAGATTGGGATTGGATGATTTTTTTTTCAATTTTGAGCCATAAATGTGTCTCCTCTTTTAATGGGAGAGACAGTGTTTTTTGAGTTCCTCTTTGTACCACACAATGATGCCCCCGAGTCCCCTGCCACGTTTGATGTGGGGGGTTCTTTAGGGAGGGGACTATCAGTTCCCTGTATCCATTGGGACAGTGTGTGGACACGTCCTTGCGACTCCATGTTTCATGGAGGATTATTACCTCCATGTTATTTATACTATTTACAAAGTGGGGTCTGTGCTCTTCATTCCAAAGGTTGAGGAGCACAGACCCTGGATATTCCAGCTACCTATTCTGAATGATGCCGTTTTTATTAACAAAAAATCTGTGGTTTATAGTAGTAAAGAAATAAGAAGTGACTAAGTTTTACATATTCATATTTAAATTTGGTTATGTATACCTACTATACTAATTAGTTTTGATTTATATATTTATACTGTATTATTGTTATTTTCTTTAATTTTGTGGCATACATTATCTAATTAGCTTAGTGCAGTTAAGGTTTAAGAGATGTCTTATCTCGTTCAGCTCCGTGCAGGCGGGGTTTCCTGGCTGACAAGACACGGCTGCAGCATAGCTGTGCTGCGGGGGGCTGGGGGGAATGCGGGGGGTGTGGGGGTCACTGGCGCTGCTCCTGCTGACTGCCAGCTCTGTGGTGGGGGCGTGGCCTGGAGGGAATGCAGGGGGCGTGGGGGTCCCTGGCGTCGCTCCTGCTGACTTGCAGCTCTGTGGTGGGGGCGTGGCCTGGGGGGCTGGGCGATCCTAGGAGCTTGGGGGTGGCTGGGCGTGCTCCTGGTCTCGGTGTAGGGTGTGCTGGTGAGCTCTCGGCCCAGGGCGATGTCCTTGAGGGATTCAGCAAAAAGCTTCATGCCCTCCCTGTTGAGGTGCACCTGGTCGTACATGTGGTGGGGCCGGATGTAGTGGTGGTGTGCCAGGTGCATGCTGGGTAGTAGGGTGCAGCCCCGGGACACCTCTGTGTTGATGCTGTGGATGATGTGGAAGGGCACGTCCGCTCGGGGCAGCAGGGTGGACACGATGATTTTGGCGCTGGGGTATTCTCTGGCTGCTGTTTCTGCCACCTGCTGCAGGGATTTGGCCACATCTCCTCTGTCTGCGCGCAGGTTGTTGGTGCCAGTGTGGATCACGATGTATTTCGGGCTCCTCTGTCTGTTTTTGGACAGGATTTGCAGGGCGCTCTATGTCGTTGGGCACTTGATCTTGTCGACACTTCGGCCAGGGAAAAGCCGTCTTTCGTCCAGGTACCTCCCGTTCGAATCTATTAGGATGAGCACCTCCGCACTGCCCTGCTGCTCCGACTGTGTGTTTGGGGCTGTCTGTGTGTCTGCCTGTGTGGCTGGTGTTGTGTGTGTGTGTTTGGGGCTGTCTGTGTGTCTGCCTGTGTGGCTGGTGTTGTGTGTGTGTTTGGGGCTGTCTGTGTGTCTGCCTGTGTGGCTGGTGTTGTATGTGTGTGTATTTGGGGCTGTCTGTGTGTCTGCCTGTATGGCTGGGGTTGTGTGTAAGTGTCTGGGTTGTCAGTGTGTGTGTTGTTGCAGTCCGGGCGGGTACTTTGTTGCTCTTGTGCTGCTGGTGTGCGGAGCTGGCTGCCTCTCAGTCCCTCCAGCTCTCTCTGCAGGCTCCTCAGCTCTCTGTGCTGTGCTGTCCTGGTCAGTTCCTCTCTCAGTCTCCGCAGCTCTGTCTTCATGGCCTGGTTGTCCTCCTCCAGTCCTCTCATCGCCGCTCTCAGCTCCTGCACCTCGGCCCTGTGTTCTGTCTTCAGCCTGTGCACCTCGTCCCTGAGCTGCTCTGATGGGCTGGCCTGGCTCAGGGTGGCCAGCTTGTGCTCAGTGTGTTCCCTGAACTCCGTGAACTGCAGCTCCAGCACTGACAGGCACTCCTTCAGGGCTCTGATGTTGCTGACCTGTCTGGGGGAGTCAGTGACAGGGCTGTGCTGAGGGTGGGGAGGCTGGCTGCTGGGTTGTGCTGGGGGTGGGGGGAGAGGCTGGGGGTTTGCAAGCTCTGGTATTGTCTTCGCTCTCTCCACACGCTCTCTCAATGCTGGGAAGCTGTGTTCAAACAGGTCCAGGCTGCTGTCTCTGCCCTGCACCATGACAGTACCATTGTGGTAGACGTTGACAGTGAGCATGACGCTGTCAGCACCACTGTCCTCGAACACGGTCAGCTGCCTGCCTCTGCTGATGCCTCCCTTGCGGATGTTGCAGTAGGTGCTGCACAGCGCAGAGTGCCATGCACTGGGGTGCTCGGTGAAGAGCAGCAGGTTGCACTTGACCCTGCAGTTGTCCACTGTGGAGTAGTTTGCTATTAGAGTCTCTGGGGACTCCCTCAGCACTCTGTCTTTGTAATTTTTTCTTGCCTTTGCAGAGCTCAGCTCCTCTGGGTATTTAATCTCCATGCTGCAGCAGCCCTTGCTGCTCAGTGTGTTAAAAACTGTTACATTTTCAAATGTATCAATTTCACTGGCAGTTGGGAGGCCCTCTTCAACTGTCACTTCACTCTGCATTTTTTAAATTTCTCACAGCAGTTTCTATGAAGCTATACTGACTTTTCTTACAGATTACAAATGATGATTATTATTATTATTTTTTTGATTGGTATTTTTTGTTGTATTTATCTTGCTGGTTAATATAGATTCTTACCTCCTGTCTCTGTGCTCTATTCTGGCTGCCTGTCTCTCTGTTCTCAGTATTTCTTCTGTCTTTCTTTAGTTTTTCTTTTCTTTTCTTTATTTTTCTTCCTTGTCTTCAGTAAATCTTCATTTAGTATTTTATGCAAACGAAAATCACAATTTATGACTTTAACTACTATTAAAACACTAATGTTTAAGAGCTCATTTTCTCGTGCTGTGCTCTCTCCCTCTCTCCCCTTCCTTTCTCTCCCCCTCCTCTCTCTCTCCTTTCTCTCCTGTTCTCTCTCTCCCTCTCCTTACTCTCTCCCCTCCTCTCTCCCCCCTCCTTTCTCTCTCCCCTCCTCTCTCCCCCTCCTTTCTCTCCCCCCTCTCCCCTCCTGTCTCTCTCCCCTCCTCTTTCTCCCCCTCCTTTCTCTCTCCCTCCTTTCTCTCTCCCCTCCTCTCTCCCCCTCCTTTCTCTCTCCCCCTCCTCTCTCCCCTCCTCTCTCTCCCCCCTCCTGTCTCTCCTTTCTCTCTCCCCTCCTGTCTCTCTCCCCTCCTCTTTCTCCCACTCCTTTCTCTCTCCCCTCCTTTCTCTCTCCCTCCTCTCTCTCCCCCTCCTGTCTCTCCGCTTCTCTCTCCCCTCCTTTCTCTATCCCCCTCCTCTATCTCCCCTCCTTTCTCTCTCCCTTCTCATTCTCCCCCCCTCTCTCCCCTCCTTTCTCTCACCCTCCCCTCTCTCTCCCCTCTCTCTCTCTCCCCCTCCTCTCAAATTCAAATTCAAACTGCTTTAATAGCATGACCATTTAGGTACTGTCAAAGCATTAATGACAATTGTCATCAATTTACATGTAACCAATCAACAGTTTACAACATATTTACAAGTGAATATTCAACATCAAGAACTACAAGAAAACACTTCAAACAGCAATAATAATGATATGATAATAATAATATTTTCCCCTCCCTCCCCGTGTGAGGAGCCTCAGTGTTCATTCTCTGTCCCTCAGGCTGTGGCAGGTGCTTGTGGGCTGGGCTGCCACTTCTATACAGCTTGTCTGCTCTCCGAGGAGGATGGGGAGTTTTTCTGGGTCTGGCAAGTCTGGGAATTCTGTGCAGAGATGTTGTATTTTTGGGAAGAAAGCTTCCCTTATCATCTTATATTTAGTGCACTGCAGTAAACAGTGTTTCTCTGTCTCGACCTGATTGAGCTGACAGTGATCACACAGCCTGTCCTCTTTGGGCAGCCATGTCTGCCTGTGTCGGCCGGTCTCGATGGCCAGGCTGTCCTCACTGAGCCTGTACTTTGTTAAGGTCTGTCTCTGTTTGTTGTCTTTCACCCTGGTCAGGTATTCAGCCGGGGTGTAGTGTCTTTTTAGGACCCGATAGCATTCCAGTTTGCTTTGTGTTTTAGTGTGTGTGTCCCAATGAATAAGGTATTCTTGTTTGTTTTGTGCTATAATTTGGTTTACTCTGATTGTATGTGTTAGAGTGGAGCGGTCCTGAAGCTGGTTGGTGTTAGTGTGTGTTAGTGCAGTGGGCTTCAAGACCAGCTGGCTGAGGGGACTCTTCTCTGGGATCTGCTCTTGGTGTTGCAGGACTTTATGGTGGTTTATTGCTCTTTTTTGGATATTAATCAATAGTGGGTATTGGCCTAATTCAGCCCTGCATGCATTGTTTGGAGTTTTCATTTGTATTTGCAGGATACTTTTGCTAAACTCTGTATGCAGGGCTTCTGTTGGGTGTTTGTCCCATTTTGTAAAATCCAGCTCTGTAAGCGGACCCCACATTTCACTGCCATACAGGGCAATGGGTTGGATGACACTCAAAAAATTTAGCCACATTTTAATTGGGATCTTTATATGATTTTTTCTCTTAATAGCATAAAATGCCCTATGTGCTTTTTCTTTTAGTGCATTCACGGCCAGGTTGAAACTCCCTGACGTGCTGATTTTTAGATCTAGATAGGTGTAGTGTGTGCAGTGTTCTAAAGTGTTTTTACCCAGGGTGAAGTGGTACATATTTCCCTGAGATCTGGCTTTCTTCTGGAATGTCATGACTCTGGTTTTATTCATGTTTACTGCCAGGGCCCAGGTCTGACAGTACTGCTCTAGCAGTGACAGGCTCTGCTGTAGACCCTGCTCTGTCCCAGGTCTGACAGTACTGCTCTAGCAGTGACAGGCTCTGCTGTAGACCCTGCTCTGTCCCAGGTCTGACAGTACTGCTCTAGCAGTGACAGGCTCTGCTGTAGACCCTGCTCTGTCCCAGGTCTGACAGTACTGCTCTAGCAGTGACAGGCTCTGCTGTAGACCCTGCTCTGTCCCAGGTCTGACAGTACCCGCTCTAGCAGTGACAGGCTCTGCTGTAGACCCTGCTCTGTCCCAGGTCTGACAGTACTGCTCTAGCAGTGACAGGCTCTGCTGTAGACCCTGCTCTGTCCCAGGTCTGACAGTACTGCTCTAGCAGTGACAGGCTCTGCTGTAGACCCTGCTCTGTCCCAGGTCTGACAGTACTGCTCTAGCAGTCACAGGCTCTGCTGTAGACCCTGCTCTGTCCCAGGTCTGACAGTACTGCTCTAGCAGTGACAGGCTCTGCTGTAGACCCTGCTCTGTCCCAGGTCTGACAGTACTGCTCTAGCAGTGACAGGCTCTGCTGTAGACCCTGCTCTGTCCCAGGTCTGACAGTACTGCTCTAGCAGTCACAGGCTCTGCTGTAGACCCTGCTCTGTCCCAGGTCTGACAGTACTGCTCTAGCAGTGACAGGCTCTGCTTCAGCCCCTGCTCTGTCCCAGGTCTGACAGTACTGCTCTAGCAGTGACAGGCTCTGCTTCAGCCCGTGCTCTGTCCCAGGTCTGACAGTACTGCTCTAGCAGTGACAGGCTCTGCTTCAGCCCCTGCTCTGTCCCAGGTCTGACAGTACTGCTCTAGCAGTGACAGGCTCTGCTGTAGACCCTGCTCTGTCCCAGGTCTGACAGTACTCCTCTAGCAGTGACAGGCTCTGCTGTAGAGCCTGCTCTGTCCCAGGTCTGACAGTACTGCTCCAGCAGTGACAGGCTCTGCTGTAGAGCCTGCTCTGTCCCAGGTCTGACAGTACTGCTCTAGCAGTGACAGGCTCTGCTGTAGACCCTGCTCTGTCCCAGGTCTGACAGTACTGCTCTAGCAGTGACAGGCTCTGCTGTAGACCCTGCTCTGTCCCAGGTCTGACAGTACCGCTCTAGCAGTGACAGGCTCTGCTGTAGACCCTGCTCTGTCCCAGGTCTGACAGTACTGCTCTAGCAGTGACAGGCTCTGCTGTAGACCCTGCTCTGTCCCAGGTCTGACAGTACCGCTCTAGCAGTGACAGGCTCTGCTGTAGACCCTGCTCTGTCCCAGGTCTGACAGTACTGCTCTAGCAGTGACAGGCTCTGCTTCAGCCCCTGCTCTGTCCCAGGTCTGACAGTACTGCTCTAGCAGTGACAGGCTCTGCTGTAGACTCTGCTCTGTCCCAGGTCTGACAGTACTGCTCTAGCAGTGACAGGCTCTGCTTCAGCCCCTGCTCTGTCCCAGGTCTGACAGTACTGCTCTAGCAGTGACAGGCTCTGCTGTAGACCCTGCTCTGTCCCAGGTCTGACAGTACTCCTCTAGCAGTGACAGGCTCTGCTGTACAGCCTGCTCTGTCCCAGGTCTGACAGTACTGCTCCAGCAGTGACAGGCTCTGCTATAGACCCTGCTCTGTCCCAGGTCTGACAGTACTGCTCTAGCAGTGACAGGCTCTGCTGTAGACCCCTGCTCTGTCCCAGGTCTGACAGTACCGCTCTAGCAGTGACAGGCTCTGCTGTAGACCCTGCTCTGTCCCAGGTCTGACAGTACCGCTCTAGCAGTGACAGGCTCTGCTGTAGACCCTGCTCTGTCCCAGGTCTGACAGTACTGCTCCAGCAGTGACAGGCTCTGCTGTAGACCCTGCTCTGTCCCAGGTCTGACAGTACTGCTCTAGCAGTGACAGGCTCTGCTGTAGACCCTGCTCTGTCCCAGGTCTGACAGTACTGCTCTAGCAGTGACAGGCTCTGCTGTAGACCCTGCTCTGTCCCAGGTCTGACAGTACTGCTCTAGCAGTGACAGGCTCTGCTGTAGACCCTGCTCTGTCCCAGGTCTGACAGTACTGCTCTAGCAGTGACAGGCTCTGCTGTAGACCCTGCTCTGTCCCAGGTCTGACAGTACTGCTCTAGCAGTGACAGGCTCTGCTGTACAGCCTGCTCTGTCCCAGGTCTGACAGTACTGCTCCAGCAGTGACAGGCTCTGCTGTAGACCCTGCTCTGTCCCAGGTCTGACAGTACTGCTCTAGCAGTGACAGGCTCTGCTGTAGACCCTGCTCTGTCCCAGGTCTGACAGTACTGCTCTAGCAGTGACAGGCTCTGCTGTAGACCCTGCTCTGTCCCAGGTCTGACAGTACCGCTCTAGCAGTGACAGGCTCTGCTGTAGACCCTGCTCTGTCCCAGGTCTGACAGTACCGCTCTAGCAGTGACAGGCTCTGCTGTAGACCCTGCTCTGTCCCAGGTCTGACAGTACTGCTCTAGCAGTGACAGGCTCTGCTGTAGACCCTGCTCTGTCCCAGGTCTGACAGTACTGTTCTAGCAGTGACAGGCTCTGCTGTAGACCCTGCTCTGTCCCAGGTCTGACAGTACTGCTCTAGCAGTGACAGGCTCTGCTGTAGACCCTGCTCTGTCCCAGGTCTGACAGTACTGCTCTAGCAGTCACAGGCTCTGCTGTAGACCCTGCTCTGTCCCAGGTCTGACAGTACTGCTCTAGCACTGACAGGCTCTGCTGTAGACCCTGCTCTGTCCCAGGTCTGACAGTACCCGCTCTAGCAGTGACAGGCTCTGCCGTAGTCCCTGCTCTGTCCCAGGTCTGACAGTACCGCTCTAGCAGTGACAGGCTCTGCTGTAGACCCTGCTCTGTCCCAGGTCTGACAGTACTGCTCTAGCAGTGACAGGCTCTGCTGTAGACCCTGCTCTGTCCCAGGTCTGACAGTACTGCTCTAGCAGTGACAGGCTCTGCTGTAGACCCTGCTCTGTCCCAGGTCTGACAGTACCGCTCTAGCAGTGACAGGCTCTGCTGTAGACCCTGCTCTGTACCAGGTCTGACAGTACTGCTCTAGCAGTGACAGGCTCTGCTGTAGACCCTGCTCTGTCCCAGGTCTGACAGTACTGCTCTAGCAGTGACAGGCTCTGCTGTAGACCCTGCTCTGTCCCAGGTCTGACAGTACTGCTCTAGCAGTGACAGGCTCTGCTGTAGACCCTGCTCTGTCCCAGGTCTGACAGTACTGCTCTAGCAGTGACAGGCTCTGCTTCAGCCCCTGCTCTGTCCCAGGTCTGACAGTACTGCTCTAGCAGTGACAGGCTCTGCTGTAGAGCCTGCTCTGTCCCAGGTCTGACAGTACTGCTCTAGCAGTGACAGGCTCTGCTGTACAGCCTGCTCTGTCCCAGGTCTGACAGTACTGCTCCAGCAGTGACAGGCTCTGCTGTAGACCCTGCTCTGTCCCAGGTCTGACAGTACTGCTCTAGCAGTGACAGGCTCTGCTGTAGACCCTGCTCTGTCCCAGGTCTGACAGTACTGCTCTAGCAGTGACAGGCTCTGCTGTAGACCCTGCTCTGTCCCAGGTCTGACAGTACCGCTCTAGCAGTGACAGGCTCTGCTGTAGACCCTGCTCTGTCCCAGGTCTGACAGTACTGCTCTAGCAGTGACAGGCTCTGCTGTAGACCCTGCTCTGTCCCAGGTCTGACAGTACTGCTCTAGCAGTGACAGACTCTGCTGTAGACCCTGCTCTGTCCCAGGTGTGACAGTACTCCTCTAGCAGTGACAGGCTCTGCTGTAGACCCTGCTCTGTCCCATGTCTGACAGTACTGCTCTAGCAGTGACAGGCTCTGCTGTAGACCCTGCTCTGTCCCAGGTCTGACAGTACTGCTCTAGCAGTCACAGACTCTGCGGAAATATATGCAAATCATGTCCCAACCTACCGCGACGGACGTATTTGATATGCAAACCATATTCACTTAAGAGCGCTAACTTTACCAGGTGCCTCAGCGTGTGTGAAATTTACCGCTCACTGAAACCGAGCGAGAAGAGGAGTCAGGGAGAGAGTATTTGGGAGCAGGCAGACGTTACTAGGGCTGTGTGAGGAGGAGGTAATAACTAGATACAGACTGAGCACAGATCATACTAGCCTTATATGTAAGGCCCCGGAAAATTCACAATATCACGAATTTCACAGAAATCGTGTATGTGACTGCCTATCGTGAAAAACATGCATTTTATTTTCCTTACAGTATTTCACATCACTCTTCACCTCCCCCTGTTCATGTCATGCTTTTATCAAGTAGAAGCAGCGCTGCAGTAGCTGTACACGGTCCAGCATCAATGCCATGCATTTGGTTACCACGGCAACAGGGTCAAACAAATACCAGCTTCATGATTGGTGAATTCCTCATACTGTACAATGACGTAACATGCGAGTCAGAGGCGGGAAGTTTAAAATGGTTTAGATATTGTTGATGTATTAGCTTGCAGTGTATGATCAACATTAAGAATGCAGACAGCTGACAAATTAAAAAAAAACAGCTAAATTCATTTCAACAGAAGATCGCGTTCAGAGCTGTGAAAATGGGATCTTGCATGCAGATGGTGGGATTGTGTTTTTCTCAAGTTGTAATGTGTCTTGGATCATCTAAGAAAAGGTGCCATTGACAAGCCTCCTGACAGCGCAGCACACAAAAAAGAACATCAAGCTTGAAGTTTAAGCTAAACAATTACCAAACAAGCAGGTGACAATCACAGGCTTGTTTAAAAGAGCACAGAGCAACACGTATGTCAGCTCGTTTGAATCAGTGGAAGCCTTTGTGCAGTGAACATACCCATACAACGGCTGGTCAGTGAAATATTACAAAGTGTTTTAATGAAAAAAATCCTGAATTGTGGGGACTAACAGTGACACACTCAGACGAGAGTATCTCCCTAAAGTGTCTTTTATGAAGAAAAACACAAAAGCTTCGGTTTTGTCATTTCAGGTTTGCAGTTAACATTTCTCCTGTGTTTATTTTGTGATTAAAGGCAGCAATAATAGTCTATGGGAATTACACGGTCATTGTAATTAATGTGTCAGCATACGTTTTAAAGGTTTACAAAACTCGAAAATGTTGCTGAATATCTAATTCAAGGCTGTTTTAAAAAAACTATTTTGTCTGCTTGTTACTTTTTTTGCAGCCAACACAGACCATTTTAAACGACTCGTGTTTCCAGCAAAAGTTTATTTCATTTTTAAAGATCGTTTCAATAGCGACTCGTGTTCCAATGTTACAATGTACTCGTACATCCTCAGTAAGAGGATCAAGACTGCAAACTGAACTTGCTGTGTTTCTCAATATGGACCCCAACAATCATGACCTCCCTTCTTTTTGCTGCCTGGCCAGCACTGTTTATAGGGGCCTGGATGTTGTTCCTTTCGTTCTCTTGATGTTGGTTTTGATCATCTAAATTTTGAAGTGGCTCAAATTTGTTGGATGTTTTGATTTCTGGTGGTTGTGTTTGACGAAGTTTCTTTTGTTCCCTGCTTCTGCCTACCTGAACCCAGCTGTTTCGACCCTCTTCCATCTCCCTGGTGGCTTTCAGTCTACTAGGGGTGCTGACTTCCATGAATTGCATGAATTGTGGGTGTGCCAGCTCCTCACGCTCCTGTTGCTGTCTCATTCCCTGCAGCTCCAACTTTCTAGTTTAAGCAAGTCCTGGATTGTGCGGCACTTTACACACACTTGGTTTATCTCTGCTGGGTTTTCTCAGATTTCCCACATCATGCAGGTGTGTGGCTGAGTGTCCCGCCCCTATATATTTACTTATTATTATTTATATTATTGTGGCTGATCAGCTATTGATTATTTAACTAGCTGACAGTCACGCATCCTTACTAAACGCGTGCAGACTGTGGCCGAGTATAAGAACCTGCAGCTGTCCGTGCTGCGGGGTGGTGTGTAGAGAGGAGAGTACGGGGAGCGGAGAGAGAGAGCGAGCGAGGAGAATATAACAAACAATTGCTATATAATAAAATATACTTGTTTCTGTTTATTTCGCTTTGGCCCTCGTGCCCTTTTTTTTTTTTTTTGTTGTTTTGTTCAAATCATTTGTTTTGTTTATTAATAAAATCAGCTGAACGCCGTTGCGTTCAGTTTCACCCGCCCATCCATTGTTTTGGTTCAGTTACTTCCTGGTCCGTGACGTCACCACACCTCACCACTGCAAGCCATCCTGCCATTTTTTTTTTTTTTTTTTAAGTTTAGTTTAGCTTCTGCAGCTGTCAACCTGCTTTCAAACGGCTTCTAACTGTTCTGTACTTTTCCACGACTGTACTTCTCCCACGCTGTCGCTTCCACACACTGTCGCTGGGAAGACTGCCTGGCTTTTGTCTGTATCTGTTGTGCTGCTGGCTCCGCCCCTCCCTCGCGTCTCAGAACGGCGGTGAATTTCAATCAGCTGCTTGTTATCAGAGCTTCAGCTTGTTATCAGAAAAAAGACATGCCGCTGTTACACTTTAAGCTGCAGTGTTTTCTAATTAAAGCAATTAAAGATGTCATTTCTCCTTACTGCGTCTAACTGCTCTGTACTTTTCTCACGCTGTCGCTTCCACAAGCTGTCGCTGGGAAGAATACCTTTTAATTAGGCCTTGCTTAAAATACCTTTAAAATATACAAAAGAAACAGTAAATGTCCGATAAATGAATGTTGAGTTGAGGTGCAGTAATAAATACAAGCAATCAAACAGCATCTAATGTTGAAAAAGAGACGCCTTGCCAAACACCTTTTGAAATGTAAATAGTGAACTTTTCATTGACTGAGCGAGTGCTTTGCTGACTTTTGATTATTATTATTATTATTATTATTATTTATTTCTTAGCCGACGCCCTTATCCAGGGCGACTTACAAGATATCACATTATTTTTTACATACAATTACCCATTTATACAGTTGGGTTTTTACTGGAGCAATCTAGGTAAAGTACCTTGCTCAAGGGTACAGCAGCAGTGTCCCCCACCTGGGATTGAACCCACGACCCTCCGGTCAAGAGTCCAGAGCCCTAATCACTACTCTACAAAGTTATTATCTTAGTCTTTTCCAATTTCTTCTTCAGAACTTCTTTAATGTCATCTTAAGAAAACAGTTCTTGAAGTTTTAATGCCCCTCCTCTCTCTCCCCCTCCTTTCTCTGCCTCCTTTCTCTGTCCACCTCCTCTCTCTGTCTCCCCCTCCTTTCTGTGGGGACTTGCAAATGAATCATTTAGCTGCTTTATTTGTGCCTATAATTAGCTTAGTGAGTAGAGCTACCGCTGGTTCATTTTTGCATGCGGTGTGGCTTCCACCTGCCACGCGGTAATTCTGGTAATTTACCACTGTTTAGTGAATGAGGCCCAGTGTGTTTTGAAATGTGTGTATTAGAATTTCTATTTCATTTGTGCCAATTGCTTCTTTGTATAGTTCTGTGCTGTTTGGAGCCCATGTGTAGGAGTGTTTGAGGTTGTACAGCTTACAGGGCTGTGACTGTGTGCTGCTAGGCTGCTCAGTTCTTTTTATAAACAGAATGATTTGGCTGTGATCTGACAGGGGGTTTGAGATCTGACAGTGAATGCATTAATAAAGGAGGGGTCCAGGTCAGTGATGGCATAGTCCACCACACTGTTACCAAGAGCTGAGCTGTAGGTACATCTTCCTAAAGAGTCCCCTCTGATCCTGCCGTTAATGATGTACAGACCTTGACTGAGATGCAGTAGTTCTCTCCCATTCTTGTTCACCACACTGTTGTGTCTATTTCTGATTGATATATTTTGGGTGTGGTATAGCGGGGTCTGTCTGAATATATGATTGTTTCCCTGTGTGTTAGTGAAGTCAGGCTGTCGTCCTGTCCTGGAGTTAAAATCTCCACAGAGCAGCACGTTCCCCTGGTCCTGGAAGTGGCAGATCTCTGTGTGAAGAGTTTGAAAACTGTCCTCATTATAATAGGGGGAGTCAGAGGAGCAACACTGTCTGCACACAGGAAACCACCAGACTGTGAGGATATGACATCACTGCTGATTCTCAGCCATATGTGTGACCTCCTATTTTTATTGGCTCAATAGAGTCATGAAGCTCCCCTCAGTACCACACTGTAATGCCCCTGAGTCTCTGTCGGCGCCAGACTGTGCTGTGTTTCAGGGAGGGCACTATGATCTCCTGGTAGCCTGAGGGACAGTGAGTGGGCACGTCTGCACGGCACCATGGCTCCTGCAGAATAACCACATCCATCTTTGAGATATTATTGATGAACTCAGGGTCAGTGCTTTTCAGCCCAAATGCTGATGAACACAGGCCCTGAATATTCCAAGTGCTGATTGAAAGAGATCTCATAGCTATAATCTATTCATTACTTTTTTTCTTATCATTTAGAATGAGATACAATGTGGAAAAAAATGAATATAAAACAGTGACATACAATTATTCTATATATTATTATTATTATTATTGTTCTTCTGTACATATCGATTACACATTTTGTCATTTTTAACAATACAATTTGTACTTCGTTCATTAGTCTTGTGCAACTCAAGTTCAGGAGTTGCCGTATCTCCCCCAGCTCAGAGCAGGCTGGGCTCCCTGGCCTACTAGTCCTCCACTATCTGTATCATCCCTCCACTCGCTGTCTCCCCTCCTCTCTCTGTCTCACCCCTCCTCTCGCTGTCCCCTCTCTCTGTCTCCCCTCCTCTCTCTGTCTCACCCCTCCTCTCGCTGTCCCCTCTCTTTGTCTCCCCTTCTCTCTCTGTCTCCCTCTCTCTCCCCCCACTTCTCTCTGCCCCTCCTCTCTCTGTCCGGATATAGTCCACGAAGATGCTTGGATATATTGTGAAAAGTGTTGAATTTAAATCAAGGGAAGTAATGTTAGAATTTTACAATGCATTAGTAAGACCTCATCTAGAATACTGTGTTCAATTCTGGTCACCTCATTACAAAAAGGATATTGCTGCTCTAGAAAAGGTGCAAAGAAGAGCAACCAGAATTATCCCGGTTTAAAAGGCATGTCGTATGCAGACAGGCTAAAATAATTGAATCTATTCAGTCTTGAACAAAGAAGACTACGCAGCGATCTGATTCAAACATTCAAAATCCTAAAAGGTATAGACAATGTCGACCCAGGGGACTTTTTTTGAAAAAAGAAACAAGGACCAGGGTCACAAATGGAGATTACATAAAGGGCATTCAGAACAGAAAATAGGAGGCACTTTTTTACACAGATAATTGTGAGGGTCTGGAACCAACTCCCCAGTAATGTTGTTGAAGCTGACACCCTGGGATCCTTCAAGAAGCTGCTTGATGAGATTCTGGGATCAATAATCTACTAATAACCAAACGAGCAAGATGGGCCGAATGGCCTCCTCTCGTTTGTAAACTTTCTTATGTTCTTATGTCCTCCCCTCCTCTCTGTCTCCCCTCCTCTCTGTCTCCCCCTCCTCTCTCTCTCCCCCTCTCCCCTTCTTTTACTCTTCCCCTCTTCTCTCTGTCCTCCCCTCCTTTCTCTGTCTCCCATGCTCCTCTGTCTCTCCTCTCTCACACCTTTTCTCTCTCTCTCCCCATCTATCTGTCTCCCCTCCACTCTCTCTGTCTCCCTATTTTCTCTCTCCTCCTTCCTCTCTGTGTCTCTCTCTCCTCTCTCCCCTCCTCTCTTTCTGTCACCCCTCTCTTTTTCTCTCCCCCTCCTATCTCAGTCTCCCTCCTCTCTCTAATTTATCTGCCCCCTCCTCTCTCTGTCTCTCCTCTCTCCTCTCTTTCTCTGTTTGTCCTCTGTAACTGTCCCTGTTCCCCTCCACCTCTTGCTCTCTCTGTCTCACTTCTGTCTCTTTCCTTCTCTCTCTCCCGTCCACCCTCTTTCTTGCTCTCTCCATCCTCTATCTCCCTCCATTCTTTCTTTCTCTCTTTCTCTGTCACTCCCCGGTCTCTTGCCCTCTCTTTTTCACCACCTCTCCCCTCTCGCTGTCTCACTCAATTCAATTTTCAATTTCAAGTGCTTTATTAGCATGACTCATTTTTCACAAGTATTGCCAAAGCAATGATGGGTAAATTCCATCTTTACAATGAACATTTAAAACTTTTAAACTTTTAAAAAATAAAATAAAAACAACATAGTACTTCAAACACATCACAACAGTAATAATAATAACAATAATGATATACATTTATATATGTATTCTATAACATGTATTTATTTATTTATTTATTTTTCTTTTCCTCCCTGTGTGAGGTGCCTCAGTGTTCATTCTCTGTCCCTCAGACTGTGGCAGGTGCTTGTGTGCTGGGCTGCCACTTCTATACAGCTTGTCTGCTCTCCGAGGAGGATGGGTCTGGCAAGTCTGAGAAGTCTATGCAGAGATTTTGTATTTTTGGGAAGAAGGCTTCCCTTATCTTCTTATATTTAGTGCACTGCAGTAAACAGTGTATCTCTGTCTCGACCTGATTGAGCTGACAGTGATCACACAGCCTGTCCTCTTTGGGCAGCCATGTCTGCCTGTGTCGGACGGTCTCGATGGCCAGGCTGTCCTCACTGAGCCTGTACTTTGTTAAGGTCTGTCTCTGTTTGTTGTCTTTCACCCTGGTCAGGTATTCAGCCGGGGTGTAGTGTCTTTTTAGGACCCGATAGCATTCCAGTTTGCTTTGTGTTTTAGTGTGTGTGTCCCAATGAATAAGGTATTCTTGTATGTTTTGTGCTATAATTTGGTTTACTCTGATTGTATGTGTTAGAGTGGAGCTGTCCTGAAGCTGGTTGGTGTTAGTGTGTGTTAGTGCAGTGGGTTTCAAGACCAGCTGGCTGAGGGGACTCTTCTCTGGGCTCTGCTCTTGGTGTTGCAGGACTTTATGGTGGTTTATTGCTCTTTTTTGGATATTAATCAATAGTGGGTATTGGCCTAATTCAGCCCTGCATGCATTGTTTGGAGTTTTCCTTTGTATTTCCAGGATACTTTTGCAAAACTCTGTATGCAGGGCTTCTGTTGGCTGTTTGTCCCATTTTGTAAAATCCTGCTCTATGAGCGGACCCCACACTTCACTGCCATACAGGGCAATGGGTTGGATGACACTTTCAAAAACTTTTAGCCAAATTTTAATTGGGATCTTTATATGATTTTTTCTCTTAATAGCATGTAATGCCCTTTGCGCTTTTTCTTTTAGTGCATTCACTGCCAGGTTGAAACTCCCTGACGCGCTGATTTCTAGGCCTAGATAGGTGTAGTGTGTGCAGTGTTCCAAAGTGTTTTTGCCCAGGGTGAAGTGGTACTTATTTCCCTGAGATCTGGCTTTCTTCTGGAATATCATGACTTTGGTCTTGTTCATGTTTACTGCCAGGGCCCAGGTCTGACAGTACTGCTCTAGCAGTGCCAGGCTCTGCTGAAGACCCTGCTCTGTGGGTGACAGCAGGACCAGGTCATCTGCGTAGAGCAGGAATTTAACTTCAGTGTCATGTAGAGTGAAGCCAGGAGCTGCAGATTGCTCCAACACTGTGGCCAGCTCATTGATATAGATGTTGAACAGTGTTGGGCTCAAACTGCAGCCCTGTCTCACTCCACGCCCTTGTGAGAAAAATTGTGTTCTTTTATTGCCAATCTTAACCCCGCATTTATTTTCTGCATACATAGATTTGATAACATCATATACTTTACCCCCTACACCACTTTGGATAAGTTTGTAGAATAATCCTTCATGCCAAATTGAGTCAAAAGCTTTTTTAAAGTCTATAAAACAAGCAAATATTTTATTTTTATTTTTATTTTTATTTTGGTTTACATGTTTGTCTATTAGGGTGTGTAGGGTGTAAATGTGGTCAGATGTCCGGTGTTTTGGTAGAAATCCAATCTGACTCTTACTCAGGACACTGTGTTCGGTAAGGAAGGCCAGTATCCGGGCGTTAATGATACTGCAGAACACCTTCCCCAGATTACTGCTCACACAGATGCCCCGGTAGTTATTGGGGTCGAATTTGTCTCCAGGCAGAAGTGTTAAAGGGACTAGGAGCTCTTAAAATAAACAAATCCCCTGGGCCAGATGAGATCCTCCCAATAGTACTCAAAGAAATGAAAGAAGTTATTTACAAACCGCTAACCAAGATCATGCAACAGTCTCTTGACACAGGGGTTGTACCAACAGACTGGAAAATAGCAAATGTAATACCAATCCACAAAAAGGGAGACAAAACCGAACCAGGTAACTACAGACCAATAAGCCTGACTTCTATTATATGTAAACTTATGGAAACTATAATAAGATTCAAAATGGAAAATTACTTATATGGTAACAATATCCTGGGAGACAGCCAGCATGGTTTTAGGAAAGGGAGATCATGTCTAACTAACCTACTTGACTTTTTTGAGAATGCAACATTGAAAATGGATAACTGCAAAGCATACGACATGGTTTATTTAGATTTCCAGAAAACTTTTGACAAAGTCCCGATAAAAGATTAATTCTCAAACTGAACGCAGTAGGGATTCAAGGAAATGCATGCACATGGATTAGGAGTGGTTAACAGGTAGAAAACAGAAAGTACTGATTAGAGGAGAAACCTCGAAATGGAGTGAGGTAACCAGTGGAGTACCACAGGATCAGTATTAGGTCCTCTGCTATTCCTAATCTACATTAATGATTTAGACTCTGATATAGTAAGCAAACTCGTTAAATTTGCAGACGACACAAAAATAGGAGGAGGGCAGACACTGTTGAAGCAGCAAAGGTCATTCAAAATGATCTAGACAGCATTCAAAATTGGGCAGACACATGGCAAATGAAATTTAATAGAGAAAAGTGTAAAGTATTGCATGGGCAATAAAAAATGTGCATTATAAATATCATATGGGAGATAGTGAAATTGAAGAAGGAACTATGAAAAAAACCTAGGAGTTTATGTTGACTCAGAAATGTCTTCATCTAGACAATGTGGGAAGCTATAAAAAGGCTAACAAGATGCTTGGATATATTGTGAGAAGTGTTGAATTTAAATCAAGGGAAGTAATGTTAAAAACTCTACAATGCATTAGTAAGACCTCACCTAGAATATTGTGTTCAGTTCTGGTCACCTCGTTACAAAAAAGGATATTGCTGCTCTAGAAAGAGTGCAAAGAAGAGCAACCAGAATTATCCCAGGTTTAAAAGGCATGTCGATGCAGACAGGCTAAAAGAATTGAATCTATTCAGTCTTGAACAAAGAAGACTACGCGGCGATCTGATTCAAACATTCAAAATCCTAAAAGGTATAGACAATGTCAACCCGGGGGACTTCTTTGACTTGAAAAAAGAAACAAGGACCAGGGGTCATAAATGGAGATTAGATAAAGGGGCATTCAGAACAGAAAATAGGAGGCACTTTTTTACACAGAGAATTGTGAGGGTCTGGAACCAACTCCCCAGTAATGTTGTTGAAGCTGACACCCTGGGATCCTTCAAGAAGCTGCTTGATGAGATTCTGGGATCAATAAGCTACTAACAACCAAACGAGCAAGATGGGCTGAATGGCCTCCTCTCGTTTGTAAACTTTCTTATGTTCTTATGTTCTTCTTATTTTTATATATGGGTGTAATTAATCCTTGATTCCAGATACCAGGGAAATAACCCACCTTTAGAATGATATTGAAGAGTTTGAGCAGGGCCTCCTGCAGCTTGGGGCTGCTGTGTTTCAGCATCTCCTTGGAGATGCTGTCTGCCCCGCTGGCTTTTCTATTCTGGAGGGCCTGAAATTTCTCCTTTAGCTCCTGCTCAGTGATCGGTGAGTCCAGGGGGTTCTGATTGTCTTTAATTGACAATTTCATTTGTTTTAGTTTTTCATAAATATTGTTTTGGTCTAATATTTGTTCATTTTATGGTATTGTTTTGTATAGTTTTTCAAAATGTTCTTTCCATGTGTTTCCATTTTGGATAGCCAATTCGTCCGGTTTTGATTTATTCAGTTTGTTCCAATTTTCCCAGAATCGGTTTGAGTTAATGGACTCCTCGATTTCTGTCAGTTGTTTATTGATATGGTTGTTCTTTTTCTTTTTGAGTGTGTGTTTGTAATTATTTAATGTCTCACTGTAACTAAGGTGTAGATCTTGGTTGTCTGGTTGTCTGTGTTTTCTATTTGATAATTGTCGAAGTTGTTTTCTTAAATTTTTACAATCTTCGTCAAACCAATTGTCTTCTTTCAATTTTTTCTGTTTAGTGTTCCTATTTATTTTTAATTTAGATTTTAGAGCTGTCTGATTATATATATTATTCAGATTATCTACAGCCAGATTTACACCTTGTTTACTGTGTGGGTATGTGGTGACCAGAAAGGTGTCATTAATGATTGTATTTCTGGGTTTCCAATTGCTTTCTGGTATTCTTCTGCTCTGTTTGGAGCCCATCTGTATGAATGATTGAGGTTGTACAGCTTGCTGGGCTGCATCTGCATGTTGCTGCTCTGCTCTGTTCTTTTAAGGAACACAGTGGTTTGGCTGTGATCTGACAGAGGGGATTGAGGCCTGACAGTGAACGCACGAATACAGGAGGGGTCTAAGTCAGTAATGGTGTAATCTACTACACTGTTACCAAGAGCCGAGCTGTAGGTGTATCTTCCTAAAGAGTCCACTCGGAACCTACCATTAACAATGTACAGGCCCAGGCCTTGACAGAGCTGCAGTATCTTTCTCCCATTTTTATTTGTCTCCCGGTCATAACTGTTTCTGTGGGAGCTGATGGGTGTGGAGTATAGGGAGTTTTGACCAAATATGTGGTTGTCTCCCTGTGTGCTGATACAGTCAGGCAGTGTGCCTGTCCTGGCGTTCAGATCTCCACAGATCACCACATTCCCCTGGGCCTGGAAATGGCATATCTCTGTTTGGAGACTGGAAAAGATTTCCTCATCGAAGTATGGGGATTCTGAGGGGGGGATATATATTGCACACAGGTAGATGTCATTCTGATTTGAAACTATATTTTTGCAAATTTTTAACCACATATGTGACTCTGCTTTTTTTATGGGCTGAATAGATTTGGTGAGCTCTGCTTTATACCAGATGATAATTCCCCCAGAGTCTCTGCCGTGCCGAACTTTGCTGTGTTTCAGCGAGGGCACTATTATCTCCCTATAGCCTGAGGGACAGTGAGTGGACACGTCTGCCCTGCACCAAGTCTTCTGTAGAATAATAAGATCAATGTTTTGAATACTATTTACAAATTCAGGGGCTGTGCTCTTCAGCCCGAATGCTGAGGAGCTCAGCCCCTGGATGTTCCACATTTGTTATGGTTAATGATTTCATCAATTCTAACTACTATTCTTCCAGAAACCATTCAATTACTTGGAATGAAATAAAAAAATGTTTTGAAAAAAAAAATATATATATATATATATATATATATATATATATATATATAAATAAACTTGCTGTTTACTATTATTATATATTTACAAGTGTATGTATACACACTTTTTAACTAATGCAGTTACCATACATTTTTTATTTATTTATTTATTTATTTTACATTTTGGTGTCAGTTACTTAGCTCATGAGCCGAGTGCAGATGAGGTTGAGGAGGTGGCGTATCTCCCCCAATTCTGTGCTGGCAGTCCCTGTTTGCCGGCTGAGAACCGCGGCGTAGCTGTGCTGGGCCTGCTGGTAGACTTGCTGCTGGGCTGGCTGTGCGGGGTGGTGTGCTGGGCCGGTCCTGGGTCTGTTGGGCTGGGCTGGCTGTGCGGGGTGGTATGCTGGGTCGGTCTTGGGTCTGTTGTGCTGGGCTGGCTGTGCGGGGTGGTGTGCTGGGCCGGTCTTGGGTCTGCTGGGCTGGGCTGGCTGTCTGGGGTGGTGGGCCAGGCCAGTCCTGGTTCTGCTGGGCTGGGCAGGTGTTGCTGGTGTTGTCCCTGTGGTGGTCTCAGGTTCCCGGGGGTCCAGGGGGTCCACCTCGCTGGTTCTGGGCTGCACTGCACTCCGTAGCTGGGAGCTCGTCTGCTGCTCTGTGGGGTGCTGGTAGGGTTCCGTCCCAGGGCGACGTCCTTTAAGTTCTTTGAGAAGTTCGGTACACCCTGCCTGTGGAGGTGTACATGATCATAGAGGTGCTGGGGCCCGAGGGTGGGGTGGTGGACCAGGTGAACATTTGGAAGCAGAGCGCACCCACGGGATATCTCTGCATTAATTTTCCCTATTAATTTTGGGTGGATATCCCTTCTTCTTTTCGGGAACTCCTGTGTGGCCCTTTCAGTCACTTTAATTATCGATATGGCCACGTTGTCCTGCTGGGCCCGCAGGTCATTGGTTCCCGTATGTATTATTATGTGTGTGGGGGTGCCGAGGCTCGACACGGACAGCTCCTGCAGGGCCTTCCCCGTTGTCGGGCACTATATCTTTGAAACCTTCCGTCCAGGGAAGAGACGCTGCTCACTGATGAATTTCCCAATGGAGTCTATCAGCAGGGCTACTTCAGCGTGGTGTTGTTGTCTGCTTGGGGGGGTCGGGGCTGCCTCTGGCTCTGGTTCCAGCTCTGGTCTAGTGTCAGACTGTGTGTTGTCGCTGTGTGTGATGTCTGCGTTGTGTGTCGGTGTGTCGGCGTGCCTGACTGGGGTGGTGGGTGTGTGTGGCGCTGTTTCTCTGCAGGGCTTTGCTGCTGTCTGGTTGAGGGTGCTTTCCATGGAGTTGCTACTGCTGGGGGCGGTGTGTCTCCTCTTTCTCTGCTGCATCTCCTCTCTCACTCCTGCCAGCTCCCTCTTTAGAATCTCTCTGTCCTGTTGCAGCTCCTTCACTTCTGCTCTCAGCTCTCTGAACAAGGCTTTGTATTCATTCTTCACCTGGGTGAGCTGGTCTGAGTTGCTGTGCGGTGGGGTTGTTGTCTGAGAGCCTGGTCAGCACCAGCTCCAGGAGCTCCACCAGCTCCACCTCCAGCAGGGCCAGGCTCTCCCTGAGCTGCAAGACTGTGCTGTGGAGCTCCGGGGGTGGGGCAGGGCATGGGGGCTCGCTGGCGGTGTCTGCAGGGGCTGTGCTGTCAATGCTGTCAGTGTTGTCAGGGGCAGGGAGGCTCATCTCAGTAGCTTGCTGGTCATCCTTACTCTTTTCTTTGTTCTCTGGTTTTAATTTTTCAGTTTCTGCCATATTTTTTTAGGGTTATGAAAATCTCTTCAGACCCCACCAGACTGGCCTCACTGCCCTGCACCACAATAGTGCCGGTCTGGTATAGATTAATCGTGAGCACTGTGGTTTCATGGTCTGGTTCATCTTTTATTAGTATCTGCCTCCCTTTACTGATGCCCCTCTTTATTATAAATGTGTAGTTTCTGCAGATTGCTGCATGCCAGACACTGGTGTTCTCAGTGTGGAACAGCAGGTTGGTAGTCACAGTCCTGTCTTTAGACTGCATGTAGTCTGCAATGAGAGTCTCTGGGCTCTCCTCAGTATTCTTTGCTTGTGCAGTTTCCTGGCCTGCACACTCTTCACCTCTAGAGGGTATGTGATGATTGGAGAGCAGTGGGTGCGGGGGAGGGGCTGCTCTGCTGCTCTGCCCTTGCTCAATGTATCAATTTCTCACACAGACCAACTGCCACTTACACTCTGACTGAATTAGAATTTTTACAGTATCTGCAGTACAGTATTTCTTAATTTCTATGATAATTAAACGTTTTAATTTGAGTGGCTTACCTTGTTCTTATTTTCTACAACTGACAGACTACTCTGTAGTTCTCTCTTTCAGGCTTTCTTTTAATTTTCTGTCCTTTATTTTCCTTTTCTTTCTTTATTTTCTTCCTTATTTTTTCTTTCTTTCTATCCTTTCTTTCTCCTTTCTTTCTTTTTCTTTCTTTCTTTCTTTCTTTTTCTTTCTTTCTTTCTTTTCTCCTCTAGTTTTGTTCCTCTCCTGGTCCTTTTTAACTATTTCTCTTTAAAGTTTAAATGAACCTTTCTTTTTCTTTTTCAGCTGTAGATGATGTTCTTGCTTTTAATGATATTATTTTATTTTAATTCTCCATTATTTATTTCATTCCAATGTAATATACCTGGTTGATTTAGGAGCTCAAGTTAAGCATGACTGTTAAGCATGAATCGCTCTCACTGTCTCTCACACACACACACAGTCACAGACAGTGAATCTGTAAGGAATGATCAGTGAGTTTCTTTGTTGATGAGATGTTCAGTTGTTTTAGAAAGGCTGCATGGTTCTCAGTGAATGTGTATAACATGTTGATCAGTTCTGGTTCTCAGTGTGTGTTTTCATCTTTCTAGGCTGGCACCTGCTGGTCTCACAGACGGCTGTGCTGAGGATCTCTGCTCCGCTCTCAGTACAAACCGCTCCCTGACTGAACTAGACCTGTATGGTAACTCCTTCACAGACAGCTCTGTTCCCAGCCTCACCCGCCTCATACAAACCTGCAGCAGTCTGAAGAAGATCATGTGAGTATCTGTGTTGCTGTGTGAGACTGAGAGCTCTGCACTGAGAGACACTGAAGCTGTGTTACTGTTACATGCAGCAACAGGGATCTAAGAGAGAAATATAACCCATCACTCAAAAATGAATAACAATCATACGCCTGTATATAAATATATTGTAGCTGTGACAAATTAGTTAAAAACATGAATAACTGGGGTCAAGCGTCTTTAATATTTTAAAGGGATTCTTTATAAACATTTCCATAGTATTGAATGATTTACCTGTGAGAGGGATGAAAGTCACTGTCAGTACTACAATATATTTAACAGGTGTCTGATTGGTTTTGAGTCGCGCTACAATAAACCAGTGTTATGCGCTTGATTTTTCTATTATATTTAGAAAATGAATGCTTTTACCATGCATTTGAAGATATGTATGGAAATGTATATCACTCAAAGGACAAAATTGCTACTGTAGCCTTTGAAAAGAAGGTACAACGAAATGAGTTATTTTTTAGTCCCATACGAATCATGTTGGAAACCCGAGACCTGTAAGTAGGGACCTACCTAAATCGCGATTTCGCGGAAATCATGAAATTGAGGGGTCACCGCGAAATTCACCTCTTAGGGGCCAATGCATAAAAACAAGTACGGAGAGGAAAAAAAAAGAAAACTTGTTTAAATGAACGACTGCACAACGCAAGTGACGCAAACTACGTGTCTTCCTTCCTTAGACAGCCCTTTTTGATTCCTTCGCCGTCCCGTGTGCATTGCACTTAAGCAAAAAACAAACAAAAAATGTCCACAAGTAACATTTACAAAAGAAATTCTCCAAAGCAGTTAACGTTCTTGTTTACTATTCAAATGACAAAGTTTTAATCAGCCTATCACTGCGTCTTTACTGCTTTTATGTGATCTGTACTGTGCAGGAGGGGGCGGGTCAAAGTTGGTGCTGCATTGTTTTGATTTAGGTTGCTAAAACCTAGTTTTCAGCATTGGAGGTAAAATAGTAGAAATGGACGACAAAGAAAGCAAACTATATTTCGGCTGATGATCGTTTCAAGATATTTCCCAAATAAACTACATGCAGACTGAGGTAATTGTTTTCCATATCTTAATGTGTATCTGGAGAAAATACGATCGATCACTATTTAGCTTCAGAATCACACATTAAACAAAAGGCTACTACAGAGGCTACTGAACAGAACGTAAAATAAACAGCTTTCAGAAACCAAACTGGAAAGTCAGCCGAGACAAAAAGTATTCCTGTCTGCAAGTTAAAACAGTACTAAAACGATCCAGCACAGCCACCTCGCTTCAACCTGCTGCTTACAGTTTGAATTATAGACCCGAATAGCCACGTCTTCTTTGTTTTGACTCGGTACTAATAAAATAAATTATTGGATGGGACAAATAACATGACAACGAACGTGCTGCATACATTGACTTTATTAAAGTATGCCAGATGCCCTTGTGTAACCGAGTTTTTGGGCTGTTTCTAATCGATTTCCACATCTGTATAACTTGGCAAAGCTTTGCCTTAACTTCCAACCAATTCAGTGGATGCAGACATGCAGTCTCAATGTATGGGCAAGTCAACTGCAGGGGGATGCTGCATACTCGCCTTTAACAAATGACAGCACTCACAACACAACAAATGAAGCAAGTACCACCATTTTTAGTCTTTATAGTGTTCAGAAATACTGTCTACTTAGGTTTATTTAATGTTTAAACAGGTCCGCGAAATGTCCACGAAATCCTAATTTTATTCCGCAACATAACCGTGAAAAATACGTAAATTTACCGCGATTTAAGTAGACCCCTACCTATAAGTACTCGACAAGTTCACAATGAGAAACAGGAGGATGAACCTGGTGATCTAAACACCAGGTAAGGTAGGTTATTATTTCTGTTAATTAATGTGTATGTTTAATAACTGCATAGCAGTGGTTCTAAATGTGATTGTGACGTGAAACATCACGGTTCTTAATAGGGCGCTTTCAAGCACATTGCATGTTTGGGGTGTTCATTTTTACTTACAGAAGCATTTTTATAAATTATTACTAGGCTGTCAAGCGATTACAAAATGTATCGAGATTCATTTTGAGATTTAAAAAATGAATCTCAGTTAATCTTGGTTTTAATTGATACAATTACTTCATCCATCTTATTTAAGTTTGTTTTATTACTGATGCTATTGTAATGATGGAATGTATTTCTGTTGTTTTGGTCAGGTTACAGTATTTGCACTTTTCAGATTATTCTATTAATGTTATTAGTGTAGAATTAATACAGCAGAACCGATTCGTTGGGACTCTGTTTTGTACGGTGCAGCTAATGCTACTGTAGCTTTAACTGGAAGACCTTCCGCACTGTGACGTGGCTGCTGAACTGTGGGCCGAGGGGGAGAGAGCGTTACCACGGGGTACTTTGAGCAAGTTTCACTGAGCTCTGCATCCTAATGCTGTAACTAAAAGCAACAAACCTCTGCCAAAGAAATGAAGAACACTGTAAAACCTTAAATATGTGCGACCTAAATATTTGGTGAATCACAAGATGAAACTTATTTTGCTTCAGAAATGTTGTCGCCCTGTTGCAATATATCAATACACTTGCAATATGAAGTTTGTATTGTTAGTGGAATTTGATATTCGTGCTTTTTTGTTCATCCACGAAACATGCATAATAAAAGGCTCACAAATATTTATGGCTTTAGAGTATTGCTAAGAGGGACAAGACAGGTGTGCGAATGAATCTACCCAAAAATGAACGCTTTATCACAGAAGTTAACTGTGATTAATTGACAGCCCTAATTATTCCCATCTGAAAAAATCTCCATATACACCTGTGATGGAGTACACCCCGCCCCTGTATTATTATTTGTATATATATGTTTTTATTTTATTATTATTATTATTATTATTGTATTTGTAGGCGGGTGGATGAAGCCGTCCATCCTAATCATTATTGTGTTTATGTGCGGGCGGTCGAGCACCGTCTGTCTTTTATATTTACTGTTTGAGACCGGCGAGAGAGCCGGTCTTGTAATGTGTAGTCGTGGGGATGGGGTTAAAACCCCTTCCCTAGAACTCTCGTGGGAATGTGACTGGAGCCTTAATAAGGTAAGTTATTAATAGGTAATTAAGGCTCCAGCCACGAATATAAAAGACCCACACTCGGCTCTGAGGGGGGTTGGATGTTCAGAGGCGGAACGAGAGCGAAAGCAAAAATAAACAAAACAAAACGTATAGGATCAGTGAAGGCATTTGCCCAGCCTGACCTGTATTGGCTGTTCGATTTTTGTGTTCGTGATTTGTGTTTGGTTTAAGTATTTATTTTGCTCTGTGAGCACACTGTTTTGTTGTTTTAATCTTTTACTTTATTTTTGTGACTGAGCGGTGTGTTTGTAACCCTCTGTGTGTCTCTGTGTCTCTCAGGCTGTGACTGAGCGGTGTGTTTGTAACCCTCTGTGTGTCTCTGTGTCTCTCAGGCTGTGACTGAACCCTCTGCGTGTCTCCTGTGTTTGTGAAACCCCTGTGTGTCTCTGTGTCTCTCAGGCTGTGACTGAGCGGTGTGTTTGTAACCCTCTGTGTCTCTCAGGCTGTGACTGAGCGGTGTGTTTGTAACCCTCTGTGTGTGTCTCTGTGTCTCAGGCTGTGACTGAGCGGTGTGTTTCTCAGTAACCCCTCTGTGTGTCTCTGTGTCTCTCAGGCTGTGACTGAGCGGTGTGTTTGTAACCCTCTGTGTGTCTCAGGCTGTGACTGAGTGTCTCTCAGGCTGTGTTTGTAACCCTCTGTGTGTCTCTGTGTCTCTCAGGCTGTGACTGAGCGGTGTGTTTGTAACCCTCTGTGTCTCTCAGGCTGTGACTGAGCGGTGTGTTTGTAACCCTCTGTGTCTCTCAGGCTGTGACTGAGTGGTGTGTTTGTAACCCTCTGTGTGTCTCTGTGTCTCAGGCTGTGACTGAGTGGTGTGTTTGTAACCCTCTGTGTGTCTCTGTGTCTCTCAGGCTGTGACTGAGCGGTGTGTTTGTAACCCTCTGTGTGTCTCTGTGTGTCTCAGGCTGTGACTGAGCGGTGTGTTTGTAACCCCCTGTGTGTCTCTGTGTCTCAGGCTGTGACTGAACCCTCTGTGTCTCTGGGCTGTGACTTGTAACCTCTGTGTGTCTCTCTGTGTCTCTCAGGCTGTGACTGAGCGGTGTGTTTGTAACCCTCTGTGTCTCTCAGGCTGTGACTGAGTGGTGTGTTTGTAACCCTCTGTGTGTCTCTCAGGCTGTGGGCTAATCGGTTCAGTGAGGAGGGGAAGAGGAAACTGGAGTCCCTGCAGTTGGAGCTGAAGAGATCGGGGCGTGACGTGAATGTGAAGGTATGACATCATTAGATGATGCTCTGATCTCCACACAGGTATCTCTCATGTTGTGTATTTAAAAAGGTTAGACCGACACACAATGATAACTACTGTACAGGACTGTACTGCAACTCAACACTGTTTACAGCTCAACTGAAATTCATTTTGGAAGGATCATGTTTCCATTTCAAAGAGTTGAGGTTGTTTCAATTACCTGTCAGCAGACTGTAGGACTCGAGTTGGACTCAAGTCACATTTCTCTTGGACATTTTCTCTCGGACTCGAGTCACAGCTGCAAAAGACTCTGAGTCGACTGGGACTCGACCTTGTGTGACTCGGACTCGACCTTGTGTGACTCGGACTCGACCTTGTGTGACTCGGACTCGACCTTGTGTGACTCGGACTCGACCTTGTGTGACTCGGACTCGACTGGGACTCGACCTTGTGTGACTCGGACTCGACTGGGACTCGACCTTGTGTGACTCGGACTCGACTGGGACTCGACCTTGTGTGACTCGGACTCGACCTTGTGTGACGCGGACTCGACTGGGACTCGACCTTGTGTGACGCGGACTTGAACATTTGGGTTCTGTGACTCGGAGATATTAATAATGAGTTATTTTTTTATTTTCTATTACACAAGTAATATTACAGTTACTAGGAACCTGTGCACAATAAAAACCACCCTACAAAACATTATCCAATCACTGGTTAGTCCTGTTGTCTTTGCAACCAATCATAGTAAGAATAAGAAATTGGGAGCTGGGACTGAGTTAGGTTGTGGGACTCGCTTGTAAACAGACCCCCACACAAATGTCAGCATGTTAAACAAGTAACTGTAATTATTTGGCTTTTAACTCGAACTGGGACTAGCCTTTCTCTTTACTACTTTAAACCGTGTTCTAAGTTTTTAAGCACTGTAGAAATACGATTCTAAAACCTCATTCTTGAAAAAAACGGGACTAATTAGATTTTGCTGAGCTCTCCGGTGTTACACTCGAACACTGCATGGCAGTTAAACTCGACTAGGAGGCACGCCTGGGACTCGAGACGACCTTGGACTCGACCTCATGAGACGTGGCCGAGGACAGTGGAAATGATCAGGCTGGAGTTTAAAACCGGTGTCAGGAAATAAGTTAGTGTTTGCCTTTTTGAGTCTTTCTCCGCATGCGCGAATCTTAGACCTTCAAGGTTCTCTGTGGAGATTCATCCAAAATTACAGGACGCCATTTTTATTTTTCTGAGAAACGAAAACAGGTATTGCATTGCAGACAGTAATTTTTGTTGAAATATGTTATTTATCGAAGTGTATTGCAGAGTATTTTTTTGTTTAAAAAGGTGACGTTTATCGTAATGTATATTTACGTTTAATTTGTATTATAAATACATGTTTTCTTCAGGAAATTGCTTGCTGTGTTTTTTTTGTTGTTTTTTTTTTAACATAAATATTTTAAACATTATTTTGTCTGTATAATTTATGTCTCTGCATAGTTAAAATCACTACTTGCCAAATGTGTATTTCCTTTCAGAAATGTCGTTGCATGGACATGTCATGTGGCGATGGAAGATCAGATCAGTGTTAAATAAGTGTTCATGGAGGCTCACTTTAACAAAAATTACGTTATATTATTTTTTACACGGTAAATTGCTGGGTGACTTTGAACCTTTTAAATAAATTGAGTGGGTTTTTTTTTGTTTTTTTTTTAACATAAAATTGGGTGCAAACACTTTTCTTCATGTAGAGAATACTGTTTGACGTTTTAATCAAGTCACTACGGGATATCTAAACCTGTTTTAATATAGAAAACGTTCTTCACACGCTTTTAGTGGAGGATGATATTTTAGGTGTATATATAATTTGAGAAACACACAAAACGATTGGCTTCCTGTGCATACCGTCCTAAAGTGCACTTAAATGATTTATATGAACATCTGTAATCCTGGTTTGACGTGGTGGATGTACTCGCACAGCACCAAATACTGCACTAATAATTCAGAGAGCTCTCCAGTTTAATTCAGTCTCCTGTGCAAATCTCTGGTCCCCACTCACCAGTCGTTGTATTTCAGGAAAGATAAAACGTCACGTCACAGGTTATACTTTTTACTTGTAGATTATTATGTGAAGCTCCATGTGACAACTTGCTCTTAATGTTATCGGATTTGTTTTAATTATTATATTTCACACCAGATCTCATGAATCAAATATAAAGATCTCATGAATCAAATATAAAGATATCATACGGCATTCATTGCATACCATACAGCAGGGTTCTTCAGTAGGCAGCCCGCAAGAGCCTTTCTTTTGATATGGTACATGTCATGGTAGGATGGGTAAAAAGGCACCTGGCGATTTTTCCTCTATAGCGAACTCTTCTCAGAGCGCTCTGTGATACTCTGTGAACTTGGCAGTTTTCAACTCGTTGTATAATTAAATACAAAACAGTGAAGCACCATCTTTCTGTATTTTGTAGAAGTATACATACTCCGGTAAACATAAATAACATTCATAATACTCAAACTTGACAGTTTTTGTTTTATTTCCCTTTAAAAACTGCCATTTCTGAAAAAAAAAAAACTGTCTGAAGCATATTCAAACTGGTAGAAAAATGAATAAAAATATTCAATTAAAATCTAAAACACACATTTCAGTATAGTATAGTAACTGAAGAAGACATAACATGTACAATGTAATTTATTTTTGCTTGTAGTACTTTCTCGTTATGATCTCAAAACAACGCATCACGGCCAAACCTGTTTTTCTGACAGTGCAAAATAGGCGTTCCTAGTGTGTTTTTTTTTTTTTTTTTTTTACACTTTTTCAAACTCACGTTTGATGAGTTCTTGTCGATTTTGATTCATGTTTGTGTAATAAATTAAAAGTAGACAGCCTAAGCTTTCTGCCAGTGTAGGCCCTAAAACGTACGTCACACAGAAGGGCGTTTTTTTTTTCGTTTTATTTCCTTTGCGCGATGATTTCAAAACCTAAATCAATCGGGGCCGAGCGAAGACTTAAACTATTGGTTGTTGAATGTGTCTAATAAAACGTCATTTAAATCAAGAGCCAATCATGGTCGATATTTTAGATATTAGGGCGTTAACATTGTACGCACTTGGTGACAAGCTTGTAATTTTGGAACAGTTGGCTGTGATGCAGCGGTGATGCACCGCAGAGAGAGATTCGAGTCAGACACCAGCATGCTGACAGCGAGTAGTATGCGGGAGCAGCAGAGCAGTACTTATTGTACGGAATTAGGAATAGAGTTAGTTATTTATTCTACTAAAAATGTAAATGAGAAATTAGATGTACAGATTTTGAGCAATGGAGTTATGCACGAAATATATGTATTTGCCGTTGCTAGACAAAATGATCGACCCCTGAAATATGCATTTTGTGATATTTTAATCACTACTTCATCCTTAATTTAAAAAATCAAAAACTTAAATTTTAAACAAAAAATGGTCTAGAACGTAAGGAAATTAATTGAAAAATAGAAATAAAATGCGTGAAATTAAGCTTAGACAAACTGCCTTTCGTTGTTGTAGCACTGGGGGAAAACAGTGCTGCGGCTCCAGCAATGCTGAACATGAACTAGGTCATTTAAAATACGCTAGTACAGTAGTTGGTATAATAGGTAAACGATTAAAAACTATAGATAATGGGGATATGACATAGATCTGACATATGCTTGTGTGTGTGTCTGTCATTAGACTGCCGTTTGAGCTCATATCTCCTGTGTATGTTGAATATTTTTAGGCTTGGTAGTTTTAACATGTAACAAAACTTCAGCAAATGGTCATTTGCATATTAATTAAATACTTATTTCATTTATTTAACCATTGTTGTTTTAAACTACTCCACGACAACAAATAGCATGATACCAAATGATATATTATGCTTTAAATATATCAACTTTATATAAATTACAAAGTTGCAATTGTGTAACAATTTACACAAGTTTAAATTACATTAATATATTAATAAATTAAAGCTACAGATTTACTGCACAGACTGTGTGTCAGTAGGTGCCACGCCCCTGGGCAGTCCTGACAGATGGGAGAGATGCGTTTTTAGGGGCAGGCTGTTGCATTAAAAGAAAAAACTAACTTTCAATTTAAAAACACAACCAAGCTTAGAGTAAACTTTTTTTCTTTAAAGTTGTTTTTAAAAAAAAAAAAAAAAAAATTTAATTCGAAAGATAGTGTCAGTAGAGTGCAACACTTAAATCCAAGATGGCCGCCGAGAAGAAAAGGGTAGCAGGATTTGGTGCTTAAAAAAGCATTTCTACACGTTTTAAATCATTTTTTATATATTTTAATTTTAGATATGTTCAAGTAAAAACTGTTAATAATAACCTATTTTTTTGTTTGTTGTTGAAATCTAAAAAAACATGTGCCCATCCAGATCTCATGAATCAAATATAAAGATATCATACGGCATTCATTGCATACCATACAGCAGGGTTCTTCAGTAGGCAGCCTGCAAGAGCCTTTCTTTTGATATGGTGCATGTCATGGTCTCCAGTTCTATGTTTGTGGATAGACCATAGACCATGGTTCTTCAATAGGCGGCCTTTCTTTTGGCCCGCTGGCCGGCTGTCCTTCATTACAAAAACTGAAATTGCTGATACGCAAGATTATAAAGTCGCCGTAATCTACAGGGTATTTGCTTCCCCTAACAAGCGTTTTTTTGGCAGCCTAATACAGGAACAAGTCAGCTGATTGGCCAAGCTTTAATTCTGATGAGCTATCATTTTGGAATGTGTCACAAATCTCCGCCCATTTATTATTATTATTTATTTCTTAGCAGACGCCCTTATCCAGGGCGACTTACAATTGTTACAACATATCACATTATACATTATTTCACATTATACAGATATCACATTATTTTTACATACAATTACCCATTTATACAGTTGGGTTTTTACTGGAGCAATCTAGGTAAAACAACCTTGCTCAAGGGTACAACAGCAGTGTCCCCCACTGGGGATTGAACCCACAACCCTCTGGTCAAGAGTCCAGAGCCCTAACCACTACTCCACACTGCTGCCCCTTTACGTAGTTTTAGTGCCTCATTTGTTGAGCAATGAGAGAAGGCTTTGTGAAATAGGAAAACAACGGTAGTAATATTTTCTTCAGTGCGGTGAAACTATCTGAATATTCTTACAAACATTGCTGCACATTAATTGGAAGCCAAAATCAACGCCTGTCTAAAATAGCAAGTGATGTGAGAGATTAACATAAAACCAACAACAACAAAGTGATGCTTCAGATTTGGCAAGCGAGTCAAAATCGAGGGATACAGACAGCTGCAGGTAATGCACATCGCTCGAAAGTGCTTCACACTTTCCAGACACTGGCCAAACTAGCAAGGTAAATGCTACATATAGTGATCAACGTTTTGTTGTGATCCTATTTTCTGTTATGAGGAGAGTAATAAACGAAAACCACATATATTTTTTGAAGAGCTGATTTAAGTTAAATTTGACAGTTTTCACTTGCATGCACAGCTTAAAAAAAAAAAAAGAGCAAACCCCAGTCATGCTATTCAGAGAAGAAACTACAATGGCAGGGATAAAAAAAATAAATGAAAAATAAAAAAGCGATATCTACTTATGTACTGTTTCTGCCTGAAATACACACGTGAAAAGTGTATAATTTTAAGTTTGACATCCTCTGCTTTATAGTTAATCCAGTGGAGCAAAGTAAAGCCTTCACAACCTATTCTGGAATAGTACAGTTTTACATATTTTAGGATAAATAGTATTGGAAATTGCTTTAATGTTGTAAGATTTAGCTGGGAATTGTGTAGCATTTGATTGGAACAGGAAAGTGAAAGTCGCTTTTGTATTAATTTAACTTAAATACGTTAGCAATGTACTTTAGCTTATGTATTGTATTAAGTAACATGATTGATTAACGTTTGACCTGTTGTCAGAGCAATAACTTTTTTTTTTAATCTTCCAAAGCACCAGATGTTTGACTCCAGTTTATTGTAGAAAGTCTTGGGAAGTTGAGCGGGGCTGATGTATGTTTAAAATGAGAAACACTTTGGTTTTATTATAGAAATACATGAAAAAACTTGTGCATATGTCCTATATTTCCTTTATTTTTCATATGATAAACTAAGTATTGCTAGGAAAATTAGCAATGCGGCCACCAGTAAGTGTTCAGTCACAGGAAATTGGCCGAAGAAACCAAGCCTGTCAAAGATCTTTTATTTGGGCTTAAAAAAACCTGTTTGGCAACAGTAAGAAATGCACCAGCAGCACGCCTCTCAAAGATGGTACAGTGGATATGCACTGAAGTTTATTTCCCCCTCTGTTTACTGTCATGCCATGTATTTAATTTAGAAACTTTTAATTTACATTGAAACACATTGCAGCTAGAACATGCATATATAGACACTGTGCTACACTTTAAATCAGGCGCTTAGTAAGATGCTTCTACAACAGAAGTGCTTAGTTAGTTAACTTGATTGCTTGCTGCTCAGTAATTGTTAGAATATTTTCCAGCTTTAATAAAATTAAAATCAATAACATGCTGTTTTAATTGTATTACAGTGAGATTTGTATAATTTGTTTGCAAGATGTTGTTTTGAACACTGATCAGGAAATTATATTTGCTTAATATTTTTATTATTAATGGTGATCAAACATTGTATCATATTAAGTAGTTATTTCTGAGATGTATTAGTTGATTGGTGCAAGTGCAGTGTTGCAACGTTTTGTTACTGTATGTAAAGCGTGATTGGATAGTCAGATTTTCATGACCATTTAAACACCCCCCACCACTACGCACATCTTGAGCTGCCTGTGGCCCCCCCAAGGTTTGGACATTGCCTTATCTGGCCCGCCAGAGAATGGAATTGAGTACCACTGCCACACAGTAATACTTATGTCTATATACATTTCTCACTAACAAATACACTTTTATTAAAACAAAACAATACACACAATACATGTACACAATTCAACATATACAATAAAAACAAAGGTGTGAGGGTGGGTATGGGAAGGGAAGGATATATTTACAGAAGGTGTGGTTTAATTCCATGCGGGAGGTTTTTTAGGAATATATCATTACCAGTGTCATTCATATGGACACCATCCCCCCTAAAAAGCTCAACCTGATCATATTTAATTACAAAATCCTAAATTACACTGTTCACCCAGATACGGGCTTTGTTTATTTTGGAGATGCCTTTACATCTTTCCAAAGACGTTGCTGGGTGATGCACGAGAGAATTATTTTTGTATTTGGAAATAGCAAATTTGTTAAATCTTTTTTCATTTTTCTAACTAATTCCACACTTTCCAATTTACTCAAATCATTGCCTCCAGAGTGAATCACCAGGATATCAGATTTTGAAAAAGGGGAATTAAAAAAGAAATCATAAACAAAACAAAACAGAAAAATGCCACCTAAGCCCCTCCGTCCGAACCAGCGGACAGAGTAGTCTGGCAGCTGCAGGTCCGGCAGACAGAGGAGTCTGGCAGCTGCAGGTCCGGCAGACAGAGGAGTCTGGCAGCTGCAGGTCCGGCAGACAGAGGAGTCTGGCAGCTGCAGGTCCGGCAGACAGAGGAGTTTGGCAGCTGCAGGTCCGGCAGACAGAGGAGTTTAGCAGCTGCAGGTCCGGCAGACAGATGAGTTTAACAGCTGCAGGTCCGGCAGACAGAGGAGTCTGGCAGCTGCAGGTCCGGCAGACAGATGAGTTTAACAGCTGCAGGTCCGCCCGGCGTTTAAATCTGACACGTCCCCCCAGTGCACAAAACTGCCCAACAATCCAGATTGTTTCTGCAAAGAAATAACAAGGTGTTATTTACAGTAGGTTGATTGCAACAATTACATACTAAAACAAAACACAGCACACTTATTAGGGAACCTGTACTTATTACATGAAACCAACACTAAGTGCAGTAAGATGCACGAATGTGTATTTTATGCTTCTCATTTGTTAAATGTACACAGTATGTAGTCAGAATCACTGAGTTTAATTTTAAATATGTTTCAGAAATCGGAGGGTAGTGGTGAGATTGTGTGTCTAGTTTAAACATTGCAAACTCGCTACTCAATTTTATAAGGCGATATTTAGTTTAATTAGTAGATGCCGCTGCTGCATATACAGTGCTGTGAAAAAGTATTTGCCCCCTGTCTGATTTTCTGCATTTTTGCACATTTTTCACATTGTATTTGGTCAGATTTTTTTGTGGGTTGTAGTAATATATAGAGGGAGTCTGAGAGCAAAAATGACACCAAAGTTTGGTGCTTCTTTCATTTGTTTGGTGTGCAAGGTAATCAAATATGCAATCTTCAGGTGTGAAAAAGTTATTGACCCCCTAGTTAACTCAACCCAATTAAAGGGATAATTAGGGTCAGCTGTTTGAGTACTTTGGTAACAACCAGGTCTGATTTGGGCCAGCCCTGCCCAATATAAATCAGACTAACTTTGGCCCTTACCATCAGAGTGAAGTTGTCAGCACACAGGTTCTAGAGGCACATCATGCCACGAACAAAATTAATTCCTGAAGACCTCCGGAAAAAAGTTGTTGATGCCTATCAGTCTGGAAAATGTTACAAAGCCATTTCTAAGGCTCTGGGGCTCCACCGAACCACAGTCAGAGCCATATTGTCCAGATGGAGAAAGTTTGGGACAGTAGTGAATCTTCCCAGGAGTGGCCGTCCTGCCAAAATCTCTCCAAGAGCAAGACATAAAATCGTCCAGGAAGTCACAAAAAGCCCTAGAACAACATCCAGGGATCTGCAGGCCTCTCTCGCCTCGGCTAAGGTCAGTGTTCATTACTCTACCATCAGAAAGACACTGGGCAAAAATGGGATTCATGGCAGAGTAGCAAGGCGGAAACCATTGCTCACTAAGAACAACATGAATGCTCGTCTCATGTTTGCCAAAAAGCACCTGGATGATCCTCAAGAGTTCTGGAACAATGTTCTATGGACAGATGAGTCAAAAGTGGAACTTTTTGGCCGACATGGGCCCCGTTATGTCTAGCGAAAACCAAACACTGCATTTCACAGTAAGAACCTCATACCAACGGTCAAGCATGGTGGTGGTAGTGTCATGGTTTGGGGATACTTTGCTGCATCAGGACCTGGACGCCTTGCCATCATTGAAGGAACCATGAATTCTGCTCTGTATCAGAGAATTCTACAGGAGAATGTCAGGCCATCCGTCTTTGAGCTGAAGCTGAAGCGCAGCTGGGTAATGCAGCAAGACAATGATCTGAAACACACAAGCAAGTCTACATCAGAATGGTTGAAGAACAAGAAATTTAAAGTTTTGGAATGGCCTAGTCAAAGTCCAGACCTAAACCCCATTGAGATGTTGTGGCAGGACCTGAAACGAGCAGTTCATGCTTGAAAACCCACAAATGTCACTGAGTTGAAGCAGTTCGGCATGGAGGAGTGGGCCAAAATTCCTCCACTGTGCTGTGAGAGACTAATCAATAACTACAGGAAGCGTTTGGTTGCAGTTATTGCTGCTAAAGGTGGTGTAACCAGTTATTGAGTCTAAGGAGGTGTCACATGGCTAGCTGAGTGGTGACGTCAGAACCAGAAGATAAATAAGACAGACAGGACAGATGAGATGAAATGATGAAGGCGCTTGTATGCGCCGGTTTATTTATAAATAAAAAGGTTTGAACAAAACAAAGACAGGACACGGCACTTTACGCCAAAATAAATAGACAAACAAAACGGACTAACATTAACAAACGGTGGACGGACAGACACACAAACACGGTGAGTTTAAATAAACAAACAAGTATCGTGCTGGTCCTACCAGAACGCAATAGCAATTGTTATCTTTTTATCTCCTTCTCTCTCCTGTTCTCCACTCACCGAACACACAACCCCGAGTGAGTAAAAGGTGCATCTATATATACTGTTGTGCTGGGATTCAATTACTAATTAATTATTCACTTGAATCCCAGCACGTGAATTAATTACGTGCAACCTCGTGCTCACATATTAAATACTTTAAATGCACGTGAAGTGATAGTGCCATCCTCGTGCCTAAATACAATTCTACATCTTAAATAACTCGTGCTGCACACACCCATTTATATCCCGTGCAGCCATCTCTATACACCAACATTAACACACGCAACATACAACATATAAATGCACACATGGGCGGGGCACATTGCCACAGGGGGCGATTACTTTTTCACACGGGGGCATTGGATGTTGCATAACTTTCTATAATAAATAAATGAAATATGTATCAAAGTTTTGTGTTATTTGTTCACTCAGGATCCCTCTTTGTTTTCTTTGTTCTGCTCTTTGACTAAATAAATACCACAGTATATTTGCCAGTTTTTCTGTAATTCTTAGTGACAGAGATTGTTGAGTGATTTAAATGCCATTTCAGTCGTATGTTGACATTTTTACCTACAGAAACACTGTTTAGATAATTGTTACTATTAAGATGTAGTAATATTAATAAATCAGGTAAGTTGGTCTGTGATGTCATAGCCGTGTGGTAAGACAGTTATTACTGCACGGTCGTGTGATCTTGTTCAGCCAATCACAGCACCTAATTTATCCAAGCCATTTTATAAACTCTTTGTCAACAGTGCTCACAGTGTGGTGTTTCAATCAAGCTGAAAGGAACCTTTTTTTTTTTTTTTTAAATTAAGATGCTGCTTTTTGTTTTATATTTCATAAACATTTACCTATTTTTTCAAATAAACAACAAACAAAAAAGTATGAAGTATGTACAAACAGAGCTCTTTATGAACAAAATCCTCTGCTCTATTGTAAGTGTATAAAGGATACAGAGTACACCATTTCTTTAAAGATGGAAACAGCAGGGATTTGAACTATTTCCCACCTCTCTAATTTATAGCTAGCGCTATACTACACCCCGAAGTGCCCCCGAAGAATCTGCTTGTAAGCATGAATCAAGATATCCTGCTTATCACACCGTCTTACACTCTACGGTGCTGAAGCCTCATCAAATTACACTGTCTTCTGTTTCAAGCAACCAGAGCTTGTTTCTGATTGAACAACACTGTTATATTTCTAGTTTGATTATTTAAGAAGGTTTTATTGGTTAATCGTGATGTGTGGCTCATCTGTAAAATAAATATTCCAGACAATTTCAAAAAAAATGGGCTGAGCTTTGTCTTTAGAAAAGACACTGAAATGTTCCTTTACACTGAAACGATTGTTTAAATTATAGATGCCCAATTAACCAAGAAAATTAAAAATGAAATGGCTTGATATTGTATGTGAAAAGTGTATGAAATGTCACTATATAACACATTGCCTTCTCTGAGCATCAGTGCAATTGTCCACTTTGCTAAATGCCTTCTCTCTGGAGACAGGGGGCTGTCTTTACTCTCAATGTATTGAGTTGTGCAGATCTACCAAGAGATGGCACTGAAGAGCATGGAGCTCTTCATGTGCTTCGGCTCAGTGAATCGTTCTGTGAACTAAATGATTCCGAGGGTTCAGTGGTTCAGGAGGCTTCACTTTTCCCATCACTACTGAAACAAACAGATCTCTTACTCGCTGTTTGGTTTTGGTTTCTTTCTCTTAGTTCTGCTTACGCAATGCATGTGCGCTTCCACTGCCTTACTCCTCTATACCGCCATGTTACAAAACACAAATAAAACAGCACAGAGGCCAAAACAAATAGACAAACGAAACACACACAAAACAAAACCAAACAAGTATCGTGCTGGTGTATAACCAATTGTTGATATTCAAGGTTTAATTTGCTTTACCTCCCAAGCCTCGCTCCGCCTCTGAACACACTAACTCCTTTTAGACTATCATCTGAGTACCACATTTGGCGATGAACCTCAACCACCGGTAGATAAAAATAGAGGCTGTTTTTCATGTAATTTACCTGAAATTAATATTTTAAAAAGTTAGGTGTGGTGGTAAAACAAATGACAGTAACTAGAGTTTTACACATTGGATTAACACAAGAGTGGTATCATTGCATTGAACAAGACCTGTGTTTTTACTGAATGTGTCACAGTGTGGGGTAATATGATCATGTGACATCAGAGGTCAAAGGGCACATAGTCATGTTTTGAGCTATTTTTGGACTTTTTGAGTTCAAATGGCTGAAGAATGTGTTCCACCTGAGCTAGAAGTTTTTAAGAAGGTTCATCATATTCCTCAGATTATGTGTCAGTTTTGTTACCAAAAAGATTTGATCTGTACCTCACCGTTCGGGTTTAGCAGGGTGTTATAAATGTGTATGGTTTTTCGACTATTCCATGACAATCAGTGCGTTTACATGAGCATAAGAATTCCGATATTTTTCAGAAAAGTAAGTTTTCCGAAAACTAATTCCGATATCAAAAGTCATGTAAACACAGTTTTCGGAAAATGTATCGGAATATTCCAAAAGTCAGTTTTTGGAAAACAGCACCTAGAAATTTCCGATTAAATTCCGAAAACTAACAGAATGTACATCATGTAAACACACTTCGGAAAACTTATTCCGATAGTGTACTGCACATGTGCAAACTCTGACCTTCATTCCTGCATGCGGCTTTAGAAAACAGAAAATACTAATAAGCTGTAGTCAGTTTGCATGCAGGGATAAAGTAATACATTTGTTAAAGTCTGTATGTATTTGTTAATAGCCATACTGAAGCAGCAAATGTTTTCCAGCTTTAAAGTGACGTGAGAATTTAAAATAATGTCTGCAAAAGAAACTGGTAATATAGAACAGGATGAGCTGTTTGAAAGGCTGATTGCACATTGTGGGGAATCTGAATAGAGGTATAGGATAGTTATCTTTGAATTTAAGACCTGACACTTCGATAAAGCACTATATTGGATTGGTCTCCGTTCTATCGCAGAAATGCCCGGTCTGTTCAAATCGTGCTTAGGGTACTACAGTACTTTGCATGTGAAAATATCCTGCATTTTCTGAAAACTTCAATCCATGTATACAGTTGAATTCTAATTAGATTTTCTATCGTTAATCATGTAAACACAGAAAAGTGACGTTTTGAATAAAATCAGTTTTCTGATTCAGTTTTCCAAAAACATTAGTTTTTGGAAAACGCTTTGTCATGTAAACGTACTGCTTCCGTCTCATGTACGTTTGTTTTTGTCCTGATGATACTGATTATTAATATCATCATCTAAAAACAACCCAGCATAAAAACCCTGTTCCTATTTCTGGAGTCTCTTCATAGTTTGATATTTATTTACAATCCAGCATTTGTTGTGAAATTGTTTAAACCAGCTGCTGAATCACAAGGAGTCAGTTTATTACTCCCCTTGCAGCAGGAATGTGGTTATTGAAATAAATAACGCATTGTATAATAACTATTCCTCTGGAAGTCATCATTAATGTTCTGTTAGAGATAATTACAGGCTGATTGTATTTGCTTTTATTAGGACTGAAGTCATTGTATTTTGTATCTTGCTCTTAATTGTACTGTAATTCTTGATATGTATTTTTTGTATACAACTGTAAGTCGCCCTGGCTAAGGGCGTCTGCTGAGAAATAAATAATTAATAAAAATAATAAAAATAATAATAATAACAACAACATACATTAACTCCTCCATGATACATAACCCAAACAATACAAAATACACCAAACATACACCCTGGGGTGGGGGTACCCCGTCACACCCCATCACAAAGCTATCGGCTAGGCCCTTTTATCGAGGTGTCATTAACTTTAACAAGCAGTTAACCAACTGACCATTATCCTTAATTCGTTAAGGAAACAACTATAGATTTTCCAGAGGCGTGCATACATGCGGGAACTCATGACATCTAGTGGTCAACCCGTTACACTGCAGGGAGCCAAGCTCTTCTCATTCTCAAACTAGCATGCTGATTCTGCAGCACTTCACCACAGTAATCATATTGGTCTGCTTGTAAGAATCAACCGCTTATAAGAATCAAATCATCTGGGACACATTTACTGCATTTACTATTGAAGAACACAGTGCATTTCCAGCAATGTCTAAATCAGATTGGCAGATTCTATTTGAATTGTAGATGCTACAGTCAGAGGTGAAAGTCCCTTTCATTTCTTCCCGGTGTAGTGTTGTTTTCAGGTATGTGTTAAGTGGTACTCAGCGCACTGCGCTCACGCATGCCTAAACAACTTCCACTAAGAAAGCAGGGAAGCGCCCGTTCAAATCGGGTACGTTATGCTGTTTTCAGTGTTTCTTTTTAAATTGAATTGATCAGTTTCCAGTCTTTTATGATGTTTATTAATGTAGTTTATAATATTTACCCACCATTATGAAAATAGTATGTGAATATTTATCATATGTAATACATTGGGTCTTGTACATTTTTTTTACTTGTACAAATTTACAGTGGACTTTTGTGGATTGTTTTTTCTTTCTAGAGAAATTCATTGTCTGTTTCCAGTTTACGTTTGCAAAAAAATAATGTAATTAATGGTAAATGTACCTGTTTTTGACAATAGGAAAACACCCATCAGATCTCAATTGATTGCACCTGTACAAAAGTCTGACAGCGTACCACTTTCTGACATTACGAGGGTCAAGTTTTGGTATATGTACCACATTTTGACGATGTACCACTTTCTAACACTACACCGGCTCTTAGTCCAGGCTTCCATCAAGGCTTCTATCAAAGTAAAAAACAACTCATGACTCGGACTTGAACTTGAATGATAGTGACTCGGACTCGGACATGGACCCTGATGACTCGAACTCGGACTCGAGGTTTGAGGACTTGACTACAAGTCTCTGTCAGTTATATACAAATACACATTCTTTGTGAGTGCTCTATAGCCATTAACCCAGACCTGCCACTGCATTTCTTTCTTTCTCAGCCTGTTGCAGTGACAGCGCACATGTCTGCTTTATCCTTGGGATACAGGGGGGATAATGCAAATATGTTGGTGTGTGGATGAAAAAGCACAAATAATATCTTCTTAGAGAAACAGCATCAGGTTGGTTTGTCAGAGTGTGTGCTGCTGTGAATGTGGCAGTGAAATAAAACACTCCTCTTAGAGACTTATCTGCTATATAAAACACTCAAAACAAAGTGTAATGAGCTAGCTGACCTCGAGAGGGGGCTCCAGTCTTTAAGAGGCTCACACAGGGGCCCCAGTATGTGTCACTCAGCTGTCTCCTTGACAACAGGAAGTGTAAACACTCCCAGCTGCAGGTATCCGCTGACCGGAGACCGGAGAGAGCAGAGGCTGTGTGGATTTCTATTCTTACTGCTTTAACCCTCTTTCAATGTCAGGATCATCCTGAACCATTATCTTGGTAACCGCTAGCAAGAGTCTGCTAGTACTGGCATGGAAAGAACACTTGCCTGGCTTGACTTGAAAGCAGAGCAGCAGAAATTTATATCGTTCAGCAGCTCCTATAAGCTCCATGTATTAGTTTCATGCTGTATTATCCTCTGTGAGTACTTGAAACAGGTCCTGCATACTTCAATAAGAGCACATGGGAAACGTGTTCAGATAAAGTGTACTCCCATGCACTCGCTCATCTTAATTACCAAACATAAAGAAAAGCCCTCTTCTACCACAGCTGTTCATTAAATCAGCATTATTCCTGAGCGCTGTTTCACCTCAGATACTGTGTGCTAACAGGACATTGATTGAACAGGTCTGTCCTTTTAAATGTCAACATTGTCTTTAATTAAAATAATAATAAAATAAACAAATGCATGGAGCCTGCAGCATCCAATCTCTCCATATTCACTGAACTGACAGATCATTCCTACATGGAGCCTGCTTCATCCAATCTCTCCATATTCACTGAACTGACAGATCATTCCTACATGCAGCCTGCAGCATCCAATCTCTCCATATTCATATTCACTGAACTGACAGATCATTCCTACATGGAGCCTGCTTCATCCAATCTCTCCATATTCACTGAACTGACAGATCATTCCTACATGGAGCCTGCTGCATCCAATCTCTCCATATTCATATTCACTGAACAGACAGATCATTCCTACATGCAGCGTGCAGCATCCAATCTCTCCATATTCACTGAACTGACACATCATTCCTACATGCAGCCTGCTGCATCCAATCTCTCCATATTCATATTCACTGAACTGACAGATCATTCTTACATGCAGCCTGCAGCATCCAATCTCTCCATATTCACTGAACTGACAGATCATTCCTACATGCAGCCTGCTGCATCCAATCTCTCCATATTCACTTAACTGACAGATCATTCCTACATGCAGCCTGCAGCATCCAATCTCTCCATATTCACTGAACTGACAGATCATTCCTACATGGAGCCTGCTGCATCCAATCTCTCCATATTCACTGAACTGACACATCATTCCTACATGCAGCCTGCTGCATCCAATCTCTCCATATTCATATTCACTGAACTGACAGATCATTCCTACATGCAGCCTGCAGCATCCAATCTCTCCATATTCACTGAACTGACAGATCATTCCTACATGGAGCCTGCTGCATCCAATCTCTCCATATTCACTGAACTGACAGATCATTCCTACATGCAGCCTGCAGCATCCAATCTCTCCATATTCACTGAACTGACAGATCATTCCTACATGGAGCCTGCTGCATCCAATCTCTCCATATTCACTGAACTGACAGATCATTCCTACATGGAGCCTGCTGCATCCAATCTCTCCATATTCACTGAACTGACAGATCATTCCTACATGGAGCCTGCTGCATCCAATCTCTCCATATTCATATTCACTGAACTGACAGTTCATTTCTACACTGATGTAGAGAACCTGGCAGACTTTAATGGATCATACCCACATGCTTATCTACAAACACAGCGACTGTGTCCAGCTGTTAACAGTGCAATCCAGGTACTGTGTGTGTTTTGATGATCGTGTGTGCATACAGGACCAAAAGCGGCTGTGGGGTAGGTGAGTGGAAACAGGAGCTTTAAGCAGCCGACTCTAAAGCCTCGTTTCACAGCAGAAAAGCCTGCTCACATTTCCACTGCAGGAGCAGATAGAGCTACGCATACAGTACATTGAGGAACCCAGCAAACACATTGCATAGGAAAGTGCAGCTTATGATTCATTTCAATAAATCAGTCCTATACCCACACAGCACAGGGATATGGAGTGACACTGTAACTTAATAAAACAAGCATTGATATGCCCTGCTGTCTATCCCTGATTTCACTGAAGCAAACTCTATTCAGCTGGGGAGACTAGCAGGGTTGTTTAGCAGATAGGAAATATTACTTTACCTTGATTATAACTCTGCTCAGTTAATTAGTACAGTGCTAGTGCTGTTCCAGTGTAACATTAAAAAATAAACTGGATTTGCAGACTGGAAATGATAAAATGCAGCCCAGTATATTTCTGTGTTCTACAGGGTATTTCTTTAAACACTTTCAATTGTTGAGCTATTGGGAAATACTGTGTGAATCCTGTGGTTAATTATGGGCCCAGGTTTTATTGCGTGTCTGGGAATGTAACCCCCTCAGAGAGCCGAATCGCTTCTCCAGCCCTTTATTTACTCTCCAGAAACCTGAGGTCCACATATTCAAATGAACCAAGACAGTTAGAATCTCTCCAAGGAATCCACACATGCATATTTTAAATATCACTAATGAATTGAAATAAAACACCAATATTTCCTTTAGAAATCGTTTTTTAAAGATGTGTTTTATTACTTGTCTCAATCAGTTAGTTAAAAGCAATGATAAAATAAAGAAAAAACTAAACAAAAAAAACCACAATTCCAACCATCAAATAAGTCCGTGGGTATTAGAAGGTGAAAGTGACTGAATCTGTTTCCTCTTCTATTACTGTACAGAAGAACATAAGAAAGTTTACAGACGAGAGGAGGCCATTTGGCCCATCTTGCTCGTTTGGTTGTTAGTAGCTTATTGATCCCAGAATCTCATCAAGCAGCTTCTTGAAGGATCCCAGGGTGTCGGCTTCAACAACATTACTGGGGAGTTGGTTTATATAGAGAGAGAGGATGTGCCACGGCCCAAGTGAAGATGTGTTTATTGTACGAGTCAGTCTTGTTTTTGAGGGCCATGCTGTGTGTTTTCTGGAGTCAATTGTCACATCAGTGTCTTACTATTGGGTGTATGGCTGAAGGAACTCATTTTATTGGCTCTTTGTTTCCTGGGGGCGAGGTTGTGGGAGTGGCTTCTTGTTGAAGCTCAGTTCAGCTGCGGTTGAGGTGATGGATTTGCACACCCAGGCCCTGAATGATGTATACAGACATTTATTTATATATAACAATCCTGTATTACAGCCTTGACTCTATATATCTTGATAATAAAAAGCAGTCTGGCTCCTTGATCAGCGACACCCTCATAGAGGAGTGCAGTATACTGTGTGCAGCCAGCAGGGTTTGTATCTTCACAGCAGAGCACACAGTCCTCCTCATAGAGGAGTGCAGTATACTGTGTGCAGCCAGAAGGGTTTGTATCTTCACAGCAGAGCACACAGTCCTCCTCATAGAGGAGTGCAGTATACTGTGTGCAGCCAGCAAGGTTTGTATCTTCAGAGCAGAGCACACAGTCCTCCTCATAGAGGAGTGCAGTATAGTGTGTGCAGCCAGCAGGGTTTGTATCTTCAGAGCAGAGCACACAGTCCTCCCTCATAGAGGAGTGCAGTATAGTGTGTGCAGCCAGCAGGGTTTGTATCTTCAGAGCAGAGCACACAGTCCTCCTCATAGAGGAGTGCAGTATAGTGTGTGCAGCCAGCAGGGTTTGTATCTTCAGAGCAGAGCACACAGTCCTCCTCATAGAGGAGTGCAGTATACTGTGTGCAGCCAGCAGGGTTTGTATCTTCAGAGCAGAGCACACAGTCCTCCTCAGAGGAGTGCAGTATAGTGTGTGCAGCCAGCAGGATTTGTATCTTCTCCTCCTCGAGCACTGACACCAGCAGTATCATACCTGATAGCTCTAACCAAGCCAGTCTAGGCTATAAACTCCACAGTAACTAACTCATGACCCCCTGCAGAGACTGTCTTTGTTCTCAGCTCTGGAGACCCAGTAGCCCCTCCTGAGTCTCTCCCACCTGCAGCACTGAACACCTGGGCAGGTTACTAACTGGGGGATTGACTGGCAGGGCCAACACTCCTAGTAGGACAAACTGGTTTATAAACAATATAGAAGAGTAAATTAAACCTGTTATAAATGTACTGTGTAGCCATGCCACAGTCAGTAATTGTATTTGTAACAATAATAAGCGCTGGCATGTACTAGATTCAGAGTTTCTCTTCAGTGCTTACCCTGGGTATTGTTTTAAGATCACACCATGGAGAAATGGGCAAGTGGCTTCTGATTTAGACCAGGTACTTTTAAATATTAGGACTACAAGTATTGTTTTCATATTAGACTGTAGCTACATGGTTTTTACAGTTAATTTTTAATCTGGGTATTTATTTCAACAGCAAGCTAAAGATAGAGCTGCTCACAGCTGCTTTCTGCTTCTTAAAGGGACAGCGCCGCTCGCAGCTCTGAGAGAGCCGATCCCTCAGGAGAGCTGGAATGGAATATTTCTCATGTGATGGATAATGGTTCCTTCAGGGAAGCGCTATTGAAATGAACTCCTGATGGGCTTGTAACCCTCGCTTCTCTCTCTCTGTCTCTCACAGTTGTGGTAACCAGTCCAGTGAGGAGGGGAGGAGGAGCTGGTGTCTCTGGAGGAAGATCCCTTCACTGAAGTGTTCCTGAAACTCTAGACATCTCTCTATAGAAATCCACATCAGACAAGTTCTATATGTAATCATATAAGAGTTTCTATAGCAGTGTACACTGTTTATATTCGCTTGTCATCAGGGGTGAAATTCTCAATAATAAAGTGCAGGTACTCGTATGTGCAGCCGGGTGGAGCAGACCCGTGTATAATTTGTAAACTTAATTTAAAATTGTGCATTTTGTCATGCAGAATGTAAATTTATTTAGAACACTTCACATATAAAATGTTGATTTACGACTACCTGGCATGTGGGTAAAAATCAGACGTCATGGATTAAAATATATAATTAAACCCCAGTAGTCATTTTGTCACAACTTTTCACAACTATTTAGAACTCTTTTGAGCTGTGGGGGGGGGGGGGTAAGCCATCTATGTAAGCTTGGTTGGAATTTCTTTTCTTATGTTGAAATCTACTTTTGTATTTTTAGTATGTACGATTGTAGGCTATAAATAAATACGTTTGAAGTGTCATTCGTGTTTGTACTCATTATCTATATTATACATGTATACCATGTATGTAACACTTCATTATACATTTATTAAGCTTTTAATATTACAATAGAACTCCCTAACCCAATACACAATTGGTTTATAGTTAATTGTTCAGTGAATTCCTCTACTCATGCATTTTCTCTGGTACTCTTTGCTCGCCTCTGCGATAAATAAACTCAACATGATTAGAAGTAGCCACCAAACACTTACAGTATTATAAGAACATCTTATATGCATACAAACGTGTGAAGGTGAAAGTGTTCATTGCAGTGTTGTAATCGAGTCACAAGAATTGGGAGTCAAGTCGAGCCACAGGGGCTAAAGACTCAAGTCTTTGACATGCCAAGCACCAGTCGAGTCGAGTCGAGCCACAGGGGCTAAAGACTCAAGTCTTTGACATGCCAAGCACCAGTCGAGTCGAGTCGAGTCGAGCCACAGGGGCTAAAGACTCAAGTCTTTGACATGCCAAGCACCAGTCGAGTCGAGTCATGGGCTGAAGACTCAAGTCGAGTCAAGTCTTTGACATGCCAAGCACCAGTCGAATCGAGTCATGGGCTGAAGACTCAAGTCGAGTCAAGTCTTTGACATGCCAAGCACAAGTCGAGTCGAGTCGAGTCATGGGCTGAAGACTCAAGTCGAGTCTAGTCTTTGACATGCCAAGCACCAGTCGAGTCGAGTCATGGGCTGAAGACTCAAGTCGAGTCTAGTCTTTGACATGCCAAGCACCAGTCGAGTCGAGTCATGGGCTGAAGACTCAAGTCGAGTCTAGTCTTTGACATGCCAAGCACCAGTCGAGTCGAGTCATGGGGCTGAAGACTCAAGTCGAGTCTAGTCTTTGACATGCCAAGCACCAGTCGAAGGGCTGAAGACTCAAGTCGAGTCTAGTCTTTGACATGCCAAGCACCAGTCGAAATCGAATATGGGCTGAAGACTCAAGTCGAGTCTAGTCTTTGCTACACCAGTGTCAATGGGCTGAAGACTCAAGTCGAGTCTAGTCTTTGACATGTCAAAGCACCAGTCGAGTCGAAATCATGGGCTGAAAGACTCAAGTCGAGTCTAGTCTTTGACATGTCAAGCACCAGTCGAGTCGAAATCATGGGCTGAAGACTCACAGTCTAGTCTTTGACATGCCAAGCACCAGTCGAGTCGAGTTGAGTCATGGGCTGAAGACTCTGTCTAGTCTTTGACATGCCAAGCACCAGTCGAGTCGAGTCATGGGCTGAAGACTCAAGTCGAGTCTAGTCTTTGACATGTCAAGCACCAGTCGAGTCGAGTCACAGAGTTTGCTCGAGTCAAGTCGAGTACCTATCTGTCTCGAGTCAAAACTGTACGTAGCTGGCGTGGACACAAGCATGACTAGAGTTTTTATCTTCATAAGAGTAACATTCAAAACTCAGTAACTTTTGTTTTTAAATTCATATTATTTTGCTTAGAGCTGTTCCCAGAATGCATTGATACACATACTTTACTTTTAAATGAATTTTATTTCAGATGTCCCAGAAAACAGCTATATTTTACAAATTCCAACAATCATTGTTTTGAAGGTTTAAATGACAATATATACATACCCCAATGGAAACTTATAATTTATAGAAAACAAATAATTTTTGGAAAAATCTTTTGTAGTAAAAGTTTTGCTTTTGTGGATGAGGGAAAAAAAAGTTACAAGAAATAGATGTCTACAATTATTTCTTTGCAAAACTTCTAGAAATGATAAATTTCCATTGGGGTACATAAACCTTTGATTACAACTGTCAAATTATATACATTATATATATATATATATATATATATATATATATATATATATATATATATAGTGCCTTGCAAAAGTATTCAGACCCCTGACCAATTCTCTCATTTACTGAATTACAAATGGTACATTGAAATTTCGTTCTGTTTGATATTTTATTTTAAAACACTGAAACTCAAAATCAATTATTGTAAGGTGACATTGGTTTTATGTTGGGAAATATTTAAGAAAAATAAAAAATTGAAATATCTTGCTTGCATAAGTAATCAACCCCTGTGCTGTGGAAGCTCCCAGTTTACACCGATGAAAGAAATTGCCCTAACGAGGACACAATTACCTTACCATTGGCCTCCACCTGTGAACCATTAAAGTTGCTGTCACATTTTCTGGATAAAAACCCCACTGTTGAAGGATCATTGGTCAGGCTATGAATCTGAAGGAAAATGAAGACCAATGAGCATTCTACAGAAGTTAGAGATAAAGTAATACAAATGCATAGATTAGGGAAAGGGTACAAAATAATATCCAAGTGTTTGGATATCCCAGTGAGCACAGTTGGATCAATAACCAGGAAGTGGAAGCTGCATCACACCACCCAGGCACTGCCAAGAAAAGGCCGTCCCTCAAAACTCAGCTCAAACAAGGGAGACTTGTGAGAGAAGCCACAGAGAGGCCAACAATCACTTTGAAGGAGCTACAGAGTTCAGTGGCTGGGAGTGGAGTAATGGTACACCAGTCAACCATATCAAGAGCTCTGCATAACACTGGCCTGTATGGGAGGGTGGCAAGAAAGAAGCTGTTACTCAAAAGTACCATCAGAAAGCACGTCTGGAGTTTGCCAGAAAGCACCCCAGCTGCGATGTGGGAAAAGGTTTTGTGGTCAGATGAGACCAAGATAGAGCTTTTTTGGCCAAAACTCAAAGCGCTGGTGGCAGCATAACATGCCTCAAGACACACCATCCCTACAGTGAAGTATGGTGGTGGCTTCTCATCAGCAGGGACTGGGCATCTTGTTAAAATTGAAGGAAGAATGGATGGAGCAAAATACAGGGAAATACTGCAAGAGAACCTGCTTCAGTTAAGCTAAAAAAACTGAAGCTTGGGAGGAAATTCACCTTTCAGCAGGACAATGATCCCAAGCACAAGGCCAAAGCAACATTGGAGTGACTCAAGAACAAAAAGGCGAATGTCCTACAGTGGCCCAGTCAAAGTCCTGATCTCAATCCCATTGAGAATCTGTGGCACTATTTGAAAATTGCGGTCCACAAGCATCGTCCAACCAACCTGAACAACCTGCAGCAAATCTGCCAAGAAGAATGGGCCAAAATCACTCCGACACTGTGTGCAAAGCTGGTACATACTTACCCTAAAAGATTTAAAGCTGTTATTACAGCGAAAGGTGGCTCTACCAAATATTAATGTGTGGGGGTTGAACAATTATGCAAGCAAAATATTTCAGTTTTTTATTTTTCTTAAAAATATTTCCCAACATAAAACCAATGTCACCTTACAATAATTTGAGTTTCAGTGTTTTAAAATAAAATATCAAACAGAACGAAATTTCAATGTACCATTTGTAATTCAGTAATATGAGAGAATTGTTCAGGGGTCTGAATACTTTTGCAAGGCACTGTATATATCTATCTATCTATCTATCTATCTATCTATATATACACACACAGTGCTGTGAAAAAGTATTTGCCCCTTGTCTGATTTTCTACATTTTTGCACATTTTTCACATTGTATTTGGTCAGATTTTTTTGTGGGTTGTAGTAGTATATAGAGGGAGTCTGAGAGAAAAAATGACACCAAAGTTTGGTGCTTCTTTCATTTGTTCGGTGTGCAAGGTAATCAAACATGCAATCTTCAGGTGTGAAAAAGTTATTGCCCCCCCTAGTTAACTCAACCCAATTAAAGGGATAATTAGGGTCAGCTGTTTGAGTACTTGGGTTAACAACCAGGCCTGATTTGGGCCAGCCCTGCCCAATATAAATCAGACTAACTTTGGCCCTTACCATCAGAGTGAAGTTGTCAGCACACAGGTTCTAGAGGCTCATCATGCAAATCGAACAAAAAGAAATTCTGAAGACCTCCGAAAAAAAGTTGTTGATGCCTATCAGTCTGGAAAGGGTTACAAAAGCCATTTCTAAGGCTCTGGGGCTCCACCGAACCACAGTCAGAGCCATATTGTCCAAATGGAGAAAGTTTGGGACAGTAGTGAATCTTCCCAGGAGTGGCCATCCTGCCAAAATCTCTCCAAGAGCAAGGCGTAAAATCGTCTAGGAAGTCACAAAGAGCCCTAGAACAACATCCAGGGATCTGCAGACCTCTCTCACCTCGGCTAAGGTCAGTGTTTATGACTTCACCATCAGAAGGACACTGGGCAAAAATGGGATTCATGGCAGAGTAGCAAGGCGGAAACCATTGCTCACTAAGAAGAACATGAATGCTCATCTGAAGTTTGCCAAAAAGCACCTGGATGATCCTCAAGAGTTCTGGAACAATGTTCTATGGACAGATGAGTCAAAAGTGGAACTTTTTGGCCGACACGGGCCCTGTTATGTCTGGCGAAAACCAAACCCTGCATTCCACAGTAAGAACCTCATACCAGCGGTCAAGCATGGTGGTGGTAGTGTCATTGTTTGGGGATGCTTTGCTGCATGAGGACCTGGACGCCTTGCCATCATTGAAGGAACCATGAATTCTGCTCTGTATCAGAGAATTCTACAGGAGAATGTCCGGCCATCTGTCCGTGAGCTGAAGCTGAAACGCAGCTGGGTCATGCAGCAAGACAATGATCCAAAACACACAAGCAAGTCTACATCAGAATGGTTGAAGAACAAGAAATTTTAAGTTTTGGAATGACCTAGTCAAAGTCCAGACCTAAACCCCATTGAGATGTTGTGGCAGGACCTGAAACGAGCAGTTCATGCTCAAACCCTCAAATGTCACTGAGTTGAAGCAGTTCTGCATGGAGGAGTGGGCCAAAATTCCTCCACGGCTCTGTGAGAGACTAATCAATAACTACAGGAAGTGTTTGGTTGCAGTTATTGCTGCTAAAGGTGCGTAACGTTATTGAGTCTAAGGGTGCGATTACTTTTTCACACAGGGGCATTGGGTGTTGCATAACTTTCTTTAATAAATATATGAAATACGTATCAAATTTTTGTGTTATTTGTTCACTCAGGGTCCCTTTGAGCTAATATTAGGTTTTGGTTGAAGATCTGATAACATTCAGTGTCAAAAATATGCAAAAATGCAGAAAATCAGATGGGGCAAATACTTTTTCACGGGACTGTATATATATATATAGTGTAACCGGTTGGTATTAGTTACGTAATATGTGTAGGATAGCCAGAAGGTGTAGAACAGGGTGAACAGATGGACGCCACACAGGAAATGCAAAACTACAGAGACTTTTATTGTGCTGCTGCTCTTTCTGCGTTATCCACAACACAACATAGAGTGTCCCTGTAGTCTTGAGGGAGTAAATCATACACGTAATAAAGTTCAGGATTGTCTCAGGTCCGTCGCTCACCGTCCACTTAAACCTCCTGGCGTGGAACTGCAAGGTGAGTAGGTTCAGCTTTCTAGTGGGCACTCCCAAACCTTATAAACCACAGTTACTTTACTCCTGCTTTGCATAGACTTCCTCCAGTCCCCTCTAGAGGCAGTGTACAGACAGGCCACCCCTCCTCCAGTGAGTACGTTGGTTCAGCTCTGCTGCTCCTGGTTTACAGAGGTCCTGTACTGCAGGGTGGACACGACTGCCCCTCCTGGTACTTGGTGGAAGTCCTTCATATGCTGCAGGACGTAAAGTTAAAAAGTATACCGTCCAGGGACCAATCCTTACAACTAACAAAACAGTACTTCAAATAAAGCACACAGTGTTTTTTTCTTCCCCTGTACACCGTGTGCGCCAATCTCTGCTCCTCTCAGCCTTTGTTCCCCGTAGCTCAGAGATTTAACAGTCACTGACTTATATGCATTGTAAATCCACTCCGTTGAGTTAAAAGAATTAAACACGCTGTTACTCCACGTCCCACAAGAACAGACGCGCACTTTCTGCGTGCACAAGCAGTGAGGTATTTTCCAGCAGCGTCCTCAGTGTTGTTAGTGCACCGAAGGAAACAGTCAGTCCCACAAAGAATGCCAGTTCCCTCTACCACATTAACACAGGCCGTCTGTCTGGTAACAGCGACTCAATAACAATGCAAAACCTGGGTTTACATACCCTTCCTTTAAGCCTCTGTACTTCGTCCAACTTAAAAGACGTTTCAATTGCTGGTTGTTTTTATAAATCCGTAGTGCCTCTTCAGGTTAATAAAAGAAGGCTTACAGCTTTCCTTCTTCATAAACTGAACTGTGCTTCGTTGTTCAATTTAAATCTTCCACCGTACGCCGTCTCCAACTACTTCAACAATTTTAATATTGTAGACTTTCGCCGTCTCTACAATCAACACGGAACTCTCCACCGTTCCTACGACCCCCCCCCTCATTAGCTTTTCCAGTCAATTTAAACCTGCGCTAATTACCCAGTATGCATTGACTGGTCACGCTAATGATTATGGGTTCTGTAGTTCACTCTATCCCTTACTTCTCAACGGGTTTAAAACAACCAGCAACACATTCATCTTACTACATCCCATTTATACAGCGTTTTCGTTATGGTACAACCGTTCTTTTTACTTCATTTATTTTATTGTACCCTCTGTGTACCTCATTCCTTCTACATATCCTCCCACTCAGCTCTAACCTACCGGTTCGAGCGACCTTACTACCCCAACAATGTATTCTAGAGAGGCCATCAGCATTGGCATTCTGCTTACCACTACGATGTTCAATTGTGAATTTGTAAGGCTGTAAAGCTAGAAACCATCTAGTTACTCTCGCATTCCGTTCTTTATTTTCCTTCATCCATTTCAGCGGTGATCATCAGTGACTAAGATGAATTCTCGTCCCAACAAATAGTACTTTAAGGACTCAATTGCCCACTTCACAGCCAAGCACTCCTTTTCCACTACTGCATAACGAGTCTCTCTAGGCAAGAGCTTCCTGCTTAAATACATGACTGGGTGCTCTACACCATTCTTTATCTGCGACAGTACTGCTCCTAGTCCTATTTCAGACGCATCTGTCTGCAAGATAAATTTATTTGCAAAATCAGGTACCGTTAATACTGGTTCACTACACAATATTTTACTGATCTCACGGAACGCTGCCTCCGTCTCCGTGGTCCAGTTAACCTTATTTAAAGCTGACTTTTTAGTTAAATCAGTTAGTGGTGCTGCAATGGTTGAGAATTCAGGTACAAACCTCCTGTAATACCCTGCCAAACCTAAAAATGCCCTCACTTGCTTTTTCGTTTGCGGGGTTGGCCAGCTCTTTATGGCTTCTACCTTACTGACCTGAGGTTTGATAATACCACCACCTACCACATACCCTAAATACTTTGCTTCTTTCAAGCCTACATAACACTTCTCAGGGTTCGCTGTTAAACCTGCGTCCCTTAAGCTACCCAAAACGGCTTCCACCTTTTTTAAATGATCTTCCCACGACTCTGTAAACACGACAATGTCATCAATATACGCAGAGGCATACTCTAAATGAGGTCTTAGAACTTTATCCATTAGGCGTTGGACGATGCGGTGCGCCATGCAACCCGAAAGGCATTACCTTATACTGGTACAATCCCCACGGTGTGGAAAAAGCTGTTTTCTCCCGTGCACCCGGTGTTAATGGGATTTGCCAATATCCTTTGGTAAGGTCCAACGTTGTTAAATACCTCGCCTTACCTAGCCTCTCAATAAGCTCATCTACCCTAGGCATGGGGTAGGCATCAAACTTTGATACAGCGTTTAACTGTCGGAAGTCATTACAAAAGCGCCAAGTGCCATTGGGCTTAGCCACCATGACAATTGGGCTACTCCATGGGCTATGCGACTCTTCAACTACGTCTAGGGTTTTCATTAACTCTAGTTCTTTCAGAACATCTGCTTTCTTTGCTTCCGGTATGCGGTATGGTCTGACTCTAACTTTAACACCCGGGGCTGTCACAATGTCATGCTCTATAACACTTGTTCGGCCCGGTGTTAAGGAGAACACTTCACTGTGCCGTTGTACCATTCTACGTACTTCTTGTACCTGTTTTTCTGCAAGGTCCGGTCCTACGTTTATTTGACCCTCTTTACCACCTTTCTCCATATTATTTTCTACGGGTGTCTCCGGACTGCGAATTGCCTGTCCAGTTTCAACTGTTAAAGCTTCTCTATCTACCCATGGCTTTAATAAATTAACATGATATAGCTGTTCCTTCTTACGCTTATCATGTTGGCGCACCTTATAATTTACTGGCCCCACTGCCTCGATAATTTCATAAGGTCCCTGCCAATGGGTAAAGAGCTTACTTTCTGGAGTAGGGACTAAGACCATCACTCTATCTCCAGGGTTAAACTGACGAACTTTAGCCAGTTTGTTATACTGCACTGCCTGTTTCTTCTGTGCCTGTTTAAGGTGACTGGTGACAATGGGAGTGACCCTATCTATCCGGTCCTGCATTTGGATAATGTGGTCCACTATATTTTTACCTACTTTGTTTTGCTCCTCCCACGTTTCCCTGGCAACGTCTAATATTCCCCGTGGTTGACGCCCATACAACAATTCAAATGGCGAGAAGCCTGTGGAAGATTGGGGTACTTCTCTAACTGCAAACATTAAGTAGGGTAACAGTAAATCCCAGTCTTTCCCATCCTTGGATATCACCTTCCTTAACATTGATTTAAGGGTTTTATTAAAACGTTCTACTAATCCATCCGTTTGTGGATGGTAAACAGATGTTTTAATCGGCTTTATTTGCAGCAATTTACACAAATCTTTCATCAGTTTACTGACGAACGGGGTCCCTTGATCCGTCAGGATCTCTTTGGGGATTCCCACCCTAGAAAATACCTGGATTAACTCTTTGGCAATGGTTTTTGATGCCATGTTCCGTAAAGGAATCGCTTCAGGGTATCTAGTGGCGTAATCTAAAATTACCAGAACATATTCATGTCCCTCGCTGATTTATTTAGCGGACCTACCAGATCCATAGCTATCCTTTCGAAGGGGGTACCTCTATAATAGGCATAGGCTGTGAGGAGCTCTGAAACTAGGTCTGGGGCTAGCTCTTTGACATTCAGGACATGATTTACAAAACCGTTCTACTTCTTTGTTAATCCCTAGCCAATAGAACCTTTGCACTATCGTTGTAATGTTTTCTCACTTCCCAAATGGGCACCAAACAAATGATTGTGTGCTAATTTTAACACCAGTAAACGATATGCCTTGGGTACCAACAGCTGTTCTACTTGATTACCATTAATTACCGTAACCCTATACAACAAGTCATTTTTAATGAGATAATGCTCTTGTGGGTTAACAGTTACATTCTCCACGGGCACATCGTTAATAGAAACCACTTTCTCTCTAATGTTTATTAGCGTGGGATCCTCGCGCTGATCCCCGCCAAAATTCCTGGTTGAAGGAAAATGGATCATACCAATTATCTACCCCACCGTCACTTATCTCCACAACCTCTTCACCAGTTTCCTCTAATATGTCATTGGGGGAGCACTGGGTGCTTACACCTTTCCCCGCCCTTTTTCCAACTTCTCCCACCAAGACATTTCTACCTGGTGACACTTTCCATTTTTCTAGGCGTCTTTGTCGACGACTCTTATAAATTTTATGGGGCCGTGGCCCTTCAAACAAGGATGCATCGCTAAATGGAAACAATGTTGCTAGACTCTCATCAGTAGTATTCCCTACTGTATCCTTTAGCTTTGGGCATGCCAATTCCCTCTTTATGGTTACCAGGTCTTTGAATCCTGGATAATCTCTACCAAGGATTACACGATGGGGTAAACTGCGCACCACACCCACTCTCAGAGTGTACACTTGCCCTTGAAATAACACAGTAGCCAGAGTGGTGGGGTAACATTTCACATCCCCATGTATACATGTAATACCTATGGTGAAATTATTGTCCAATTGGTTTGTAGCTATTAAATCTGCTGCTACTAAAGTTAATGAGCTACCAGTATCAATGAGAGCGTTAACTATGGTTCCATTTATACCTACTTCTGCTACGTAGGGAGCTTTGCCTTCCAGCTTCCCTGGTATTACAATGCTACCACAAAAGTGATGCCCCATATTGCACTGCATAGGCTCTTCCGTCTGCGGACAGTGCCTAGCAATGTGACCCATTGCATTACATTTATAACATTTGTAAAAAGAGTAATCAATTCCCTCTCGTTTACATGTTATACCACGCCCCGCCCCCTGCATTTGTCCCTTCACGACTGTATGCCGCTCTTCATTACCCCTTGTAGAGGGCTTACCCGTCTTGAAGTAGACGCGCTGCTTCCTTTCCACCGGGTCAGGCGTCGAAGTTTTAGGACTGGGGTTCGCCGGTTGTGCGCACCAACTCTTCGGCCGCTAGTTGGCGTTCCACCAATGAGATAAACTCATTCAGTGTAGTTGGATCTCCTTGGCCCACCCACTTTCTCATAGGCGATGGAAGGGCTCTGAGATATCGATCCATCACCAGGAGATCAATAACCTGGTGACTGCTGTTCTCATCTGGTTTTAGCCACCGCTTGGCTAAGTGGATGAGATCAAACATTTGCGATCTGGGCGGTAGTGACATCTTGAAGCTCCATGCGTGATATTTTTGGGCTCTCAAAGCAGTAGTAATCCCGGCCCGGGCTAAGATCTCAGCTTTGAGTACGTCGTAACTGTCAGCTTCCTCTTGAGCCAGGTCAAAGTAAGCTTTTTGGGCCTCTCCAACCAGAAAAGGTGCGACAATTCCGGCCCACTTATCCCGTGGCCAGCCCTCTCGTATTGCAGTCCTCTCAAAGGCTAAGAGATAGGCCTCGATGTCGTCTCCGCTCGTCATCTTGTTCAGGACATGTGTTGACCTGATTGATGCATTGGTTGCAGATGGAGTAGAGGAAGTAGGGGCTGTAGCCACTTGTTCCAACCGTTGAAAAATAGCCACTCTTTCTACCCTTGCTTCACGTATCTGTTCATTCTGCAACCGGTTTGCTTCCTGTTGCGCACTGGCCATGTTTATCATGGTCTGTAGCAAGACATCCATGTTTGCCATGTTCAATGGTGTTCTACGGTCAGGTGGGTACTGTAGTTGAATCCTGCAGTTTTGGCAATCCCACCGCTGCCACCAAGTGTAACCGGTTGGTATTAGTTACGTAATATGTGTAGGATAGCCAGAAGGTGTAGAACAGGGTGAACAGATGGACGCCACACAGGAAATGCAAAACTACAGAGACTTTTATTGTGCTGCTGCTCTTTCATGTTATCCACAACACAACATAGAGTGTCCCTGTAGTCTTGAGGGAGTAAATCATACACGTAATAAAGTTCAGGATTGTCTCAGGTCCGTCGCTCACCGTCCACTTAAACCTCCTGGCGTGGAACTGCAAGGTGAGTAGGTTCAGCTTTCTAGTGGGCACTCCCAAACCTTATAAACCACAGTTACTTTACTCCTGCTTTGCATAGACTTCCTCCAGTCCCCTCTAGAGGCAGTGTACAGACAGGCCACCCCTCCTCCAGTGAGTACGTTGGTTCAGCTCTGCTGCTCCTGGTTTACAGAGGTCCTGTACTGCAGGGTGGACACGACTGCCCCTCCTGGTACTTGGTGGAAGTCCTTCATATGCTGCAGGACGTAAAGTTAAAAAGTATACCGTCCAGGGACCAATCCTTACAACTAACAAAACAGTACTTCAAATAAAGCACACGGTGTTTTTTCTTCCCCTGTACACCGTGTGCGCCAATCTCTGCTCCTCTCAGCCTTTGTTCCCCGTAGCTCAGAGATTTAACAGTCACTGACTTATATGCATTGTAAATCCACTCCGTTGAGTTAAAAAAATTAAACACGCTGTTACTCCCGTCCCACAAGAACAGACGCCAAGACTTTCTGCGTGCACAAGCAGTGAGGTATTTTCCAGCAGCGTCCTCAGTGTTGTTAGTGCACCGAAGGAAACAGTCAGTCCCACAAAGAATGCCAGTTCCCTCTACCACATTAACACAGGCCGTCTGTCTGGTAACAGCGACTCAATAACAATGCAAAACCTGGGTTTACATACCCTTCCTTTAAGCCTCTGTGTATCGTCCAACTTAAAAGACGTTTCAATTGCTGGTTGTTTTTATAAATCCGAAGTGCCTCTTCAGGTTAATAAAAGAAGGCTTACAGCTTTCCTTCTTCATAAACTGAACTGTGCTTCGTTGTTCAATTTAAATCTTCCACCGTACGCCGTCTCCAACTACTTCAACAATTTTAATATTGTAGACTTTCGCCGTCTCTACAATCAACACGGAACTCTCCACCGTTCCTACGACCCCCCCCCTCATTAGCTTTTCCAGTCAATTTAAACCTGCGCTAATTACCCAGTATGCATTGACTGGTCACGCTAATGATTATGGGTTCTGTAGTTCACTCTATCCCTTACTTCTCACAACGGGATTTAAAAACAACCAGCAACACATTCATCTTACTACATCCCATTTATACAGCGTTTTATGGGGTACAACCGTTCTTTTTTACTTCATTTATTTTATTGTACCCTCTGTGTACCTCATTCCTTCTACAATATATATATATATATATATATATATATATATATATATATATATATATATATATATATACAGTGCGCATAGAAAGTCTACACCCCTTTCAAAATGTTCACCTTTTGTTGCCTTATAGCCTGGAATTAAAATGCATTAAAATAGTTTTTCTTTTCATTTATCTACACATCCTACCCCACAACTTCCAAGTGAAAAAAATATTCTAGAAATTTGTAGAAAATTAATTAAAAATAAAAACTGAAATAGCTTGGTTGGATAAGTGTCCACCCCCCTTGTAATAGCAATCCTAAATTGTAGTGATTCACATGATTTCAGGATAAATTCAGCAGTTCCTGTAGGTTCCCTCTGCTGGGTAGTGCATTTCAAAGCAAAGACCCAACCATGAGCACCAAGGCGCTTTCAAAAGAACTCCTGGACAAAGTTGTTGAAAGGCACAGATCAAGGGATGGGTATAAAAAAATATCAAAGGCCTTGAATATCCCTTGGATCACGGTCAAGATGATTATTAAGAAGTGGAAGGTGTATGGCACCACCAAGACCCTGCCTAGATCAGGCCATCCCTCCAAACTGGATAACCGAGCAAGAAGGAGACTGATCAGAGAGGATACCAAGAGGCTACAGGCTTTTATGGCCAAGACTGGTCAAACTGTGCATGTGACAACAATATCCCAAGCACTCCACAAATCTGGCCTGTATGGTAGGGTGGCAAGAAGGAAGCCATTACTCAAGAAAGCCCACCTTAAATCCGTTTGAAGTATTATTATTATTATTATTATTATTTATTTCTTAGCAGACGCCCTTATCCAGGGCGACTTACAATCGTAAGCAAATACATTTCAAGTGTTACAGTACAAGTAATACAATAGGAGCAAGATAAATACAATGACTTTGGTTCAAGCAAGTACAAGTGTGACAAAATACAATTCAATAATACAGCAGATAACAGTGACAGTGATAGTTACATCAGGATATGATTAAATACAAAATACTACAGATTAAACACTTGGCAGATTACAGTATTCTGAAATACAGGATTAAATGCAGTAAAAAAATAGGGGGCAGATAAGAGCAAATAAAGCACATTTAAGGAAGGGTGATAGTGTCCCAAGGGAAAAACAGAGGAGTTCTACAGGTGCTGTCTGAAGAGGTGAGTCTTGAGGAAGCACCGGAATGTGGTCAGGGACTGGGCAGTCCTGACATCTGTAGGTAGGTCATTCCACCACTGCGGAGCGAGGGTGGAGAAGGAGCGGGCTCTGGAGGCAGGGGAGCGTAGAGGAGGTAGAGCCAGTCTTCTAGTGCAGGCGGAGCGGAGAGGTTGAGTGGGGGGTGTGGGAGAGATGTGGGTCTGGAGGTAGCTGGGTGCAGTCTGGTCAAGGCATCTGTAGGCTAGTACAAGAGTCTTGAACTGGATGCGAGCGGTGATCGGTAGCCAGTGGAGTGAGGGAGTAGTGGGTTGCGTGGGGAGAAGCGAGGCAGAGAACACCAGACGGGCAGCGGAGTTCTGGATGAGCTGGAGCGGACGGGTGGCGGACGCAGGGAGGCCAGCCAGGAGGGAGTTGCAGTAGTCTAGGCGGGAAGTATGCAAAAAAACACTCAGGAGATTATGTAGCCATGTGGCAAAAAGCTTTCGTGGTCTGACAAAACCAAAATGGAACTTTTTTGCTTAAATACAAAGTGTTATGTTTGGCGCAAACCCAACACAGCGCATCACCCAAAGAACACCATCCCTACTGTGAAGCATGGTGGTGGCAGCATCATGTTATGGGGATGTTTCCCATCGGAAGGGACTGGGGCACTTGTCAGGAAAGAAGGGAAAATGAATGGAGCAAAGTACAGAGAAGTCCTTGAGGAAAACCTGCTGCCCTCTGCAAGAAAGCTGAAACTGGGACGGAAGTTCACCTTTCAGCATGACAATGACCCAAAGCACACAGCCAAAGCTACACTGGAGTGGCTAAGGAACAAAAAGGTAAATGTCCTTGAATGGCCCAGTCAGAGCCCCGACCTAAATCCAATCGAAAATTTGTGGCATGACTTGAAGATTGCTGTCCATCAACGCTCCCCAAGGAACTTGACAGAGCTTGAACAGTTTTGTAAAGAAGAATGGTCAAATATTGCCAAATCTAAGTGTAATTGTTGCCACAGGTGCTTCCACCAAGTATTAACTCAGGGGAGGTGGAGACTTATCCAATTATGATCTTTCAGTTTTGTATTTTTAATATATAATTTTTTTCTCAATAAAAACTTTTTACCTCTTAACAGTATGGAGTATGGTGTGTAGATAAGTGGAAAAAAATCCTCATTTAAATGCATGAAACTGAGGCACTGACACAACAAAATGTGAAAAAAAGTTCACGGTGGTGTAGACTTTCTATAGGCACCGTTTATATATATATATATATATATATATATATATATATATATATATATATATATATATATATATAAACACACACACTACTGTGTATCTATCCCTAACCGTAACCCTACAACCCTTCACTATATATACACTACTGTGTATCGGAGCAGGCATTCAAAAAGCAGGCAGCTGAGAGTAAAGGATCAGTCATATAAAGACATGCTCTCTACTCAATGGGACGGGTTAGAGTGCCAGTAATATAAATGGAGAAGACGATTTGAACACAATCGCGTCTCAACACTGCTCCAGGTGAACTGCATTAACCACCTGACTGCTCTCAATGTGCCAGGTACGCCCTGCTTGAGAAATGCAAACAGACAGGATTTTCTTCACTCCTTTAAAACTTCACCATTACCCTTCAGTTACTCTTGACTGTGTTATTGAATTTGTAAAGGGACTGGTAATGGGGCAAGGGATTGTCCTGTGTGCTGCACTGTGTTCAATTGCAGTCGGTCTCTCCTGTCAGTTCAACACCTAGCACAGTAACTAAAACCACATGTATTACACACCTAGCACAGTAACTAAAACCACAGTATTACACACCTAGCACAGTAATAAAACCACATGTATTATACACCTAGCACAGTAACTAAAACCACATGTATTACACACCTAGCACAGTAAATAAAACCACATGTATTACACACCTAACACAGTAACTAAAACCACATGTATTACACACCTAGCACAGTATCTAAAACCACATGTATTATACACCTAGCACAGTATCTAAAACCACATGTATTACACACCTAGCACAGTATCTAAAACCACATGTATTACACACCTAGCACAGTATCTAAAACCACATGTATTATACACCTAGCACAGTAAATAAAACCACATGTATTACACACCTAGCACAGTAAAAACCACATGTATTATACACCTAGCACAGTAACTAAAACCACATTTTAATATACACCTAGCACAGTAACTAAAACCACATGTATTACACACCTAGCACAGTAACTAAAACCACATGTATTACACACCTAGCACAGTAACTAAAACCACATGTATTACACACCTAGCACAGTAACTAAAACCACATGTATTACACACCTAGCACAGTAGATAAAACCACATGTATTACACACCTAGCACAGTAACTAAAACCACATGTATTATACACCTAGCACAGTAACTAAAACCACATGTATTACACACCTAGCACAGTAACTAAAACCACATGTATTATACACCTAGCACAGTAAATAAAACCACATGTATTATACACCTAGCACAGTAAATAAAACCACATGTATTACACACCTAGCACAGTAACTAAAACCACATGTATTACACACCTAGCACAGTAAATAAAACCACATGTATTACACACCTAGCACAGTAAATAAAACCACATGTATTACACACCTAGCAGAGTAACTAAAACCACATGTATTACACACCTAGCACAGTAACTAAAACCACATGTATTACACACCTAGCACAGTATCTAAAACCACATGTATTATACACCTAGCACAGTATCTAAAACCACATGTATTACACACCTAGCACAGTAACTAAAACCACATGTATTACACACCTAGCACAGTAACTAAAACCACATGTATTACACACCTAGCACAGTAAATAAAACCACATGTATTACACACCTAGCACAGTAACTAAAACCACATGTATTATACACCTAGCACAGTATCTAAAACCACATGTATTATACACCTAGCACAGTATCTAAAACCACATGTATTACACACCTAGCACAGTAACTAAAACCACATGTATTACACACCTAGCACAGTAACTAAAACCACATGTATTACACACCTAGCACAGTAAATAAAACCACATGTATTACACACCTAGCACAGTAAATAAAACCACATGTATTACACACCTAGCACAGTAAAAACCACATGTATTATACACTTAGCACAGTAACTAAAACCACATGTATTATACACCTAGCACAGTAACTAAAACCACATGTATTACACACCTAGCACAGTAACTAAAACCACATGTATTATACACCTAGCACAGTAACTAAAACCACATGTATTATACACCTAGCACAGTAAAAACCACATGTATTATACACTTAGCACAGTAACTAAAACCACATGTATTATACACCTAGCACAGTAAATAAAACCACATGTATTATACACCTAGCACAGTAAATAAAACCACATGTATTATACACCTAGCACAGTAACTAAAACCACATGTATTACACACCTAGCACAGTAAATAAAACCACATGTATCATATCTGCAGTCGTTTGTTTTGTGAGAAAGTGAATTCCTGTTCAGTCATTGGCTTTGCCTCTCATTATTTTATTATTACTTTTAGACCTTTAAAAGGAACAATAGTAGTAGGGTGTCAGTGAAGGGGTTTAAACAGCAGCCCTACGTGTGTGTCTGTAAACGCTGCTGCCTCCCTCTCAGTATGTGCTGCCTCAGCTAATCAAGCAGCACTACACAACTCCAGCACTCTTGAATTGCCCTCGGTGCTTCATTCTGGGCTGGATCCAGCCAAACACACAAACTCTCCACATTGTTGAGGGCAGCACCCCCTGAACCCTTCTGAAGCAATGTGCTGCCAGCCAGTCTGCAATGCAGCTGGAGGGGGGGTGACACAGAGACCCACTGGCTGTGAAGAGAGAGCACTGCGGAGACACTGCGCCTTCCAATCTGCAGCCTGTCTCTGAAGAGGGAGAGAGGGGAGGGGCCTGTCACTGAAGCTGAAACCACCGTGGGACAATTCAAACAAACTGGACTGCTAACTGCACTGCTGCACAAGAAAGGCTGAACTGAGAGGAATGTAGTCAGCTGTGAATCAAAGAAAAACAATAAACAGATCAGCGGCAATCTCATTTCTGTCCCAAAGGCAGACAGACAGACATGTAAAGAACTCATTTAATATCACCTCGCTCCCAATCATTAAAGCAGTGGTTTTGAGTGCATTGTGTAGCTGCAATATGTTCAATGACAAACGATTCAACAGAATGTCTTTTTTTTTTGAGTGCTTGATAGTTGTGGATGAAGCAGCTACAGCACAGCACTGAGCTCAGAGTGCCAGCCAGACTGAGAAGCACTGCAGTTCAGAGAACAGCCTGAGGGGGCGCTGCCAGTTTACTGCTGGGGCACTTTTATGTTGTCTTCTTCACATAATCCAGACACATATTTAAGTGATAATGGAATTCCTGAGTCAGTAAAGCCTGAGTCCAGTGAGGAATGTGCCACAGCAATGCCATTATCACTGTTATACTAAAACTCTCTAAAGTTGTTCATTTACCAATATACTGCAAAATACATGAAGCAATGCAGCGTGACCAAGGTTAGAGAGTCTAGGCGTCTGCTCTCCCTGAATTCCAGGCTGGACTCACCAGGAGACTGGCCACTCCCCTTGTACACAGAGGGCCAGGTTCAATTGACAGTCCACTGTGCAGTGTAACCCGGCCACAATACATTCCTGTTCATTGACCAGATCCTTCACCAGAGCAAAGTCATCACTCTGGCTTTAGAGAGGCGAATCGCTGGATAAAAAAACAGACCGCTTCTGAAGAGTCTCCTTTATTTTACCAGGTGTATAATAACAGTGTATTTCCTACTGATTTATAGACGGTAGTTTTTGATTACAAAATGCAACAAAGCTGTTTTACACACATTAGTGCTGCCAGCAATAGACACTGTATTTGCTAATCCATTAATGCAGTCACAGGGTAGCTCTGTATTATCATTGCAGTGCTCTGGCTCACAGGCTGGAACAAATTACAATAGTAAAAAGCTGTGTACTACAAGCCAAAGAAGTCTGTCATGCCACATGATTAGTGTCATTATAATAATCACAGTGATAACAGCAGCAGCACAATGTGAGAGAGCGGTTTAATAAACAGTGATTTCAATGGCTGTCAATGCCAGCCCCCTCCTTCGGGTTTACAAAGGGACAGCACCTGGTAGAAACCACTACAAAGATGTAACTGCATTACTATAGCAAACACGCCCTTCCACTTTAAAACAGACAGCTGCTACTACACAAAGCTCTCGGCTTGCTTGCATTGCCTGCCAGGAAGTCTGTTACTGCTTTACTTCCTGGGTCATTTCACCAGAGCAGTGGGTGTGTTCACGTCGTGCAGTCTTTTGAGAGTCTGCACAGGCTCTACGTCAAATGACACGGGTCTGCGTGCGTACCCCGTTCAGCAAACTGCGTGACCTCAGCCGGCTCTGACAACAGAGGTCACGCATCCACTAAGAGAAAAGTCTGCGCATCCGGCACAGACCCTAAATGGAATATCCCCTAGACAGTGTCCTGAGGGCATCAGATGATTCGAGGGCATTTGCCAAGCACTCCCACCTTTCACTGCCAGAGCTCGGCAACTCTACGAAATCAACCCACCCTGTCCCTGTAAAACTCAACTCTTCCCTTCTGGACAGTATAGCACTCTGCCTTTAATGCACTTTGACTTGCACTTATCTGCTCCCTGTGTTACTGTATTTAATTCTGCACTGAACCCAATCTGTAGTGTTTTGTATTTCACTTGCACTCATATCTAACCCTGATGTAACTATCAACACTGTTATCTGCTCTTGAACTTCCCCGATATCAAATCGTACTGTGTTTTGTATTTGCTCTTATTAGGACTTAAGTCACTGTATTTTGTATCTTGCTCTTAATTGTACTGTAATTCTTGATATGTATTTTTTGTATACAACTGTAAGTCGCCCTGGCTAAGGGCATCTGCAAATAAATAAATAAATAAATAAATAAATAAATAAATAATAATAATAATAATAATAATAATAATAATAATAATAATAATAATAATACATTTATTATTATTACATAAATAAAAAGCAGATTACCTTGTTCTGTTGTGAAATGTTTTTTGTTGGAAGGTTGCAGTGGGAGTCCATGTCTCTCCACAGTGAAACAAGCGCTTCCTCACAGGAGAACACAGGCAGCACTCAGGCTAGCCTTATAAAGTGTCCCATAGCAAAGTGTGGTACAGCATAGGGAAGCATTGTAAAGCACAGAGAGGTCTGGTAAAGCATAGGGAAGCATTGTAAAGCACAGAGAGGAATGGTAAAGCATAGGGAAGCATTGTAAAGCACAGAGAGGTCTGGTAAAGCATAGGGAAGCATTGTAAAGCACAGAGAGGTCTGGTAAAGCATAGGGAAGCATTGTAAAGCACAGAGAGGTCTGGTAAAGCATAGGGAAGCATTGTAAAGCACAGAGAGGTCTGGTAAAGCATAGGGAAGCATTGTAAAGCACAGAGAGGTCTGGTAAAGCATAGGGAAGCATTGTAAAGCAGTGTGGAGTGGTGGTTAGGGCTCTGGACTCTTGACTCGAGGGTTGTGGGTTCAATCCCCGGTGGGGACACTGCTGCTGTACCCTTGAGCAAGGTACTTTACCTACATTGCTCCAGTTTATGTAAAAATAATGTGGTATCTTGTAACAATTGTAAGTCGCCCTGGATAAGGGCGTCTGCTAAGAAATAAATAATAATAATAATAATAATAATAATAATAAAGCACAGAGAGGTCTGGTAAAGCATAGGGAAGCATTGTAAAGCACAGAGAGGAATGGTAAAAAAGCATATGGAAGCATTGTAAAGCACAGAGAGGAATGGTAAAAACATAGGGGAAGCATTGTAAAAGCACAGAGAGGAATGGTAAAGCATATGGAAGCATTGTAAAAAGCACAGAGAGGAATGGTAAAGCATAGGGAAGCATTGTAAAGCACAGGGAGGTCTGGTAAAGCATAGGGAAGCATTGTAAAGCACAGAGAGGTCTGGTAAAGCATAGGGAAGCATTGTAAAGCACAGAGAGGTTTGGTAAAGCATAGGGAAGCATTGTAAAGCACAGAGAGGTCTGGTAAAGCATAGGGAAGCATTGTAAAGCACAGAGAGGAATGGTAAAGCATAGGGAAGCATTGTAAAGCACAGAGAGGTTTGGTAAAGCATAGGGAAGCACTGTAAAGCACAGTGACATAAAGCATATTAATAAACATGTCAAACCAGGGTAAACTATAAATATTACATGCATAGTATAACCATGGTAAAAGCATAGAAAAACTGCAAAAATACTATGGTAAACTTTTATAAGGGAGGGAAGAGAACGGCACAATTCATACAGTTTCATGGGACTGTCCACTAATAATAATAACAATGAGGATTATAACACTAATAATAATAACAATGTTAATAACAATGAGGATTATAACCATGTAAGAACACTAACATGAGATTACACAGCACCTTTTCCAAAAGGATTATTCTACCTTGTAAATGAAAATCACAAAATATGATTAAAACAAAGGCTTGTTTGCACCATGGCTGTGCTTTTACACTGCAAGATACACGACAGCAAGACCCCTCATTCCTCAAAACATTCGAATCAGTGCTTTAGTGAAAGACAGCTCTCTGACTACAACATATAACACTGCACAGTAAAACACCTGCCACAGCACTGTCAACCGGTGCACTGCTACCAATACCACACGCAGTCTCGAATACAGAAGAATCTGCCCAGCCGAGCGTCCCTGCAGCAACAGCGGCTTCGGCTCCTATCAGTATACACTGCAGTGTACTGACTGAAGTGCGATCAGCTCCAAAGTGTGTGCTGTGTGTGGCAGGTGTGTCCCGGGGTGTTGCTGAGATGGGGGGGCGAGGGCCCCTCTGGATATCCTGATGTAACTATCACTGACACTGTTATCTGCTCTGTTATTGAATCGTATTTTGTCATACCTGTACTTGCTAGAACCAAAGTCATTGTATTTTTATCTTGCTCTTAATTGTATTAAACTTGTAGACAAAGAAAAAAAAAACATGTCAACTGAGTTCTCAAAAAAAAAAAAACTACTTCACCTTGTAGATGGAATAAAAGTGTAAAAAGACGCGGGAACCTTGTAGATGCGGGAACCTTGTAGATGCGGGAACCTTGTAGATGCGGGACCCTTATAGATGCGGGAACCTTGTTGCTCAAGTAATTGCTCAGGTGTGGACACAGCAATTGCTCACAACTGAGTTGCGCGATTTCGGGAGCAATTGGGTTGCGCAGCTGATCACTCAGGTGTGGAGCCGGCTTTAAAGCCTTGATTGGCCCCCTTCGTTGGTCCCTCTGTCCCATTCATATGCATAAATATTCGTTCTGCATTCATTCAGCATTGTCTATACCTTTTAGGATTTGGAATGTTTGAATCAGATCGCTGCGTAGTCTTGTTCAAGACTGAATAGATTCAATTCTTTTAGCCTGTCTGCATACGACATGCCTTTTAAACCCGGGATAATTCTGGTCGCTCTTCTTTGTACTCTTTCTAGAGCATATCCTTTTTGTAACGAGGTGACCAGAACTGAACACAATATTCTAGGTGAGTTCTTACTAATGCATTGTAAAGATTGTCTGCATACGACATGCCTTTTAAACCCGGGATAATTCTGGTCGCTCTTCTTTGCACTCTTTCTAGAGCATATCCTTTTTGTAACGAGGTGACCAGAACTGAACACAATATTCTAGGTGAGTTCTTACTAATGCATTGTAAAGTTTTAACATTACTTCCCTTGATTTAAATTCAACACTTCTCACAATATATCCAAGCATCTTGTTGGTCTTTTTATAGCTTCCCCACGTTGTCTAGATGAAGACATTTCTGAGTCAACATAAACTCCTAGGTCTTTTTCATAGATTCCTTCTTCAATTTCAGTATCTCCCATATGATATTTATAATGCACATTTTTATTGCCTGCATGCAGTACTTTACACTTTTCTCTATTCCATGTGTCTGCCCAATTCTGAATGCTGTCTAGATCATTTTGAATGACCTTTGCTGCTGCAACAGTGTTTGCCACTCCTCCTATTTTTCTGTCGTCTGCAAATTTAACAAGTTTGCTTACTATATCAGAATCTAAATCATTAATGTAGATTAGGAATAGCAGAGGACCTAATACTGATCCCTGTGGTACACCACTGGTTACCTCGCTCCATTTTGAGGTTTCTCCTCTAATCAGTACTTTCAACAATTATTTGTGTTCTTTCAGATTCTCTTTTCTTCCTTAAGTCAAGGCTTCATATGAGCCGTTCCGTCCTCTGAGGGTCGAACCTGGTCGGTAACTGGGACCCAGTCATGAGGTAACACCTATAATGACTCTCCGAGAAGTCAGAGGACTCTGTGTTTTCAGGGGCCCGGAGGCCATTAGGCTCTGTCCTTTTCTCTCTCCCTTGTCTAGAGGCCGAGCTTCCAATCCTAAATTGCAAAAAACTCTCCCTTCCTCTCCCAGCCCTGGCTCCCGCCACGTGAATTGATGAGTTAGTGTGGTCCTGCTGTCCATCACTATTCTGTTTGTCTAAAAGGAAATATGATATGCATCCTGTGTTAAACTGTGCCACCAGCGAATATTCATTTCCCCATATTTGAAATATCAAGTTTAATCAAGATTCACTGTAGTTACACCTGTTAGATTAGAATAAGAATGGATAGAGCAGCTACTGTGACTCTATACAGTACCAAGATTAAGATGAAAACTACTATCTTGATTGTTTAACTGGCATTCAACGTGTGTTTCTGTACATCTCTAGATACTGTAATGCCACATGCACATCAAAATCTATCTATATTTACTCTATCATCGATTGGGAGAAATAAGCAGTAAACAATGGCAATGTATTGTTCTTAAGTGCAGATGATATTGTAAGGGAAGGCGAGGGATACTTATAAAGATTGAGATAAACTCGGGAATGCAATTTGCCTGAACTCTGCAGCACTTCTGTTCATATTTTTGATGTTTATAATTTAATGTTTTGATCCAATTTGAATGACTTGGCCCTTTATAGATACAGTTTCACTCTTATATTTGAATGTGGCTGTTTTTTTACATGAAATGTTTTTGGTCAGATCACTGTAAGAGAATATCCTAGTTAAGTCATTGTGGGGCCAGGCAGCCCAAAGGCAGTCGTGAGGTAGTGAGGGGGGAATGAAACAGTCTACAGTTTATTTCATGCTAAAATGCTTAATGTGCCAAAAACTAGATTTTTTACATTTTATGAAAATAAATGTTATGTACAAAATGATTAAGTGCTTTAAAAGTTTGTTTCGAGAGCAGCAGTCTGACTATTCTTTTAAAGCAGTTTAACACATTTTGTTAAACTGCTTGTGTTGGGGAGCCTGCAATTCCGTTTCCGACATGGATGAAGATGTTTGATAACTACCTACTTGTTATCAATGCTACGGGGCATGACTGGCCTGAGACAAGAAAATGTGCAGTCCTGCTTCATTGCTTGGGGACAGAAGGACAGCGGATCTTTTACATGTTGCCAGACACAAGTACCACTTATGATGACGCTGTTGCCAAGTTAAAAACCTACTTTAATCCTACAGTGAATGTTGTGGTCGGATTCCATAAATTCTGACACAGGGCCCAGAGGCCTGAGGAAATGACGTGAACTTCTTGTTACTTGTGACTTTGCTGATAAGCTGATGAAATGCTTCGGGATCAGATTGTTGAAAAGTCATCAGGTACACGAATTCGCGAACGACTTTTGTTGGAACAAAACCTCACTTTAGAGAAAGCCATACAACTAGCATGCCAGATCGAGTCTGCCTAAACCATGCACAGTCTATCGTACCAGGGCGTCAGCAATCAATGCAAGCTGTAAAGGCAAAACCTTACAAACCTAAACATAGGGATAAGCAGTTTCATCATAAACCAAATACAAGCACAGACTCTCCTTTAAAGCAAACTCAGCAATCTCACGCTTGTTTCTGCTGTGGCTCTACAAACCACCTGGTGAATGCTCCTGGGTGCCCTGCTCTGAAAGCTAAATGTAAGAACTGTGGTAAAACGGGACATTTTGCTCGAGTGTGCCGTTCTGCCCAGAACCTCCCAGTGCATGAAGTGGAAGTTCCAGAGCTTACAGTCCGGTGCTTGCATGACACCGCGCAGAGGAATAATAAAATAGTGTGCACTGTTCCTATTCAAATGTCAGATGCAATTGCGTACCCTATTGACCTTGTTGACACTGGCGCTACTGTATCAGTCCTGCCTGAAAGCCTTTACCTGCGTTACTTCAGTGACTCTCCTCTGACACCACCTACAATGAAACTTGTCACCTATACAAAAACTGACTACCTGTGCTCGGTTGTCTTTCCGCTCAAGTACTGTACAATAACGTAACTGCTCCAGCAACTTTTTATATCATCAAGGTAGGTACTCCCTTACTAGGCATGGACTCAGTAACTGCTTTACACTTACAAATTTCAGGAAATACAGTTCAGTCTTCCAAATCTACTTTGCCTGCACCAGTGTTACAGTTGTCTGCTGCCAGCAAACCTAAGATAGTGGGATGCGCAAAGGGTTTCGTGCACTGTGTTAAGATTCGTACTGCCGTGACTCCTGTGCGTAGTTCGCTCTCAGTCTCTGATTTTGCTTTGGTTTGTGCAGCTTGCCCTGAACTGTGCATAGGGATGGCCAAAATCACTTAAGACTGTTACACCGGAATTGGCACCATACTTTCCTATCAGACATGAAGTGGCAGTAAAAGACCAGTACATTTTCAAAGGCTTGAATCGCCTCATTGTACCAACAGTGCTGAGATCGACTCTTGTTGCTTTGGCTCACGACAGCCACCGGGGGGTCATGCGTACTAAACAGCGCCTACGTGATCTCTACTTGTGGCCAGAGATGGATGCCCTAGTTCAAGTTACAATTGCGTCCTATCAACCCTGTCAGCTGAATGACAAGACTGCTAAAACGCACGTTGTGCCTTTGCAACCAGTACAATTACTTGAGGGACCATGGCAAAAGCAATTGACATTATAGGTCCTTTCGAATCTGGGTCATGGGACTGTTGTTATGCAATTACACTACTTGACTATTATAGCAAGTGGCCTCGTCACGAATGAATCTAAAACCTGTCTTCCCTTGTACAAGGTACGATCACCTTTTTTGCGATAGATGGCTCTTTGATAGAAACAGTTTACTTTATTTGAAGGGAATGTAGAGATGGGAGCTCTGCTAACAAGATTCAAGTTTTTGCAGGTATCAGGCTTTTAAAGACACACCTGTGGTGGCTTTGACAAACTCACTGAGAGCAGAAACTGACCCAAGACTGTGACAGCTACTGGAAGCAGTCTGATCTTTGGTATGCAAATTGAACATTTGTGAAACTGCATGTGTGTTAAAACGTTGTAATAACTGTACTGTGTTTTAAAGACTATAAAGCCAGCAGAAATACTAAACACATTGTTAAAACACACTGTTCATACAAAAAGTTATAATATGCTCTATATTAACCTATGTAACTACTGAATCAATTTTTAAGCATTTAATAAACCGAAGGGTTACTAATACTACTCTGATTCATTAAAACTTCAAATCGAATGAGTCTGTGTGAATTTCTTGATTATTAAAAGTCATCTGGATACGTTGCAAGCCCAGTGCACGAACGATCCACTTACAGGAGTCCAAAATATCTTTATGTCCTTGTGGAAGGGTGGTGGGTAATTCACTGACACAGGACACAGAGAAATGATTCTGAAAACACCGCACAGGTGCCCAGTTTTATTAGAAACTGATTTTGGTTCAGCCCGCAGAGGGCGCTGTTGCCTGTGGCCTGCCGTACCAGCTATGGTAGCGACAGAGCCACAACTATACCGGAGCGGTACAGGGTACAGAGGTTTAAACAAAAACACTAATCAAAAGGCGAAAGGAACAGGGAAAACAAAACACAGTAAACAAAACTACAAAATAAAAAGTGCTGGGCGCTGGCAGCTTCACCCCAACCGTCGCTACCCGCACGGCCGGGTCTCCGGCCTACCCTAGCGGCTCCCTCAGCCTGCTATACACTCTATCGGGCTGCCCAAGAGTTTTTCCCGCCACCGCTAATTCTTTTATTTCTTTCTTTTATTATTTATTTGTCTTGCTGGGATTTTCGTCCCGGCTGATTTTCCTCCAGCGCTTCCGCACGCCTTTTACGTCTCCGTGGGCAGACCTGAGGGAACAGCAGAATGAAACTTATAGGGTCAGCAATTGCCCCAAGACCCGCCTCCCAGCCACTCAGAGAGAAGGAAGGTCCGCACACCCACTCTCCCCCTCTCCGTGTCACTGCCATGACTGACAGGCGGATATTGACGAGCTGCTGCCCTCTCCCTGCAGCACTATGAACACGTCAGAAGAGTCAGCACAGGTCTCCCCCTGTTACAGTCCTCCTAAACGTCTCCCGAGTTTAAGTGTGTGCTTGAGTATATATATATATATATATATATATATATAGATAGATACAGTGCCTTGCGAAAGTATTCGGCCCCCTTGAACTTTGCGACCTTTTGCCACATTTCAGGCTTCAAACATAAAGATATGAAACTGTAATTTTTTGTGAAGAATCAACAACAAGTGGGACACAATCATGAAGTGGAACGAAATTTATTGGATATTTCAAACTTTTTAACAAATAAAAAACTGAAAATTGGGCGTGCAAAATTATTCAGCCCCCTTAAGTTAATACTTTGTAGCGCCACCTTTTGCTGCGATTACAGCTGTAAGTCGCTTGGGGTATGTCTCTATCAGTTTTGCACATCGAGACTGAAATTTTGCCCATTCCTCCTTGCAAAACAGCTCGAGCTCAGTGAGGTTGGATGGAGAGCATTTGTGAACAGCAGTTTTCAGTTCTTTCCACAGATTCTCGATTGATTCAGGTCTGGACTTTGACTTGGCCATTCTAACACCTGGATATGTTTATTTGTGAACCATTCCATTGTAGATTTTGCTTTATGTTTTGGATCATTGTCTTGTTGGAAGACAAATCTCAAAAGTCTCAGGTCTTTTGCAGACTCCATCAGGTTTTCTTCCAGAATGGTCCTGTATTTGGCTCCATCCATCTTCCCATCAATTTTAACCATCTTCCCTGTCCCTGCTGAAGAAAAAAGCAGGCCCAAACCATGATGCTGCCACCACCATGTTTGACAGTGGGGATGGTGTGTTCAGGGTGATGAGCTGTGTTGCTTTTACGCCAAACATAACGTTTTGCATTGTTGCCAAAAAAGTTCGATTTTGGTTTCATCTGACCAGAGCACCTTCTTCCACATGTTTGGTGTGTCTCCCAGGTGGCTTGTGGCAAACTGTAAACGACACTTTTATGGATATCTTTAAGAAATGGCTTTCTTCTTGCCACTCTTCCATAAAGGCCAGATTTGTGCAGTATACGACTGATTGTTGTCCTATGGACAGAGTCTCCCACCTCAGCTGTAGATCTCTGCAGTTCATCCAGAGTGATCATGGGCCTCTTGGCTGCATCTCTGATCAGTCTTCTCCTTGTATGAGCTGAAAGTTTAGAGGGACGGCCAGGTCTTGGTAGATTTGCAGTGGTCTGATACTCCTTCCATTTCAATATTATCGCTTGCACAGTGCTCCTTGGGATGTTTAAAGCTTGGGAAATCTTTTGTATCCAAATCCGCTTTAAACTTCTCCACAACAGTATCTCGGACCTGCCTGGTGTGTTCCTTGTTCTTCATGATGCTCTCTGCGCTTTAAACGGACCTCTGAGACTATCACAGTGCAGGTGCATTTATACGGAGACTTGATTACACACAGGTGGATTCTATTTATCATCATTAGTCATTTAGGTCAACATTGGATCATTCAGAGATCCTCACTGAACTTCTGGAGAGAGTTTGCTGCACTGAAAGTAAAGGGGCTGAATAATTTTGCACGCCCAATTTTTCAGTTTTTTATTTGTTAAAAAAGTTTGAAATATCCAATAAATTTCGTTCCACTTCATGATTGTGTCCCACTTGTTGTTGATTCTTCACAAAAAATGACAGTTTCATATCTTTATGTTTGAAGCCTGAAATGTGGCAAAAGGTCGCAAAGTTCAAGGGGGCCGAATACTTTCGCAAGGCACTGTAGATAGATAGATAGATAGATAGATAGATAGATAGATAGATAGATAGATAGATAGATAGATAGATAGATAGATATATAAAGAGTATGTGCGAATCTGACAGCCTGAAGCTGCCTTCGCATCGCATGTTACTACAGATGTCACTGGGTCCTTCCTGACTTCTGTTTTCAGCCACAAAGGGAACCCGTACCAACTGGTCAGTGACAATGGACCACAGTTTACGTTAGCTGTCTTCGCTGCTTTTCTTAAGGAGAGGGACATTAAACAAATAAGGTCTTCTGTATATTATCCACGGGCAAACGGGGCTAATGAATGTTTCAATCGTGTCCTGAAGGAGTGCATGCAGACTGCAGACCATGACAGGAAGCAGCGGAAAACATCTGTGACTGAATTTTTCCACAACTACAGGGCCACGCCACATGCAACTACAGGCATATCACCTTTTGAATTACTACATGGGCCTAAAATGCGTACTAAGCTTAATGTACTGCTGATTACTACTTTTGGTTTGCCAGATGGTGAGTAAAATGCAAGAGAAAACAAAAACTTACACGACAAGAGGGGCTAAAGTTTCTGTCTTTAAGGAGGGTGATTGTGTGCACATCAAGAATCCTCTTCACGTAAAAAAAAGGGACTCCTAAATTCAGTAAGCCAGCTGAGGTGATAAAGAAAAAGGGACCAAGTACTTATGTGCTTAGCGACGGAAAGACGTGGAATGCGTCTCACTTTACCCTGTACCCAGAACTGTCACTTATACCAACTTCAGCTGCAGTTCAAGTACCGAACCAGCATGAAATAACTTCAGCAAGAACACAACGGATAAGACGTAATCCAGTTTGGCTCAAGGACTATGTTCACAGAAATTGACAGAAACGATCAGAGCCTTGTACCCCTCCTCAGCCTCCCGTCTGCTGTCCAGCTACTTCTGACAACCACATGTGGCAAAGTGGCGAGTGGTTACAGGTGTGTGCAGTGCAGAGTGGATAAAAAAATCAGACAATGACTTCCAGATGCAAGGGTGTTTATTGATTGATTAAACAATGTCCAGAGCCTTACGGCGAACACCTGTAAATAATGAATGATGGAAGTGATACAACAGAGTGTATCACTTTGTTTGTAATCCTCGGGTTTGAACCGAAACCAATAACAAAAGTCCAAGTTATTTTCTCACTCACACATAACACAACACACAGTGTTTATTTAGTGCATGAAACTAGTGCTCGTAGTGAAAAGACAGTATGTTATGAAACAGGGAAGTGCTGGTGTCCGGGTTTGTTGCTGGCCTGTGGCTGCAGCTCCGGATAGTGTTAGTAGTCTTTACAGAACAAAACAAATAGTTTTTACTTAGACAAACAAACAAACACAACACTCACGGTTCTTTATCACAGTGGTCTCCTAGGTTTGATCTAACTATTTACAAAGGAACAGATCACTTACATTACGACCCCTATTTATATCCTCGCTCATGACCCCAAGGTTAACGAGCGCATCCGCTCCTCCAATCCTCGGATGCCACGCCGTTACCCGTCCGAGTCATTGAGTTTGGGTACCGTAGCTCCACCCCCTTCCTAAATGACCGACTTCCACCTACCCTAAGTAATAAATTGTCATGCCATTTAGTTAAGGGTACTCTGTTTCTTTTATACAATGCCCTCACAGGTTGAGAGAGAGATCTAACACTAAGAATCATTCGATCTCTGTCACAAGTATGTAAACGAAATTTTTTTTTTAATATTTGAAAAGTTGAATAATTTTCCTTATAGTATAGTGAAATACATGGCTTACTTGGTGCTTATTAATTTACGTTACATTATATTATTATTTTGTGTTTCATACTGTGACTGTTACTATTCAGATGTGTCCACTTGAGGGGCGCTAGTTGTGAATGACATACAGGGGTTCAACAGGCGCCTCTTACAGAAGACCCAAGACCAACTCAGTGTGTCCGGACCTCTGGTCACTGGGCCTAGCTCACGGGTCGCTGCATTACCAGGCACAGTCGGTAGCTGGTCTCCCTCTCTGCTCCCACTAGTGGCCCAGATGTTGCTCCACAGTCACTGGGGCTAAGATTTCTGCCAGCTGCTGCAGGTGCCCAGTCGCCAAACTGCGCTGACGCCCCATCCATGGCACCTGGGTCCCCTGTAGCCAGTTCTCGGGTCTCCAGGGGGAAGCACCGGAATCAGGACCAACTCGCTGTCAAACCGACCCACCCACAAGAATCCAGACAGGGAAAGATGGACATGGGGGGAGGGGTCTGGTGTTTCAAGGGGGAGATGGCCAATTACAGTCACGTGTGCTGCAGATATGAGGGGAGGTGTGTGGCAGGGCGAAAGCCCTTAATGTAAATAGTGTGGGTGTGGAAATGTAAGGTTGGCAGGGGTTAAATCTGTCCTTGCCAACAATCACAGGTCTGGCCATTCCCCAATTAGGTAATTGATGCTAATTGGGGAGTGGCCACATATATAAAGGCAAGGATAAATCCTTTGTTTGGGAAAGGTGTGAGTAGGTGGCATAAATATTAAAAGACAGTTATCCTTACATTGCACCAATGCAACAACTTAACTAATTAAATGTAATTAATTTAACACAAGCAGCAACTTTTCATAGATATATATATATATATATTTATTATAACACTGTGGCACTAGCCACACAAGTGTTTAAATAAACACTCCCTTTAGTTAAAATGCCTGGCCAGGTAACTTCTTAATTATGGTATCTATTTAATTAAGGATTCCCCTTTAAGAAGGCTGAACTCCCATGAGCCTTTGTTCTTTTTTAAACAGGTAGAGGGGGAAGGGAGGCAGGTTTTTGTGTTCTGGGTTCCTCCATTTTGTGGATGGCAGTGTGTTTTGTGTGCAGGTACTGAATGGGTTCCAGTTTTTTGTTCAGGATTTTATTTACAAGAAAATTATATTAAATAAGAACTATACTATCTTGGAGCATCTCTTGGACAACTGGTTGCTGTTGGACTGCCACTGGAACTACAGAATAAGCATCAACAAACAAACAAACAAACAGTCGGGTGAAATCATTCTGGGTTTTTTTTCCCATTTTTTGCATTTTTGATTTGGATTTGTTTCTTTTTTGCTTGGTAGGATTACTTGGATTATTTTTTGGACTTGATTTGTTCGGGACATTGTTTTGCATGCCTTACCCTCTACTATTTGTGTGTTTGTCTTAAATCATTTACGATTCACTTGTGTATAGTTTACTGGTGTGCGTGGCATTAAATTTGTTAATTGAGGACCCTCGTTTTTTTTTTATTTTATTCGCTGTCAGCTGAAGCTTTTAGTTTCAAACCGTTACAGAATTGGTGGCCCGTATGGGGACAACTTAAAAAGGCATATTGGAATTACCACCACACCTGTGTTCGATATACTTGAATCCCATCATATTTTTATAAAATGGAGGGTCCAGATGACATCACCGCAAGTCCTCAGGACAGTAGTAGGGGTATGTTAGTGGATCTAGACTTCACAGCTGATCCATTTGTTACACACAGAGCCACTGTAAATGAAGTAACCCAGTTGTTGAGTGGTTTATATGTGAGTGAACCTGAGACTGATGCGGATGTTGAGAATGATGATAATGATGTGTATGTGACTCAGTCTGAGTTAGTAAAAATTAATGATGTTCTAAATAAACGCATTACAGAGTTAGAGAATGATTTTACTTCCTTTCAACAAAGTAGCATTAACAGAGAGGAAGGTTTGTGGAAACACATTGAACAAATGTATAAAGAGCTTGAAAAGTTAGTTTCCACAACCGCTTCCACCTTAGAAAGGGCTGTGTTTGATTGTTTCCAGCGTCAGGACATTCGATGGCAGAATCAGCTAAGTAAAGTTTCAAGAAAGACTAGTACGCCTAAAATAAGATTTCAATCTTCAGTCCCTGGTCTGGATCTCAGTCCTGATTTTGAAGGCTCATTTGCAGGCTTGTCTATGGCCCCCATGGTGACACAGAAAGTGGATAGAGCTGTAGTTTCAAGTAAACTTCCAATTAAAATTAATTTTCCTGAATTTGGGGAAGGTGAAGGTAAATTAGATGCTGTAAATTACCTTGATCAATGTGATGAGTTTTTAGCATTGAGACCCATGGAAGAGCAGGAAATAATGGCTACCTTGTCTTCAGTTTTAAAAGGACCTGCTAAAAGTTGGTGGACTGCTGAGCGACAACATATCCATACCTGGGTCCACTTTAAACCTGCTTTTCTTAAAGCTTTCCTGCCAACTGACTACTTGACCGAGGTTGAAGACCTCCTAAGACAGCGTGTCCAGTTGCCAGCTGAATGTATACGCGATTTTGCTTATGACTACTGCGCGCTGTGTGTGCGCTGGAGACCAGACATAGAGGAACCCGACCTGGTTAGGAGGATTTTAAACAATGCCAACCCTAAGCTCGCTGGGAGTCTTCGTGGGACAGTGAAAACTGTGGCAGAGCTGGTCAGAGTTGGAACCATGGTGGAGAGGGACCTGTCTAGTATAAAGGAGTACTGGGCTAAGGTCAATGTACAAACTCCCGGAGAAAAGAAGACCATGAAAGCCCTCACCAAAAGAAACGCTGAGGTCAGTGTGGTTCAGGTTAAAAGACCCAACCCGGTAAAGGAACGTCATTCTCATCTTTCCCTTTTAGTGGTGAAGATTACAGTGCGAGGAGAGCGGAGCCCAGCTCTATTCGACACTGGCAGTACCTACACTTTGATGCAAAGCCAGATGTGGGAAAAGATTAAAAGACTAAATGAACATTTGATCCCATGTGATGAGCTAGCTTTTACACTGGCTGACGGACAGTCTTACAGATCTCTGGGAAGAGTGACAGTTACTTTCGTTTCATGGGGGTTTTGGTCATTAAACATCTTTGTCATGGCTAATCAATATCTGGCATTTCCTTTGGTCTTAGGGCTAGATTTCATGGAGAAAGTACAGCCGCAGCTGGATTTTGCCCACAGGCAGTATGGAGTGAAATGCCAAGATAAATATCATTTTTATCCCTTTTTAGAAAAATCTGAGTGGGAATCGGCTTGGCGTGGTGGAGACCTGGGAGACCCTAGGGTGAATCTGTATTTTGCAATTCAGAGCAAGCCAAGTACAAAACCTGCTGAATTCAAAGGGAAAGAAATTGGTGAAGTCCGGAAAGAGATTCTAAATCTTTATCTTCACAGTTGATTTCACAGCCTGCTGAGGTGCAACATCTTCTGGACCAGTGGCCAACTGTTTGTTCCCCACACCTAGGAATGACGACTGTCACCCGACACTCCATTTACACAATCAATGAAGTACCAGTGAGAAGTCGGGCTTACAGAGTATCACCCTTGAAGCGCCCCATCATCCAGCAACATCTTGAAGAGATGATTAAGGATGGGATTATTGAACCATCCTCTTCAGCCTGGTCTTCTCCGGTGGTCTTGGTGGAGAAATGTGGAGGATCATATAGGTTTTGTGTTGATTATCGTCAACTTAATAACAAGACCCATTTTGATGCCTTCCCAATGCCTCGGGTTCATGAGATCTTGGAGTCTCTCCAGGATGCCTCCGTGTTCAGCACTCTTGACTTAAAATCAGGATATTGGCAGGTGGCGATGGATCCGGAAAGCATTCAGAAGACAGCATTTATTACTCCTTTTGGTCTCTATCACTTTAAAGTGATGCCCTTTGGGCTGAAGAATGCCGCTGCAACTTTCCAGCGCTTGATGCAGCAGGTGCTTGGTGATTTGAATGGACAGTGTTGCTTCGTATATATATATATGACATCATCATCTACTCCTCCAGCAAAGCTCAACACTACAAAGATCTTTCTTTTTCCTCGATCGCCTTCACAGTGCCAATCTCACCCTCAATCTGAAGAAGTGCCACTTCCTCAAAGACTCTCTCAACTTCCTTGGACACGTCGTTTCAGGGAAGGGGGTCTCTCCTGATCCTGGAAAAATCAAAGCAATTCGGGACTATCCTGCGCCGTCCAATCTGAAGGAAGTTCAGAGGTTTCTAGGTCTTGTGGGATGGTACCATAAGTTCATCCCACATGTTGCTGACCTTTCTGTTCCTTTGAACAACTTAAAAAAGAAGGGTGTATCATGGGAGTGGACTGAAGCCTGTCAGGACAGTTTCAATGCCCTTAGGAAAGCTCTGTTAACACCACCAGTGTTAGCTCAGCCCAACATGGCTCTACTCTTCAGGGTGAGCACGGATGCCAGTGAGGTAGGGCTTGGAGCAGTGCTTTCTTAGCAAAATGGAGAGGAAGAAAGAGTAATTGCCTATGCTTCCCGGATCCTCAATGCAGCTGAGAGTAATTACTCTGCCTCAGAGAAAGAGTGTTTGGCCGTTGTGTGGGCGGTGGAGAAATGGAGGCACTATCTGGAAGGCCAGCAGTTTGAGGTCGTCACTGATCACGCTGCTTTAACTTGGGCCTTTAATACCCCCAAGATGTCATCCAGGCTAACCAGATGGACCTTGAGACTCCAGCAATTTTCCTTTACAGTTCACTCTCAGAAAGGAAGTCTCAACGTTGTCCCTGATGCCTTATCCAGAGCACCTTGTTCAATATCACCCACAGTAGCTGTCTATGCTGGTAAGAAACAGGACTGCAGCCTAGAACTTCCTACAACCTTAGACCAGATTGCCACTGCTCAGCTCAAAGACCCATACATTCAAGAAGTAATCTCCAATTTGCACACGTCCACACAAGGTTCTGATAGGATCACCTTCTTACAACAGCAAGGACTGCTATATAGAAAAGTTCCTGTCTCTGGGATCGGCCACAAGTTCCAGCTAGTGGTACCCTCTGAGCTGATTCCAACATTCCTTCTGTACTTCCATGATAATCCTCTAGGAGGTCATATGGGGCGTCTTAAGACCCTCATAAGAATTCTGGAAGTAGCTTGGTGGCCATCAGTCAGGAAAGACACCTGGCAACACACAAAGGAATGTACCATCTGTCAACAATATAAGCCCTCTAATACTAAACTATCGGGTCTCCTACAATCTACTTCTGTTACAGAACCGGGCGAGATGTTGGGACTTGACCTCATGGGGCCGTTTCCCAAGAGCAAAAAAGGCAACGTCTACCTCCTGGTGGTAGTGGATTACTACACCAAATGGGTTGAGATGTTTCCCCTAAAAAACAGCAAGACTCCCAAGATCGTCAGTCTCCTTATTCAGGAGATATTTACCAGGTGGGGCACTCCTCGCTATCTTGTTTCGGACCGTGGACCCCAGTTCACAAGCCGCTTGCTAATGGATGTTTGTAAAAACTGGGGGGTAGTACATAAGTTAACAACCAGTTACCATCCCCAGACTAACTTCACAGAACGATTAACCGTACTGTGAAGATAATGGTTGCATCCTTTGTTGGTTCACAGCATACTACGTGGGATCAATGGATCGCCGAGTTCAGGTATGCCATTAACTCCACTAAACAAGAGTCCACCGGCTATACCCCTGCTGAACTGGCATTAGGACGCCACCTTAAAGGACCTCTTGAACGACTAGTAGCTCCAGCTCCATCCACTCCTCAATATGCGCTCTTAGAGAAGCAACAGCAAATAGCACATGAAGTTAGGCGTAATGTAGATAAAGCTCAGGCCAAGCAGGCTAGATATTACAATGCCCATCGAAAAAACCTTCAGTTACAGGTCGGTGACATAGTCTGGGTCAGAACCCATCCTCTTTCTGATGGAGTGGAGTCGTGTTCTCCTTCATCTACTATAGAAGCTAAAGAAAGAGAAGAGAGACAAAGGTTATTGTACAGCATTCTTCCACATTCACTCTTCTGCAGAGCTCCATGTCATAAACATGAACAACTGCTACAGTGAACTCTGATGACTGCATATTGAGAGAATACAGTCAAACCCGCTTAATATCACTCCTGTTAATGTCAGCCTCCTGTAATTATCACCATATTGAAATTTGCCAGCCTGAATATAATGGGTGTCAATGAGGACAAGGGCCAGAAAATATCAGTTTTCATTATTAACACTGCGGTTGAAATGTATTGAAATGCTTCTTCTGGTGATGCTAAGCAACCTGATTGGATTTGGCATCACCCAGTGATGAGACATGCGATCCCTGCAGCTCTGTACAGCTGTGGGAGCAGCACAACTGCAAACAGCCAACCAGAAATGTGGAAAGGCAAAGATCTAACACAGCGGTGTCCAATTCCAACCCTGTTCTAAATGGTTTAATTGAACCAATGAAACCTCCATCCAGACCCTGAAGCAGTACATTATATAATCAATCCTGTTAAACCTGCAGTGGAACGGCCTCCAGGACCGTGAGACTGGACACCCCTGATCTAACAGCATTCTAAAGAGGCATGGCAGTGGCTGCACATCTAGCAGGTGCCTCAGTGGCAAGGGCATATGTAACAAGCCATTGACATAGTGGTTGGGGCTCCCCCTGGTTAAAATATCAATCTTAAGCACACTGCTGGTGTTCAGTAATCAGTTTCTGCAGGATTAATAGGCAGCTCAATGCTGCTTGTTTTGTATGATTACCTCTAAATCCCAGTTCACATTCAGATGGACGATCATCACACAGGTTGGATCCCAGCTTGTTGTTCTCCTCAAGTGTATAGACATTATTTTCAGTTGGAACTTTCTCTGCAATGGGGACACATTCCTGTTCAATGACTTCCTCTTCAATAGGAACACATTCCTTTTGAGGGTCCTCTTCATCTTTAACACACTTCAGCCCTGTAACCTGTATTAGACTTGCACACCATTCCTGCTCAAAGGACTCCTCTAGTGTGTAAACTGCTTCTATCTTTGGCCCCTCCTGTGCTTCTGATTCAGGGATAGCGTGGCTATCTGTGGAAGTTGTGTGAAATAAAATTGTACATTTTTTTTTTAACTCTTACTTAATGAGCTATATTCCTCTAAAAAGCCAGCTGCTTGTCATTGGGTCAATCCGGTGGGGCAATTTATGGGGAGGTGGCTTTTTTTTAAATTTATTTTAAATTTTAAATAAATAGTGTGCCCATATATGTTACCCTTGTTTTTAGAATTATGTTCCCTCATTGCAGCAATACCCACAACAGTTTATTACTATATGAACTACCAGAGGGTCAAAGGCCAGCCCTGCATTACATGTGATTTGAGGATTGTGAACCAGACTGTGGGACGAGCTCAGAGCCTCGTTGCTTTTGCTGTCCTCAAATCACACGTAATGTAAACACCAGTGATATGTATTGCTATTCACCCATTAGAACCTAAGCTACACAAAAAAACACATCATATTTTGGCTGTGGAAGTTTGACCCCTAAGAGAGCTAGCAGTGAGGCACTGATTCTAAATAACAATATAATGTAGTGTCCGTCCGCTATGCCAATTTTCATGACACGTATAGAATATAGTACTACACTGTTTAAACCAGGGAGTGAAATTAGGCTAGTTAAATATACATACTGACGCCTGTAAAGGTTAGCTAGACATATGCTGGATTTTTAGTTTGGTTTAAGTTACTAATTATGCGTGTCTCAAATTATTTTAAAATTCATTTGAAAAAACGTTACAAATTTGTTATGGTTTAAGACTGAAGCCACACAAATTAGGAAATTCCTTTAAAAAAAAAAAAAAGAATTACATTTACTTTTATGGCGCAACTTGAAGCCACAAAAGTTAGGAAATGGCCATATCCGCTGCACCCAGGTTAGGCTTAAGGATAGATACTGAGATGTGACGGGCAGGGTAGCCCTAAATGATACGGGGAGCAGGTAAGAAAATGTATTTTAAACCCTTAGCAACAACACCTTTAATAAGGTAAAGTTCCACTGAACAATAAGGGGAGCAGTGAAATCCATTTTCAACTACATTTTCACTGCTTCCCTGATCATCTGCTGTTGAACGTTGTTAATATGTTTTATTAAGGGAGGTTTTAAAATTAATTTTCCCAACTCATTAGCTTCATTAACATTTACATTTACAGTCTCTTAGCAAAAGGGATACAGGGGAGACACCTGTATGTTTGTTTTAACTACAGGGTCAATCCGTGTCAACTCAACCAGCCATGTCACCATAGGTCTCAGATTTTCATGAAACTTGGTAATGCTAAGCTATGAAAAGACACACAGTTGTAGCTTTTAACTCTAAACCGTTTCCAACGTATGGCAGGTCATAACCTCATAACTTATCACCCCATTTCGCCTCTCAGAGGTTGTAAAAAATCGCACGCATTATAGTGAAAAAGCAGATAACTTTTTAAATATGTATGCTAGGCTACAAAATAGTTTTGTCATATATTTCAAAACACATAATATCTCTAAAGCCCTTGTTACACAAGTCAATTTATTAGCAACTTTTATCGCCTAAGACTAAATCCCATGAGGTCTGGGGCAGGAACACACCAGCAATACAGTGCCTTGCGAAAGTATTCGGCCCCCTTGAACTTTGCGACCTTTTGCCACATTTCAGGCTTCAAACAAAGATATGAAACTGTAATTTTTTGTGAAGAATCAACAACAAGTGGGACACAATCATGAAGTGGAACGAAATTTATTGGATATTTCAAACTTTTTAACAAATAAAAAACTGAAAAATTGGGCGGCAAAATTATTCAGCCCCCTTAATTAATACTTTGTAGCGCCACCTTTTGCTGCGATTACAGCTGTAAGTCGCTTGGGGTATGTCTCTATCAGTTTTGCACATCGAGAGACTGAAATTTTTGCCCATTCCTCCTTGCAAAACAGCTCGAGCTCAGTGAGGTTGGATGGAGAGCATTTGTGAACAGCAGTTTTCAGTTCTTTCCACAGATTCTCGATTGGATTCAGGTCTGGACTTTGACTTGGCCATTCTAACACCTGGATATGTTTATTTGTGAACCATTCCATTGTAGATTTTGCTTTATGTTTTGGATCATTGTCTTGTTGGAAGACAAATCTCCGTCCCAGTCTCAGGTCTTTTGCAGACTCCATCAGGTTTTCTTCCAGAATGGTCCTGTATTTGGCTCCATCCATCTTCCCATCAATTTTAACCATCTTCCCTGTCCCTGCTGAAGAAAAGCAGGCCCAAACCATGATGCTGCCACCACCATGTTTGACAGTGGGATGGTGTGTTCAGGGTGATGAGCTGTGTTGCTTTTACGCCAAACATAACGTTTTGCATTGTTGCCAAAAAGTTCGATTTTGGTTTCATCTGACCAGAGCACCTTCTTCCACATGTTTGGTGTGTCTCCCAGGTGGCTTGTGGCAAACTGTAAACGACACTTTTTATGGATATCTTTAAGAAATGGCTTTCTTCTTGCCACTCTTCCATAAAGGCCAGATTTGTGCAGTATACGACTGATTGTTGTCCTATGGACAGAGTCTCCCCACCTCAGCTGTAGATCTCTGCAGTTCATCCAGAGTGATCATGGGCCTCTTGGCTGCATCTCTGATCAGTCTTCTCCTTGTATGAGCTGAAAGTTTAGAGGGACGGCCAGGTCTTGGTAGATTTGCAGTGGTCTGATACTCCTTCCATTTCAATATTATCGCTTGCACAGTGCTCCTTGGGATGTTTAAAGCTTGGGAAATCTTTTTGTATCCAAATCCGCCTTTAAACTTCTCCACAACAGTATCTCGGACCTGCCTGGTGTGTTCCTTGTTCTTCATGATGCTCTCTGCGCTTTAAACGGACCTCTGAGACTATCACAGTGCAGGTGCATTTATACGGAGACTTGATTACACACAGGTGGATTCTATTTATCATCATTAGTCATTTAGGTCAACATTGGATCATTCAGAGATCCTCACTGAACTTCTGGAGAGAGTTTGCTGCACTGAAAGTAAAGGGGCTGAATAATTTTGCACGCCCAATTTTTCAGTTTTTTATTTGTTAAAAAAGTTTGAAATATCCAATAAATTTCGTTCCACTTCATGATTGTGTCCCACTTGTTGTTGATTCTTCACAAAAAATGACAGTTTCATATCTTTATGTTTGAAGCCTGAAATGTGGCAAAAGGTCGCAAAGTTCAAGGGGGCCGAATACTTTCGCAAGGCACTGTATGTGCCAAGATGGGTACATTACAACCGTTTAACTTTCCTGAAGGACATTGTAAAAGCAAACTCAGTTGTGTAGGTAAATATACAGGCATATGAGGCAGTGTGGAGTAGTGGTTAGGGCTCTGGCATCTTGACCTGAGGGTCATGGGTTCAATCCCAGGTGGGGGGACACTGCTGCTGTACCCTTGAGCAAGGCACTTTACCTAGATTGCTCCAGTAAAAACCCAAATGTATGAATGGGTAATTGTATGTAAAAATTGTGTAAAAAATAATGTAATTGTATGTAAAAATAATGTGATAACTTGTAACAATTGTAAGTTGCCCTGGATAAGGGCGTCTGCTAAGAAATAAATAATAATAATAATATAGCAGAACAAGCAGACACCCAGGAATGTAATATTAGTGAATAATTCTTCTTCTTATTTAACCTTTTAGCAATCAGATGGTACACAGGAAGAAACCGTAATGACGGATAGTCCTAGTGCAGCAGAGTCATCTCCCAGGATACAATCAGGAGGAAACAACACAAAAAGAAAAAGAACATCCGACAGTAAAGATGCCTTACATGCTGAGGTTCTTAGAGGTTTACAGAACAACAACACTGAAACGGATTCAGATATTCTTTTTGGACAGTATATGGGTACCACCTTACAAAACATGAAAAAACACACTAGGGAGACTGCAAAACTGGAGATACAAAAAATTAACAAATTGTATGTTTCAGGACCTTGAAGAATAAATATATTGCACAACAAATAAATAAAACATTGTACATATTATAACTGGCATAAGAAACAAATATATGAAATATTGTAAATATTATAACTGGTATAAAAAGAAATATATGAAATATTGTACATATAACTGTGTTTTGCAAAAATAAACTCTAAAGAAAAGAATGTAATATATTTCTTCACTGCCAGTGGGCTTGGTAAGTGAGACACTTGTGTTGATCAGTGAAGCATGTTTTTTTTACCAGTTAACAGCTCCAATATCTGAATTAAAATATTTTCGATATGCATCACGAACTGTCTTGGCATCATTACAATAATTATTACCACCTACAGTTGTACTCTTGAGCAAGGTACTTTACCTAGATTGCTCCAGTAAAAAAAAAAAAAAAAAAAAACTGTATAAATGGGTAATTGTATGTAAAAATAATGTGATATCTGTATAATGTGAAATAATGTGATATCTTGTAACAATTATAAGTAACAATAGGGCGTCTGCTAAGAAATAAATAATAATAATAATAATAATATGTTAATAATATGTATAAATGTCGGCCTATTTGTAACATCATAAAAATTATTAGCTCATAATATCGTAAAATACATACATTACTGTTACAAATATTTCAAATGTTCTGATTTAGAGCCATCCCGCCTTACGCCGCGTGTGTCTCCCTGTAAAAGGATAACGCGGTTCTGATAATGAATGAATGAAAGAATGATTCAGAGCCCCCTTCAGTTCCTATTTGGTAACAACAACAATGCTTGATCCTTAGTACCGTACTAAAGCTGGGGATCACCTAGTCTCCAACTTTGTTCCACTTGTTTTTTCGATGCAATTGGTACTAACTTAGTACGCAGCTGGGGATGATCCCGAGATAGTACCGTACTAGCTAGTACGCAACTTAGTATGCAGCTCCGTACTAACTCTGCAAGTTTGTTGCAATTGACCCCGGGTGCCTAAATACGGGTTTTGAGTCAACACGAACAGTTTTGTTTTGGTCTCTTGCATCTTCTTTAGCAGCCGCATCTATCCGAGACACTGAATAATAGATTAGGTTAGTGTGGACCGTCAGGCATTTGGCGATGATTTAACTGCGCAGCAGCAGGCAAGGCAATTCAAGACGTTACCATATAGAAAAATGTATTGTGATGTTTGTAGTAAAGCAGGGTCCGCTGTTGTAGGGAGAAGGGAGTTTATTTCTCAAACTGACCATTTCAAGAGCGGTAAAAGCAGAAATATTTGGGAGTGCAATTAGGCGTGCACTCCTTCCCCGTCACCAGCAGCCAGAGCAATGTGCTACTGAAGTAACCGCTGAGAAAAAATAAACATTCAGGGAATTACAAATGTAATTGAATGCAGCTTACTTGATTGCAGTAGTAAACCATTCATGGCAATGAAAAAGAACATGAAAATGGCTTGCAAAATATCTCACATATAAAAATCCTGTGTTCATTGCAGTCATCTGCTGCATAGATTAACCATTCTGCAGAATGAGTCAACAAGGGAGTTACTGTTTTAATACCACTGCAGTGTCTTAACGAGTTGCTGTTGCATTTTAAGTAGTTGAATATGATAGCAACCAACTAGCTCCTAAGGGGCTCCGAACAATTGGATTTGGTGACCAATTATTTTGGCCAAGGAGCCATTGGTTCCCAAGGCAAACAGTTTGATTGGAGCCCGGTATTACAGTTTTTTCTCCAAATCTGCTGAAATATTTACATTATAATTTGCATTGTACACAGGTAAAATATTTATCTTTTGAAAATACTAATCCTATTGAAAGACCATTTCAAGATTTAAAGTGTTTATGTTCCAAAAGACATCACTCTGCCCATCCCACTGCAGAGATATTAATGGTTGAAAATCTGTTTAACCCCAACGCATCGGACCACTCTATTACGCCATCTCTTTTCCGGGATGTCTCACGGCAATAATAAGCCATGGGGCAAGCAAATCAGTCTTTCTGAGCCTTGTCCTTGAATAAGGCTAGGCACTAGGAACAAAAAAATGGTATCCCTGCATGCCAATCTTCATGATTCATTTCAAACACGTGACATACAGCAAATGCATCTACCAGTGCGTACCTTGAAGTAGAACTGGACAAGATGAAGAGGAGACTTGACTGTACGTGCACCACACTACACCGCTTATTTTATTTATTCATGTATGTATTTATGTATTTATTTGCTTGCTTGCTTGCTTGCAGTGGTGGCCACATGTGTTACATCACCCCATTATTTTTACAGTTACTGTTTTATCACCATACAGTATAGTGTTGATTTGCTATCGTGGTTACATTGAATTCTATAACATTCGCATATAAATAGGATTGCTTCTCTCAGTCACTCTGACGTGTCACACACTGTATAGACAATAATATGTTTTGTATTTATATTGAAGAGCAAGTGGCTTCTAGGGTTGGACGATAATGATAATGACATTTTCAGCTATCGATTATCGTAGTAGATTATCACGATAATCGTAATTTATTTACGATTTATTTAAACATTTTTTAATTCGAGAATGTTTACTTTCATAAAAAAAGTGCCATCAAATGTATTAATATAACGAAACTAAATTGCTAACGTTACCTGGAAGCATTTGTTTTCTTTACCTGTGTGGCGAATCTGCCATTAAGAGAATCACACTAGGTTTAAAAAAGAAAAGTGTGTGTGTGTGTCTGTATAGAGTTGTATACTGTTAGGAACATACTGAGTTTTGCACATGGCTGCTTGTATGCAGACAGTTTAATAAAATAAACCACCTAGCCTTCCATTAAAAGTTAACTCTCTGCTATTTATCAACTACCATTCTTTACAATAGCAACGCCATGGGAACAGATTATATATATATATATATATATATACACACACACACACACACACACACACACACACACACACAAGTTTATTTTTCCCTGTGCGGTGCATAGGCTGTAGTATAGTACTCATGTCTTTACTGTAGTTTAAAATAAAGAAGCAACAGAAGCAGCAAAGTTGTTTAGGCTTGTGACAGAAATAGAATGATTCTTGGTGGTAAATCTCCCTCCTGACCTGTGAGGGCGCTAAATAAAGGGAACAGAGTACCCTGGACCGGATGGCCTGACAATTCATTCCCAGGGTTAAAAGGAAGTCGGTCATCTAGAAAGGGGGCGGAGCTCTGGTGCACTAACTCATCTACCCGGAAGGGAAATGATGTGGCAGCCGCGGATTGGAGGAGCGGTTGCAATCGTTTACCAAGGAGTCATGAGTGACGGTACAAACAGGGGATGGAGCCACGTGATCTGTTCCTTTGTTTATGATTAAGGAAACGACCCGAAGGACCAGTGTTGATATATCGTACGCGAGTGTTTTGTTTGTTTTGTCTCGTCTCTAACTGTTGCTTGTTATTATTAGTAGACAGCTAACCGGAGCTGTCACCCAAGGCCAGCACAAACCCGGACATCACTACACCTGTATCACAATATATATTGTATTGCAGCACGCACCCAGGACTGGTGACCGTGTTTGTGTACTGTGTGTGTAACATTCACTATGTTTATTATTTGGGACTGCAAACCCTTTATTTAGAACAGTGCAATACACATTGCTGTTTATTGCCTGGGATTGTTATTTACGGTCACCAGACCAGGATTATAAATAAACCTCCCTGCACTTTGGATTCTTGTTGTCTTTCAGGGTTCACCGCATCACTCCTGCACCTGCACACTGCAAGCCACTTTGCCACACGGCTATATTAAACATTTGCCATATGGTTGTGGTTTTTGTTTTGTTGTTTTCTTTTGCAATTACATTCAATTTATGTAAAAAAATAAATAAATCCTGCGTTAAAATGTTTAATAGTCAAAAGTTCCACTTTTCTACAGTAATTTTACAGTGAGCTAGTGTTTTTTTAAATTTTACAAACAATATTTGTGTTTTTATGTTAGAAAAACAGTCATGTTTTGCCAGTGTACAACATATTATCAAAATACCATGACGTAAAGTTAAAAGCCTAAGCACATTGTTTAAAATCAGTACTTCCCAATGTACGCAGTGCTCACACAGATCATGTTTTACGCCTCATGCAGACAGTTCAGTGCCGCTTCCTGCTTCACTGGGTCACGGACAATAATTATGATCATCGATAATTTTTCAACGCAACTAATTTATTACTGCAAAAAAAAATATTGTGATTATTGATATTATCGATTATTGTTCCAACATTAGTAGCTTCAAATGTCATTGCCATTATTTTTATTTTATATTACCGACTCCCCTCTCTTGGGCTGTGGACGCACCGTCTCACCCCTCTTGGGCTGTGGACGTTCGGGCTCCTCCCACTCAGGCTGTGGCGGGGATGGGGTTCGCTGCTCCAGCAGCCAAAGCCATCCAGATGCCCCAGACACCATCCCCATCGAGTAGGCCTCCCAGAAGCCGGGGTCTTCATAGGGGCAGTCCTCCCGGTCATGCCCAAACTCCCTGCACATGACACACAGGGGGGCCCCTTCAGCCCTCCACTGCTCCCGCTCAGCCTCCCTCTATGGGGGTCCCAGTCGGGTTGGGTGGGGTCCCGTGACCACCATCTCCTGCCCAGCTGTTCTGGTTGCTGCCGCTTGTGCTGCTTCTCTTGCAGCTCTTCCTCTTTCTTCCTCACTCCACAAGTAATAGAAAAAAAAAACTAACTGCACTGCAGTATCCTTTTCCGGCCTGAGCCCTGGAGGCACTGCGATCCCATGCAGGACACCACGTGTGACGTTGTGGTGACGTCAGGCCAGATGCAGGAACAGAAAAAACAAACGCAGTACTGCAGGGCAAAAAGACGCTGCGTGCCGTTTATTTAAATACAAAAAAATAAAATAAAAGGTTTAACAAAAACACTGCTCACAGAGCAAAACAAAAAGATAAACAAAAACAAGTCTCAAACACAAAACAATAGATACCATCCAGGTCAGGCTGGGCACATCACCTTCTGCATGAGGTTTTATATTATTCCTGGCAGAGGACGAGCTGCCTGCCTCACCTCTGCCAGAACACATTTCAAATAAAAACAAAACAATAACATGGCGCTTTGCCGTCATAAATACAAACCATAACGATAATAATAATACAACAATAATCACAATAATAACAACTACAACAAAACAAATACAAAATAATAAAGTGCACAGGGGCGGAGGGGTACCCCGTTCTATAAATAAATAAACAATATATTTAAACAGCAGGGGTTTGCCCTGCCCACTTTTCATGTGCAGGGCTTTCTACCGCCCTGCTACAACATGTTGAAAATTAGGCAATATAAAATTGACCAACTTGCTTTCTATGAAAATGGTGATTCCCAAGGAACGGAACCCTCCCCAAACAAACAGCCTAAAACACACACCATTTACTCATATTGTTCTAGTCTGGATCTAGATGTTTGCTATTAAAACGTGGAGTAAACCAAACACTTTCCAATTTGCATGATGCTCCTCTCTCAGTTGTGTCTAATACTTTGTAAAAAGACAGACTGTGCTGGTAGAAACACCGCAAAGAAAACAATTGCATCCCTGTGTAACTGCATTGCTGTGCTCAGCTTTACTCACATGCTGTGCTGCTAGTGGATGGCATTGCTGTGCTCAGCTTTACTCACATGCTGTGCTGCTAGTGCACAGCATTGCTGTACTCAGCTTTACTCACATGCTGTGCTGCTAGTGGATGGCATTGCTGTAGTCAGCATTACTCACATGCTGTGCTGCTAGTGCACGGCATTGCTGTACTCAGCTTTACTCACATGCTGTGCTGCTAGTGGATGGCATTGCTGTACTCAGCATTACTCGCATGCTGTGCTGCTAGTGGATGGCATTGCTGTACTCAGCATTACTCACATGCTGTGCTGCTAGTGCACGGCATTGCTGTACTCAGCTTTACTCACATGCTGTGCTGCTAGTGCACAGCATTGCTGTCTGTACTCAGCTTTACCCACACGTAGGACTCCTGATTTTAAATTCTGTTTTTCAAAATGACCAATTCCATTTTTCCCAATTTATTTCACTGGTTGCCTACGAGGGCTTGAGAGGAGGCGAAATTGGGAGTGAGATATTAAGAATGAGACAAGATGAGAGGATTTCTCCGGTTGCTTAGGAGGCTTGAGAGGGGTGAGACATTTGAGAGTTTAAGAGTTTGAGGGATGGCGAGATTGAGGGCTGGAGTTTGGGAATGGTGCTTAGTAACATTGAGGTTAGATACTGATAGCAGGACGAGATAGGGGGCGAAGAGTTTTCCTTCTCATCGGGTCAGGCAGCATCCTCTGGCTGCTGGGCGATGTAAAAGGAGACACGAAGAGACAAAGGATTAGATATAAACACTTTCCGCCGGGTCAGACAGCATCCTCCGACTGCTGGGTGACGGTGTGGAGAGAGAGAGAGAGCAAAGTTTAGACATATAACATACAACAAACTGACTCTCGGTCCCCGACGGGTCAGGCAGCATCCTCTGCCTGCTGGGCGTTTAGTGGAGCAAGAGACAGGAAGGGGACGGACAGGACAAAAAGGACAGATCCTTTGCAACTCAGGGCAGCATCCTCAGGCAGCTGGGTGGTGTGGAGAGCTTAGGAAAAAGTGTCTCGGGTCCGTTTGGGAGAGAGGCCGAACAGAGAACCCCCTCGGTCGGGGCCCTTGGCAGGTGGAGGCTCGGCCTACTGCATGAGGGGGGATGAAATGGTCCTGGACCTGAAATAGAAGAGAGGAGATGGGACAAGACAAGGTTGAGGCCTGGAAGGCTTATGCCTGTAAGCAGCAGAAGAATAGGATGTGGCCCCTGGGGAGGAAACTCAGGCCTGGCGAGGGGGCAGCCGGGCAAGCAGTGGTTGAGATGAGAGGTGACCCAGACAGCCGGGGAGTGATAATCACTTCCCCAAAAGAGGACCCCTGCCCCAAGAACCACACCGTGGGATAGAAAGAGATCGCAGAGCCGCACACATAGACAAAAGCTAGAAGAAAAGAGAAAAGACAAGGGATGTTAGTAGACAACCTATGCCTATAAGTCAAGAGTCCGCACTGTGGAGAGGAAAACCCCTGCAGGGAGGAAACCTCTGGTGGGCCTGGCGGGAGAGGGCGCCCCCCACTCGGGCAAGCTAACGAGTGCTGGGTGAGCTGTGGCGAAGTCTGCATGTGGATGATCTAATAAAAGTTCAGCAGCTGAAGAGATCCAGCACCCAGGCCTAGACTTAATCAAGTGTTGATTGATTCCTGCCCTGGCCAGCGGAGGCAGCTGCTCTGATCCAGAATGAATGGGGAGAAATAGTTAGAAGAAAGTCCGATCCGTGACAAGAGGGTGCATAAACGGGATGAGAACCAGTGTCTCGTAAGTATAGATCTGGAGGCTTTTCTCCATACCTCTAAGCGTTCTCTCTAGAGATCCGCCATCTCTAGAATGGACGAGAGGAGAAAGATTGGAGGCAAAATTGATACTGAATGCCCGCTAGGTAGCATCTAAATAGAGGAGGGGGCTAAACGTAGAGTCAGCCTGAGGTGAGTGATGAAGGCGAGAAGGTGCTGTAGGTTGAAAGAGGTATGAGAGATCCGTTTTTTTTTATTATTATTTATTTATTTTTACTCGCAAAAGTGAGTAAATGAAGAGCAGGCAGTCGAGTAGGAGGAACGGGTAGATGGGGCGAGAGCGTTCTCCATGAATCCACGTGCTGATTGAAGGAGGCCGGAGAGAGAGTTATTCAGTTGAATATTGTTTTGCTGAAGGGTGGTACGGGGCGAGGGTTGGGGTCTGCTCCTGGGACCAGGTTGCAGAACTTCTGGATCTTGATGTAACTGTCTGTTTTGAAGTCCTGATGAATAGGAGGAAGTTATTTCCGGGGACTTGAGTGAGGTCAAAGTGCCGCAGGCTGATGGCTGGGAAACTGGAGATTCCGATGAGATTGGTTGTCTTAATGGAGAGGAGGATGCGAGACTCTCAGGCGGACCTCCGGGATTGAAAGGGGGGGAACGGAGGAGGAACTGGTGCTGGATACCTGAGAGATAATTCCTGATGGAGGAAGGGGCCAGGTTAAGGGATAGCCTGAGGTCTGGCATAAAGGCAAGGAGGTGCTGAAGGTTATAGGTGGTGAGAGAGATACTAATCTGGGCACAGAATGTGGTGAAGGAAGACCAGGCAGTAAAATAAGAAGAGCGAGTGGAAGGGGCGAAGGCAATTCTCCCTGAAGCTGCAGGCTGACTGGGGGAGGCTGAAGAGTGTGGAGTTTAGTGGAACACCAGCTGATTGAAAGAAGGAACTTGTCGCGGGTTGGGGTCTGCTTCTGGAACCGGGCTGTAAAACTTGGGACCATCACACAACCTCCACCATGTTTAACACTGGGCATGGTTAACTTTTGCTTTTTTTTTTTTTTTTTTTAACTGCAAGGTGTAGTATTCTGTAGTAAAATTACTACAGCTGGCCAAAGTCCAGTATCTGGGTGCGCGGAATGGTTCACAAGACCTCATGGTTGAAATTGCTTAACGCTCAGAGTCTGTCCATTGTATTCCCCTTGATGTCCTGGTAACACTTGTTTTTTTTTTTGTTTTTTTTTTTAAACCGGTAAATCACTGGTGTTGTCACGGTAAGTTCACAGGGTGCACTCTGTTCAGGAATCCTGCAGAGGAAGTGCTTCACAAGAGCAGTTAGACATAGTACTTCCAAGGTCAGGTCATTGCATAGACAGAGCAGCTTTTTCTGAGGGTAGAGATTAAAGAGTGAAGGATGTCTATTGATATAGGGAGCCAGGAGGGAGAGCGGGGGCTCTTGAGGATCTCTCTGAGTGTCAAGCAAACTGATGGGATGGATAGGAGTGTTGGAGAAGGGGCAGTAATGAGGCGGCAGAAATACTGAATTCCGGAGATGTAGGCTTTAACGGTAGTGGGGGCTAAGTGAAGAGAATCCCTTGCATGGGCGATGGAGGTTAGAATCCGTTGCTCATTAAATCGGAATGGGATGTATTTTGTTTTGAGTGCAGAAAGTTGTAAATGTTTTCCATCCAGTGGTAAATGAAGATTTGGTCGCTGGGACTAAGAGTGTGGCCATGTAGTGATGAGCAGATTGCAGAAGGTTGGAGAGTGTTGTATTTAGTTGAACGGCAGATGTTGGTGTTGCAGAGTTTGATGAGGGCTGAGGTGGCAGCTGGACCTGAACAAATATATGAAATCGACTGCCGAGATGTTTTTAAAAACGAAGGCAGAGAGATGAGATGCCGACCATCCTGTGTTAGTTAATATGGGATTGATCAGCGGTTTGCTACCATCTTGTCTGTTTGGAATGGAAAAGGTGAACTCATAAAATCAGAGATTTGGGTTTCACAACTCCAATCATTCTCCAAATAGTGGAACTCCTTAATTCATAAATCAAACAGATTTCCAGTCTCGTACCATATATTAAAGCTTGTAGTATCTGAGAGGATGAGCGGACATATGACTAAATTGCTGAGGAAGTCAAGCTCTCCGTGTATATATATATTTTAGATCCAGATATTGGAGGAAAGCTGGAGCGTTGGAAGCTCTGGAGGAGAGCAGTTGCAGATTTAAACAGTAAACTAAAGCCACTTTTGTATGCTGCAATAGTGAGCAGATCTGAAGAGGGAGCCGAGATTTGCTGTAATGAGGAGATATTAACAGTAGAGGCAAGATCTGCTGAACGGGCAGAGATCTGAGGGAGTAAACGATGGAATGCTGTCAGTAGTCTGCAGTGGCCTGCTGTAGAGAGCAGAGAGCTGCTGAATGCGGTGAAAATTGGTATTTGAGAGTTAAGGCGTTTTTAGATGATGTCGGCGATGGGGCTGCCTTTGGGCAGAAATGAAGAATGCATAGATCTGAGGCCGCTGCAGAACCTAAGAGGATGGGAATGCGTTGCTCGGAGGCTGCTGCAAAACCTATTGATTTGATCAGGAGCAGTCTAAGAGTGTATTGTCTATTGCGGGATAGGAGGACGCTTGACTGAAATGTTGATAATCGTAGCACATAGTTTCCGTATGTGACTGGTAGCTCAAATTGAATGAAATGGACTTTGAAAGTTATGGCTTTCTTGTTTTAACTGCACTGTTTCACATGGCAAAAGGAGTCACTGCATTTTCTGCAGTGTGTGTATGTTTGCACTGTGATTCTTCTTTTAAACTTTACAGCTGATTATGAATGCTTGTAAACATACTGTTTGCTGGGAGCCAGTTATGCCATTAAAATGTTTAGGTACAATTGCAGATTTCTGCATTTCACCATTGTGAAAATGTAACGGTACTCAATGAAGTACATAAACAAGAGGTGGATTATAATGCGTGGATGTTATGCTTACAGGAGACCCTGCTTTGTGTACCACTGCTTTGTGTACCACAGCATACATGTATCAACAGTATACCATACAGTACTAACTGTAATGGAAAGTGCTAACATACATGTATGGTTTGACATATTGTGTGTCCCATTTGTTTTCAGGTACTCCTTTCCAAACATCTAATACTCATCTCTACATACCTCAACATCAGTACAAGGAATTCTGTTGTGCGTTCAAACACACATTGACAGTAAACATTGTGGGAATGCTAATGCAGTTACCAATCACAAGGACTATGATTTCCCAGTGTCCATATGGCCAGTCTTCGGGGAGGATTTGTCATGTGCTTAGTGATGTCATTGCCGATGTCATTGATGATGTCATATGGGATGTCAAGTGTGACAGGAAACATACACAAGGGTGCAGAGTTCAGGTTGCATGACTACCTTAAGTTGCAATTTCCTAACATTTTGGACTTTTGCAACCAAATCTTAACGTTACTTTAACAAAATTTTTGCCATTGAATTTCCATTGTTTTGCAGAAGCCATCCTGAAAATCAAACAACCACATCTGCCACATACTGTAGTGGTGAAAACACAACTTGAGACCTAGCACAGAAGAAAGAGACACGCACCAAGTATGTAAAGTCTTTTTTTTTTTTAAAGCCAGATTTATTGAAGCCAAATCAAATGTGAAAAATGTTAATCCCTGCCCCTGAGGCTGGAGAGGAGGGGACAGCTTTGAACAGTAGTGCTGAGGGCAGTTATTCTTCATGTTGTGTGGCTCTGTCCACTCTCTCTAGAAAGATCATGTAAGAATCCTGCAGGTTTTAAGGCAGTCTGATGCGTTGTGTGCATGGCTATCATTACATTGAAACCATTGCTTATCTTTTCACACCCAGACAACATAGTGAACATGGCTGATGGTTTTCCCTTTGTGGAACACGATTGCCAGACTTTAAAATGTTTTCCTATCAATTACAGCTCTGTCATGATTGAAACTGGCAAGTGCTATATTAATTGCAATATCATATCATTTTAATAAACTAATAAACTATATGGGGGATAATTCCGTGTTTGAATTTTAAAATGGTGCTATATAAATCTGGTGCAGTATGTTTATTTGAGGTATGACACAGGCCCGGTTTTTGGGATGGAGTTTCTAAGTCATGCATGCACAGTTTACCATAAACTGGATCGTGAATTCATTTAAGAGTAACCCTTACTACATGAATCAAAGTTAATGTATTTTTTACTCTCCCTAGAAAACATTCTTTTTTATGAAGAAATAAAATGTAAATGTTTAAAAACGTATTTCTCATTACAATGAAGAAACTACATTGCACTGAAATAGATACATGCAAATTAATTAAAGCAGTCGTTTTCCTTTATTAAAGGCTAATATTAAAACACATTTTTGAGAAGGAACATGGTATTCGAAAAAAAAGGACATCTCATTTGCTTATGTAATGTCCATCAATATAAAGTCATGTGTAGGGGTTTATCAGACCTTCTGGTTTTAAGAGATCAGTGCCCTTCAACAACTAAACAACAAATAAATGGTATTGCATTGTATTAGTCAACATTTTCCTTATCTATTCCTGATAGTTTATACTGTAGGTCAGGGGTTGTCAACCTTATTTTGAAACTGCACCCCTTCTATTTGGAGGTTTCAGCTCAAGTACCCATTTACAATTTTCGCTCAACTGAATGGTACCTCAGTTTTAATAAAATGGAGAATAATCTGATGAACACCCCCATTTATTTAATAAATAATTTAATGTCACAACAGTTTGGGTGACAAACTGCTGGTTTAGGACAGAATAACAAACAGTAGGCTTAATTCTTAAAACTTTTAATTACAAGTATTTGGATGCACAGAATTAAAAAGTATTTGGTAATCTCTTTGGAAACAGTCGTATTCACTTTCTATTTGGCAAAGTTAGTATAAATAATACAAAACAGTGTGCATGTAAATGTGTTTTACGATAACATTTACTTCCCATCTCCGCATAATTATGTGTGCCATTTAAAATGTTTACCTCAAGATAAAACTATAATAACTACTAACAATGATAAACGTTTTTATAAATCCAACATTAAAAATATCCAAAGGGATTCAGTATAATTTTTTGTTGCTTTGCACTCCTAGACTTCTTGTGTTTTCTTCCTTTGTTTTGCAAGTCAGTAATGTATCCATTTCATCAAACACCGAAAACAAATTCAACCAGACGCTATTGCTGTTACTAAAATGCAGCCGCGCCTAATAAATCAAACAAAACACGTCAAAGTGTGAGTATAATGATTAATAATTATATTTACCATTATGATTTACACTGTACTTCTAAAGAATGCAGAGAGATTGCATTTCCCTGATTAGGAGGCTTGGTGGTCCAGTGGTTAGGGTCAGGAGCACACCTGTTTTGCATGCACTACAGGTACTCTGTAGCAATTCCCCCTCCCAGCTCATTCACAGCTTGTTTGACATCCTCTTAAAGTTGCCGTTTCTGCATATAAAGCAAAATGCCATTTGTCAATCTCTTTTTTTCTTATAAATCAGTCTTTGCAGGAATCATTCCAAAAACACTTGAATCAGTTAGGGACTACCAGTCTGACACTACAGCCATTTAAATGGAGTTCCTACGCCATTCTGTGGCTGAAAAACAGTCAAAACACTGGAAACTAGTCTAAAATTTCAAGTACACTGTGAAGCAAATGTGCTAATGATAAAATTGTCTCCTGCACCAAGGCAGAGCAACTGGATGAAACCATAATGTGCTAGAACATTCTAGAATGAAACAAGTACAATGGGTCAACTGTGCATAAACTCATATACACAGATAAAATGTCAGTTGAAGGGCAAGGTTGACAGAATGTTCTTTCTTTTCTTTCTTTTTGATAAGCAATAACAATTTGGACAATAACAGATGTCTCAGCAGAAGTACGTGACACCACAAAGAACCAGAGGGGGGTCTATTAGATTGCAAGGGATTGGATAATAACAGATGTCTCAAGGGAAAGAACCAGAGGGTATGCATAATCATAATTGTATATAAAGTATCCCTTAAGGATATCTCGGTAGAACTTCTATGATACTGATAAAGTGTTAAATTGTTCTCCGGAGCACTCTGTATGTGTGGCTTGCTGTCTCACTGGGACCAGTTAGAGACTACCTGTCTAATACCATATTCATTTAAATGGAGTTATTAACCCTTTTGTTGCTGAAAAATATTAAAAAGAACTGCTATTTACAAGTATAGCGCAAGAGTGCATTTTCGTCCATCTACTAAGACAAGCTGCTCCATGGGAACCAAAAGAACCAGACACTCGTGCTTCTGGATTCATTATCTGCATGTCCTACAGGTGGTCTGTAGGAACTGTCAGCCTCCTAGCGCACGCGTTTGTTACTTAATTAAGTCATTTAGGGTACAGTTGGAACAAAAACCAGGAGGGACACCGGCCCTCCACGACCAGGATTGGAGACCCCTGCTAGCAGATTCATTGCTGCATATCACCAGATATTGCGCCCTTTTTTAATTCAAACACTTAATGAATCCCCCTATTGTTTCTTGCTAATTCTGCATTTGTTATGTGCTTCTCAAGGCAGAATGTATGTATTTTATGAAACATGAGGTGTGTAGTGTAGTGACTACATCTTCTTTACAGTGAGTGTAAAGTGATCAGTTTTGTTCAAGGAATGTATAGCTAGGTGTGTGCGTGCAGGGGCTGCATGGTGGTGTGTGGGTGCAGGGGCTGCATGGTGGTGTGTGGGTGCAGGGGCTGCATGGTGGGTGTATGGGGTGGCATGGTGGGGTGCAGGCTGCATGGTGGTGTATCGCGCAGGGGTTGCATGGTGGTGTGTGGGTGCAGGGTTGCATGGTGGTGGGTGCAGGTTGCATGGTGCAGTGGGGTGCAGGGTGCATGTGCAGGGTTGCATGGGCTGCATGGTGGGTAGTGTGTGTGTGCAGGGGTTGCATGGTATCGAAATGGTGGTGCAGGGGTTGCATGGTGGTGGTGTGTGCGGGTTGCATGGTGGGTTTGCATGGTGGTGTGTGCGCATGCAGGTGTGGGTTGCATGGTGGTGTGTGGGTGCAGGGGGTGCATGGTGGTGTGTGGGCGTGCAGGGGCTGCATGGTGGTGTGTGGGTGCAGGGGCTGCATGGTGGGTGTATGCGTGCAGGGGTTGCATGGTGGTGTGTGCGTGCAGGGGTTGCATGGTGGTGCGTGGGTGCAGGGGTTGCATGGTGGTGCGTGGGTGCAGGGGTTGCATGGTGGTGCGTGCAGGGGTGCATGGGGTGCGTGCTGCATGGTGGTGTGGGTGCAGGGGCTGCATGGTGGGTGTATGGTGGTGTGTGCATGCAGGGGTTGCATGGTGGTGTGTGGGTGCAGGGTTTGCATGGTGGTGTGTGCATGCAGGGGTTGCAAGGTGGTGTGGGTGCAGGGGGCTGCATGGTGCAGGGGTTGAATGGTGGTGTGTGCGGGGTGCAGGGGTGCATGGTGGGGTGTGCATGTGTGTGTCGGGGGGTTGCATGGTGGTGTGTGGGTGCAGGGGCTGCATGGTGGGTGTATGCGTGCAGGGATTGCATGGTGGTGTGTGGGTGCAGGGGTTGCATGGTGGTGTGTGCGTGCAGGGGTTGCAAGGTGGTGTGTACGTGCAGGGGTTGAATGGTGGTGTGTGCGTGCAGGAGCTGCATTTGGTGTGTGCGTGCAGGGGTTGCTTGTGAGAACTGCATGGCACACAGTAAACACGGATCTATGTTTTGCTTTGGAAAGTTTAAGTGGAACAGTTGAAATGAAGCTGGATAAATTTGGGGACATCATCTACGCATATGGAAGCGAGAGGTTTGGAGTTGAAAAAAGGAAGGAAAAATTACAAACTATTCCTGGAAAGTCTAGACGGCAGCAGGAGATTGAACGCTTAGAGAAAGGAGACAGCTGAGGAAGCAATGGAGAAGAGCAGAACAAAGTCAGAAGGAGGGACTCAATCTCTTACAAAGGGTCATAAAAGATAAGCTTGCAACATTGCGCAAAGCTGAGCGCCTACAGAAACGCTACATAAAGAAGGAGCGTGCGAGAACTAACTTTTATAAAGATCCATTCAAATTTGTAAAGAGGTTATTCACCAGTGAGAAGAATGGCACACTACAAGCATCTAAGGTTGAGCTGGAGCAATATTTGGAGGAAACACATACAGATTCAAAAAGGCAGGAGCCTATGTCAAGACATCCCACCTATCAATCCACCAGAATACCAAATGGAGGACTGTGCACCTAAGTGGAAAGAAGTAGAGCAAGCTGTGAATCATCTCCAGGGCCTAATGGAGTTCCGTACAGAGTGTACAAGAGTGCTTCAGGAGTTCTACAAATCCTGTGGAAACTGATGAAAGTGGCATGGGAAAAACAGGTTGTACCAAGAGCATGGCGCCGAGCAGGTGGAGTCTTTATACCTAAAGAAAAAGATTCTACAAGCATCAGTCAGTTTCGCCCTATTTCCCTATTAAACGTAAAAGGCAAGATTTTCTTCAGCATTATTGCTCAGAGATTGTCAACTTACCTATTAAAGAACTGCTTCATTCATGGGGTTTCCATGCAGGTCAGTTTACACATGAAATGGTGATGCGAGTGCACGTTTGGGAGAATTACTTGGGTAAATCAGGTTTGTGGCCGAAAAAAACGGCCAAAGAGAGGGATAGGATAAATCTCATTTACTCGTGTAAATGATGAAACACACGGGAAATCCACGCTCAGTTTCACATGGAAACACGCATTTCACGTGTAAATGTTAATGAGCGTGTTTATCCTTAACTATAAATATTGCAAGGGATCAGGTCAGTTGTTACTGTGGATTCCAAGATGGCAGAAAGTTCACCTTAATGCTAATGCAGACGGCCTTTTTTTATTATTGTTTTTTCCTGTGTCTTGTCTGTCATGTTGTATATATCTTGTGGGTTTACAGTTCTGTATAAAACCACTTACCATGAACTGTGTTATGCATTTGTTATAGTATTAAAGCAGCTGTTTGAGAATATCCTTGCTGTAAAAACTACACTAAAGTTAAACACGAAGAGCAAGTGAGCTGCTTAACTGAATTAATTCCCGTCCTTTTTTTTGATCCTAGCTATGTCCAAAGACAACGCGCATCTGCCATCCATGTTAATAAATATAGTTTGTGAACTGGATGTCATGAGCCAGCTCGATCGCCCAAAACAGCACAGCAACATCCATTGTTGATGCCCTCTCAGAACTGACCAAATAAAATTGCAAATTAACGTATTGATTGTGTTTTATTTGTTTGCATCATTAATATTTAACACAGCAGTAAATCCAACACAACTTAAAAGAAAGGAGAGCATCTCTGACATCACGAGCCTCCTCAAATCGCTGCTGTCCAATTGAAACTGGTGGCTGAGGTAACCTTCACAGTCGCCAAGTCCGCTTATAAAACATTTTTGGAGTCGTGGGTTGTAATTTGCATAAACACCCATACCTTCCCCGTTTGTCTCACAGGTAGCCACTGATTCCTGAACACCTAATTTTGTTGTTGACAAGAGTTTGTGCAGGCAGCAGGCAGTGGCAATTTGGGGAACGAATTAATGCACTTCAGTCTGTTTCGTCAGTATCTGCCACCTCCCTTTCAAGTGCCCACTACCCGTATTTGCCCAAGCGTGATGTTGAATGCTTCCTCAGCAGCTGTCAGCCGTCCGGATGGGTAGGGTTTCTAAGCCAACCATGGTATATCTGCAATAACTGTGTTGGTTAGATTCATTTTATACCTCAAGTTAATTTTTAATTAATGAGTCGTCAGATAAATTAGTTGAAACCAGATTCAATACTAACGACAAGCCAGCCCACCTGACATTTGAAAAACAATTTGGTCAAGAACACATTATTAACCAAGCAGGCACAGGGTATTTTGCTTTATTACAGCAGCTTAGATTCACTCGTGTACCAGTTCTCTGCGCATGGAAACCACATTTTCACAAAATGTCACTAGTAATCTTCAAAAACAGCACAAGTACTTTATGTATAGCTAATTTACATATCAACCCCCACCTTTCACATTCATTTGCATGACGTCGGTGAAAAGCCCGTTTACTCGAGTAAAATAAACTGAGCGAATGGAAACCCCAAAAAAGCATTTTACACAAGACATTTTTCTTGTGTAAATGTCTCGAGTTTAAAAAAAAACTCACATGGAAACCCCATGATTGAGACTTCAGTACAAAAGCATTTGGGCAGCATTTGATTTTTTTCAGTGTAACGATGACAATAACAAATTTAGCGAAAACCTACGTCTGAGATTTGCAATTTAGTTTTTCAGCTTCAGAATTCAGCACTACATGGCAATGCCTAGAAGTTGGAATAATGTCAGGATGCACCATTTCTCCACTGGCTTTTACCATGGCAATGGAAGTAATCATTAGGGCATATCAAAATGGGTAGTGGGAGGAGAGCGTTTGGCTTCTGGAATGCGACTACCACCAATTCGAGCATACATGGATGACATGACAACCATGACTACAACAGCAGGGGGAGGGAGGGCTAGGTCAGCCAGGGTGTCCTCGGCTCACTGCACACCAGCGACCCATGTGGTCTGGTCGGGCACCTGCGGGCTTGCCTGTAAGCTGCCCAGGGCTGCGTTGTCCTCCGACACTGGGTGGCTGCATGGTGAGTCTGCAGTGTGTGTTCGTCTTCGCCCCTCCCGAGTCAGCGCAGGGGTGGTAGCGGTGGGCTGAGCCTAAAAATAATTGGACATTACTAAATTGGGGAGAAAACAATAAAAATAATTGGCGACCACTAAATTTTAATTAAAAAAAAAAAATCAATAAAGTGGAAGGGCGTGTTTGCTATAGTAATGCAGTTACATCTTTGTAGTGGTTTCTACCAGGTGTTGTCCCTTTGTAAACCCGAAGGAGGGGGCTGGCATTGACAGCCATTGAAATCACTGTTTATTAAACCGCTCTCTCACATTGTGCTGCTGTTGTTATTATTATTATTATTATTATTATTATTATTATTATTATTATTTATTTCTTAGCAGACGCCCTTATCCAGGGCGACTTACAATCGTAAGCAAATACATTTCAAGTGTTACAATACAAGTAATACAATAAGAGCAAGAAATACAATAACTTTTGTTCAAGCAAAGTACAAGTGTGACAAACCACAATTCAATAATACAGCAGATAATAGTGATAGTTACATCAGGATATGATTAAATAGTGATAGTTACAAGGATATGATTAAATACAAAGTACAGGTTAAACACTTGGCAGATTACAGTATTCTGAAGTACAGGATTAAATGCAGTAAAATAGGGGGCAGATAAGAGCAAAATAAAGCACATTTACATGAAGGGTGATAGTGTCCCAGGATACAAACAGAGGAGTTCTACAGGTGCTGTTTGAAGAGGTGAGTCTTAAGGAGTCGCCGGAATGTGGTCAGGGACTGGGCAGTCCTGACATCTGTAGGAAGGTCATTCCACCACTGCGGAGCAAGGGTGGAGAAGGAGCGGGCTCTGGAGGCAGGGGAGCGTAGCGGAGGTAGAGCTAGTCTTCTAGTGCAGGCGGAGCGGAGAGGTCGAGTGGGGGTGTAGGGAGAGATGAGGGTCTGGAGGTAGCTGGGTGCAGTCTGGTCAAGGCATCTGTAGGCTAGTACAAGAGTCTTGAACTGGATGCGAAAGGTGATCGGGAGCCAGTGGAGCGAGCGGAGTAGTGGAGTAGCGTGGGCGGAGCGAGGCAGAGAGAACACCAGGCGGGCAGCAGAGTTCTGGATGAGCTGGAGCGGACGGGTGGCGGACGAGGGAGGCCAGCCAGGAGGGAGTTGCAGTAGTCTAGGGCGGGAGAGTACCAGGGCCTGGACCAGGAGCTGGGTAGCATAGTTGGTGAGGAAGGGTCGGATTCTTGGATGTTGCTCAGGAAGAATCGGCAAGTGCGTGCAGAGTGGAGATGTGCTGGGAATAAGAGAGGCAGGGGTCCAGGGTGACTCCAAGGTTCTTAGCTGAGGAAGAGGGAGAGAGTGGTAGATTCCAGAGGAACAGAGATAGAGAGATCAGAGGAGGGGAGGAGGAGGGAAAGAAAAGGAGGTCAGATTTAGAGAGGTTGAGTTTGAGGTGATGCGAGTGCATCCAGGAGGAAATAGCAGACAGACAGGTAGAGATACGGGAGGAGATGGTGGAGTCAGAGGTGGGGAAGGAGAGGAAAATCTGAGCATCATCAGCATAGAAATGGTATGAGAAACCATAGGATGCGATGAGGGGCCCAGGAGCAGGTGTAGAGAGAGAACAGGAGAGGACCCAAGACTGACCCTTGGGGACTCCAGTTAAGAGGAGGGTGAGGTGTGGAGGTTGCTCCACACCAGGTTACCTGGTAAGTGCGGTTGGAGAGGTAGGAGGAGAACCAGGCCAGAGCAGTGCCAGAGATCCCCAGGTCAGCAAGAGATGATAGTAGAATAGAGTGATCAACAGTGTCAAAGGCAACAGAGAGGTCGAGGAGAATTAGGACAGAGGAGAGAGAGGCAGCTCGGGCACATTTAAGTGAGTTGGTGACAGACAGGAGGGCGGTTTCAGTGGAGTGGGCAGAGTGGAAGCCAGATTGGAGATGGTCAAGCAGAGAGTGGTTGGACAGGAAAGCAGAGAGCTGGCGGTGTACAGTCCGCTCGAGGGTTTTGGAGAGGAAGGGTAGGAGGGAGACAGGACGGTAGCTCTGGAGGAGGTGGGGTCGAAGGTAGGTTTTTTGAGGAGGGGAGTGATAGAGGCTTTTTTTTGAAGGCAGAGGAAAGATACCAGAAAGTAGAGAGGTGTTGAGGAGGGAGAGATGAAGGGAGTAGAGCAGGAGCAGCAGCTTGAAAGAGGTGAGGGGGGGGGGGTCCCAGGCACACGTGGTGGGTTTGTGACCCTGGAGCAGGGAGGAGAGGTCAGAGTCTGAGAGGGGCAAGAAGGTGGAGAAGGAGGCGAGTTAGTAGGGGATGTAGTGGGTGTAGGGGTTGGAGCAGGAGGGGGTGCGGGGGAGGGAGAGGTGTTAAAGAGTTTGCGGATATCTGAGATTTTAGAAGAGAAGAAGGAGGCAAAGTCATCAGGGGAGATAGAGGAGGGAGGAGGAGGGGGGGGGGTTTAGGAGGAGGAGAAGGTAGAGAATAGTTTACATGGGTTGTTAGTGGATGCTTGGATTACAGATTGGAAATAAGCACATTTAGCAGAGGAGAGAGTAGAGGAGAAGGAGGAGAGGAGAGTGCGGTAAAGGTCTAGGGCAGCAGGGAGTTTGGTTCTCTTCCATTTCTTTTCAGCAGATCGCAGTGTGATTCTTGCCGAGCGGAGAGCAGAGGAGAGCCAGGGATGGGGAGGGGAGGGGCGAGCAGGTCGGGAGGTGAGGGGACAGAGGGAGTCGAGGGAGGAGGTGAGTGAGGAGAAGAGGGTGGAGGTAGCAGAGTCTACGGAGAGTTGTGAGAAGGAGTTGATAGGGAGGGAGGTGAGAGAGAGCAGTGGAGGCAAGGACAGAGGGGAGAGAGAGCGGAGGTTACGGGCGAGAGGTGACAGTGGGGGTAGGAGGAGCAGGAGAGGGGGGAGAGACAGAGAAAAGGAGATGAAATAGTGATTAGAGAGGTCCAGGGGGTGACAGAGAGGGTGGAGGGGCAGCAGGCCCTGGAGAAGGTGAGGTCCAGTTGACGGCCAGCTTTGTGGGTAGGAGGGGACGGAGAGACAGAAGTCGAAGGAGGAAGGAGAGGGAGGAATCCAGCAGAGTGGCTGGGGTTGGAGAGATGGATGTTGAAGTCACCCAACAGGACAGTCGGGGTAGACAGAGAGGGGGGAGGAGGTAGAAAGTCGAGTTCATCCAGAAAGTGAGTGAGAGGCCCAGGGGGGCGGTACAGAACAATGAGCAGGAGTTGACAGGGAGAGGTTAGTTGGACTGCATGAAATTCAAAGGTATTGACAGAGAGTGAGGTGAGATTGAGGGGACAGAAAAGAGTAAGGAGGGAGAGAGGAGAAGACCCGTGTGATTCACTGTGATTATTATAATGACACTAATCATGTGGCATGACAGACTTCTTTGGCTTCTGTAGTACACAGCTTTTTATTATATATACTGTATATAGTTGTAATATGTGCTACAATATACATATTTCAAAATACAATTAGACCTATTTTGAAAATGAGTTTCATTTCTATTGTAATTTGTTCCACAATATTCTCTTGTGAATGGCCAGTGCTGACTATCCAGTGGTGCAGCCTGTGAGGCAGAGCACTGCAATGATAATACAGAGCTACCCTGTGACTGCATTAGTGGATTAGCAAATACAGTGTCTATTGCTGGCAGCACTAATGTGTGTAAAACAGCTTTGTTGCATTTTGTAATCAAAAACTACCGTCTATACATCAGTAGGAAATACACTGTTATTATACACCTGGTAAAATAAAGGAGACTCTTCAGAAGCGGTCTGTTTTTTTATCCAGCGATTCGCCTCTCTAAAGCCAGAGGGATGACTTTGCTCTGGTGAAGGATCTGGTCAATGAACAGGAATGTATTGTGGCCGGGTTACACTGCACAGTGGACTGTCAATTGAACCTGGCCCTCTGTGTACAAGGGGAGTGGCCAGTCTCCTGGTGAGTCCAGCCTGGAATTCAGGGAGAGCAGACGCCTAGACTCTCTAACCTTGGTCACGCTGCATTGCTTCATGTATTTTGCAGTATATTGGTAAATGAACAACTTTAGAGAGTTTTAGTATAACAGTGATAATGGCATTGCTGTGGCACATTCCTCTCAGGACTCAGGCTTTACTGACTCAGGAATTCCATTATCACTTAAATATGTGTCTGGATTATGTGAAGAAGACAACATAAAAGTGCCCCAGCAGTAAGCTGGCAGCGCCCCCTCAGGCTGTTCTCTGAACTGCAGTGCTTCTCAGTCTGGCTGGCACTCTGAGCTCAGTGCTGTGCTGTAGCTGCTTCATCCACAACTATCAAGCACTAAAAAAAAAAAAAGACTTTCTGTTGAATAGTTTGTCATTGAACATATTGCAGCAACACAATGCACTCAAAACCACTGCTTTAATGATTGGGAGCGAGGTGATATTAAATGAGTTCTTTACATGTCTGTCTGTCTGTCTGCCTTTGGGACAGAAATGAGATTGCCACTGATCTGTTTTTTGTTTTTCTTTGATTCACAGCTGACTACATTCCTCTCAGTTCAGCCTTTCTTGTGCAGCAGTGCAGTTAGCAGTCCAGTTTGTTTGAATTGTCCCACGGTGGTTTCAGCTTCAGGGACAGGCCCCTCCCCTCTCTCCCTCTTCAGAGACAGGCTGCAGATTGGAAGGTGCAGTGTCTCCGCAGTGCTCTCTCTTCACAGCCAGTGGGTCTCTGTGTCACCCCCCCTCCAGCTGCACTGCAGACTGGCTGGCAGCACATTGCTTCAGAAGGGTTCAGGGGGTGCTGCCCTCAACACTGTGGAGAGTTTGTGTGTTTGGCTGGATCCAGCCCAGAATGAAGCACTGAGGGCAATTCAAGAGTGCTGGAGTTGTGTAGTGCTGCTTGATTAGCTGAGGCAGCACATACTGAGAGGGAGGCAGCAGCGTTTACAGACACACGTGTTTTATTTACTGTGCTAGGGCTGCTGTTTAAACCCCTTCACTGACACCCTACTACTATTGTTCCTTTTAAAGGTCTAAAAGTAAGAATAAAATAATGAGGCAAAGCCAATGACTGAACAGGAATTCACTTTCTCACAAAACAAACGACTGCAGATATAATACATGTGGTTTTATGTACTGTGCTAGGTGTATAATACAAGTGGTTTTATTTACTGTGTTAGGTGTGTAATACATGTGGTTTTTACTGTGCTAGGTGTATAATACAAGTGGTTTTATTTACTGTGCTAGGTGTGTAATACATGACGTTTTAGTTACTGTGCTATTTAATTTGTTGGTACCCTTACAGCTCATTGAAATAATGCTTCATTCCTCCTGAAAAGTGATGAAATTAAAAGCTATTTTATCATGTATACTTGCATGCCTTTTTAGTATGTCATAGAATAAAGCAAAGAAGCTGTGAAAAGAGATGAATTATTGCTTATTCTACAAAGATATTCTAAAATGGCCTGGACACATTTTATTTACCCCTTAGAAAAGATAATAAATAATTTTATTATAGTGATATTTCAAACTAATTAGTTTTTTAATTAGTATCACACATGTCTCCAATCTTGAAATCAGTCATTCAGCCTATTTAAATGGAGAAAAGGTTTTAGTTACTGTGCTTGTTTGGTATCATTGTGTGCACCACACTGAACATGGACCAGAGAAAGCAAAGGAGAGAGTTGTTTTAGGAGCTCAGAAAGAAAATAATAGACAAGCATGGTAAAGGTAAAGGCTACAAGACCATCTCCAAGCAGCTTGATGTTCCTGTGGTTTTAACAGTTGCAAATATTATTAAGAAGTTTAAGGTCCATGGAACTGTAGCCAACCTCCTGTGCTACAAGAGGAAAATCGACCCCAGAGTGAACAGAAGGATAGTGCAAATGGTAGAAAAGAACCAAGGATAACTGCCAAAGAGATACAAGCTGAACTCCAAGGTGAAGGTACATCAGTTTCTGATCGCATCATCCGTTTTAGTTTTTGAGTGTAAATACATGGGCTCCATGGAAGAAGACCCAGGAGGACTACATTTTTTATGAAAAACATAAAAAGCCAGACTTTAGTTACTTTTCTAAAATGCATATTGACAAGCCACAATCCTTCTGGGAGAATGTCCTTTGGACAGATGAGTCAAAACTGGAGCTTTTGGCAAGTCACATCAGCTCTATGTTCACAGACAAAAAAAATGAAGCTTTCAAAGAAAAGAACACCATACCTACAGTGAAACATGGAGGAGTATAATATGTTTTGGGGTTGCTTTGCTGCGTGTTACACAGGGTGCCTTTAATCTGTGCAGGGCACAATGAAATTTAACTCAAGACTATCAAGGCATTCTGTGGTTTTAATGTACTGCCTAGTGTCAGAAAGCTCTGTCTTAGTCGCAGGTCATGGTTCCTTCAACAGGATAATGACCCAAAACACACAATACAAAGCACCCAAGAATGGATAAGAACAAAACATTGGACTATTCTGAAGTGGCCTTCTATGAGTCCTGAACTGAATCCTATTTAACATCTGTGGAAAGAGCTGAAACTTGCAGTCTGGAGAAGGTTTTTTTATCAAACCTGAGACAGCTGGAGCAGTTTGCTCAGGAAGAGTGGGCCAAACTACCTGCTAACAGGCAGAAGTCTCATTGAGAGCTACAGAAAACGTTTGATTGCAGTGATTGCCTCTGCTAGGTTGTGCAACAAAATATTAGTTAGTGCGGTCCCATCATTTTGTCCATGCCATTTTCATTTGTTTTATTATTTACAATATTATTTTGAATAAAAATCAAAAGCAAAGTCTTATTTACTATTAAATATGGAATAAACAATGGTGGATGCCAATTACTTTTGTCAGTTTGTGGTTATTTCAGAGAAAATTGTGCATTCTTCGTTTTTTGTGGAGGGGTACCAACAAATTTGAGCACGTCTGTACATGTGGTTTTATTTACTGTGCTAGGTGTGTAATACATGTGGTTTTTACTGTGCTAGGTGTATAATACAAGTGGTTTTATTTACTGTGCTAGGTGTATAATACATGTGGTTTTAGTTACTGTGCTAGGTGTATAATACATGTGGTTTTAGTTACTGTGCTAGGTGTATAATACATGTGGTTTTAGTTACTGTGCTAGGTGTATAATACATGTGGTTTTATTTACTGTGCTAGGTGTATAATACAAGTGGTTTTATTTACTGTGCTAGGTGTATAATACATGTGGTTTTAGTTACTGTGCTAGGTGTGTAATACATGTGGTTTTATTTACTGTGCTAGGTGTGTAATACATGTGGTTTTATTTACTGTGCTAGGTGTATAATACATGTGGTTTTAGTTACTGTGCTAGGTGTAATACATGTGGTTTTATTTACTGTGCTAGGTGTGTAATACACAAAGTTTTTTACAGAGGGGTGGCGTAAGACCAGAAGCAGGAAGGAATACAGAGAGACTTGGGGTTTTATATAGCTGAGCGCGTGATCTGTGCTAGGTGTAGCATTTAATAAACAATACAGAAAATAAAAACATTTGAAACAAAACAGGACACGGTGGTTTTATTTACTGCCAAAATAAATGGTTTTACAAAACGGACTAGACAGTGCACAGACAGACGTTTTAACACTGTGCTAGCAGATAACACTTATATTTACGCTTTTTCACTTTTTTATTTACCCTTCTCTCTCCCGTTCTCCACTTATTTACCCAACCACGTGTATACTAAAATGTGCCTATTTATACTGTTGTGCTGGGATTCAATTACATAATTAATTATTCACTTGAATCCCAGCACGTAATATTCATTTTTTTAGTTAAACCCCGTGTTCACATATTATATTTTAATGCACGTAGGTGATGTGCAATCCAGAATAAATACAAATATACAATTTAAACACACGTGAAACACAGACCCGTTTATATCCCGTAAAACCAATCTATACACCAACATTAACACACCTGTAAACATACAACACATAAGCACACAGGGGCGGGGTATCACTTGCCACATAACCCCCGGTTTTGCAAACCACATGGTCCTCAACGGCCACCCACCCTTAAAATCCAGCAGTCCAGGCCAAAGTCTTAATACTGGAAGGAGGCTTCAGTGGGCCCATGGCTGGCCAGCTGTCAGCACCCCTGCCGGTAGTGGCAAGGCTGACAGCCTGTTGGTTTGCGGCTGCAGCGGAACTGCTGCTGGGAAAGTGGTCAACAACACCTCTCCCCTGTCTTTGTACACAGCCAAAAACACTCACGGTGGGGCTCCGACCACAGTACTGCCGGCATATGTTTTAACCATGCAGTGGGAGCAGGTCTCGGACCTCCCCCCGATTTATACCGGCAGCCCAACTGCTGCAGTTATTAGCAGGTCCGCTCCTGACCTCCCCACGGATCTCCAGCAGCGAAACTGCTCACAGTGGGTGCAGGTTCCAGACCTCCCCACGATCTCGGCAGCGAAACTGCTGCAGTGGGAGCCAGGTCATTTCATTAACCTCCCCACGATCTCCGGCACCGTGCTGCACAGGTTGAGTGGATCTCCAGACCTCTCTGTCCAATAATACTTCTTTATTGGCTGCAGCTCCTACATGGGGTTTTACTGTGCCACCGTATAATACATGCGGAGGTTACTTATCAGCAGAGGTAGCTCCTGTGGTCCTCTGCTCCGGTGTAATACGGAGGCAGAGGCAGGTGTAGCTACTCCGGTTTTGGCGGTGGTGGAACCAGCATGTGGTTTTTATTCTGCTGGTGGGTGTGGGACCATGTGGTTTTCACCCTCTGCTGGTGGAGGTGGGACATGCAAGCAGTCCTCCCACTGTGGTGGAGGTGGAACCATGTGGTTTTCACCTCTGCTGGTGGAGGTGGCGGAGGCAGAGGCAGCTCCTGCCCTCTGCTCCTAGTGGAGGAATGGTTTTTTATTTACTGGTGGGTGGAGGCCATGGGTTTTATGTGGCCACTCAGAGGAGGCTGTGGTTTTGGCTCCCTCTGCTGTGGCGGCTGGGCTGGTGTGCGCCCGTGCTGCCCTCATCAGCCTGAATAGAGGCTGTTTTAGTTACCAGCCTCCTGCCCTACTCCCCCAAAATTTTCAGGGGTTGAGCCTGTAACCATGTGGTTTTATTTCTTGGGGCTGAACCAGCAGGCATTCTCCCTGCTGGTGGGGCTTGGGTCCCAGGGTGTAATGGAAGCCCCTTTTTTCCTTCTAGCTCTGGGCGACCCGACCTTTTATTTTGGGCTGTGGATAATACATGTCCCTTTTAGGCTGTGGGCTAGGTCCTCCCTTTGGGCTGTGGACGCACTGTCCCCTCTTGGGCTGTGTACGCACATGTGGTTTTCTTTACTGTAGCGCACCGACTCCTCCTCTTGGGCTTTTACGTTACTGTGCCCCACTGCAGGCGTGGGGCGTTTATTTACTGTGGCTAGGGCTCCATGTGGTCCCACCAGGTACTAGTGTGTAATACATCCCACTCAGGCGTGGGGCGCCCGGTTTTATCCCACCAGGCGTAGGACGTTCGGTTTTATTTCAGGCGGTGTACGTGGTTTTATTTACTCCCACTCAGGCGTAGGGACGTTCGGGGTTTTCCCACTCAGGCGTGTAATACGTCCGGGCTCCTTACACTCAGGCGTAGGACGTCCGGGCTCCTCCCACTCAGGCTGGGGCATCCGGGCTCCTCCCACTCAGGCTGTGGACGCCCGGCCTCCCACTCAGGCTGTGGACGCATGGGGTTTTCCCTGTCAGGCTGTGGACGCATGGTTTTCCGCTACTGTGCTGTGGACGCCATGGGTTTTATTTACTGTGCTGTGGACGCCAGGCTCCTCCCGCTGGGCTGTGGACGCTACAGGCTTTACCGCTTGGGCTGGGACGCTCAGGGTTTTACGCTTGGGCTGTGGACGCCAGGCTCCTCCCGCTGGGCTGTGACGCCAGGCTTTATCCCGCTGGGCTGTGGACGCCAGGCTCCTCCTGCTTAGGCTGTGGACGCCAGGCTCCTCCCTGCTAGGGCTGTGGGACGCCAGGCTACCCGCTTGGGCTGTGGACGCCAGGCTCCTCCCGCTGTGCTGTGGACGCCAGGCTTTTAGTTACTGTGGGCTGTGGACGCTCAGGCTCCTCCCGTGCTAGGTGTGGACGCATCAGGCTCCTCCCGCTGGGCTGTGGACGCCAGGCTCCTTACCGTGCTAGGTGTATAAGGCTGTGGTTTTAGGCTCCTCCCGTGAATACTGTGGACGCCAGGCCCTCCCTAGGGCTGTGGACGCCAGGCTGTCCCGCTAGGCTGTGGACGCAGGCCCCCCGCTTACTGTGGACGCTCAGGCTCCTCCGCTAATATGTGGACGCTCAGGCTCCTCCCGTGTAGTACTGGAGAGGTGCAGGGTGTGTAATACATGTGTTTTATCTTGCTCACTGAAGGAATCCTCCCATGTCTGCGGCTAGGTACCCAGCACCACCATGGTGAGGTCACGAACGGATGCCGGGTTGTGTTGTTGCTCCCAGTCCTCCCATCGTTCCCATCTCGCATTTATTTAGCGCTAGGTGAATAACCCATGGGAGGTCACTGTGCGAAGTTCCCCGGGGTGCACCAGCCAGTCCCATATTTCCCGGGACGGGGGGAACCCGGTGGCAGTGGGGGGTAGAGGGGTGGCTACATGCCCGCTGTGGCTGTCCTCCTCCCAGCCCGGCATGCAGGATGAGGGCTGCAGCTGTTGTTGTTGTTACTGTGCTAAATTGCTCCTGCAGCTGGTTTTAGTTCCCATCCTCGCTTATAATTTTTTTTTTTTTTTTTTTTTTCCACAAAACCCCCTCTCCTGGTCTGACGCTTGAGGCGCGGGTTATCCCTGTGCTAGGTGACACCATGGTGTCACAAAGACGGCCAGAGTGGGTGGCGCCAGACCAGAAGCTAGGAAGGAATACAGAGAGACTTGGGGTTTGGTGCTAGCTGAGCATGTGGGATCGCTGTGCAGCATTTAATAAACAATACAGAAAATAAAAGGTTTGAAACAAAACAGGACACGGCACTTGCGCCAAAATAAATAGACGAACAAAACGGACTAGACAGTGCACAGACAGACAGAACAAAACACGGTGAGCAGATAACACTTATATTTACGCTTTTTTATTTATTTACTCCTTCTCTCCATGTTCTCCACTCACCGAACACCCAACCACGAGTGACTAAAAATGTGCCTATTTATACTGTTGTGCTGGGATTCAATTACTAATTAATTATTCACTTGAATCCCAGCATGTGAATTCATTACGTGAAACCCCGTGTTCACATATTATATTTTAAATGCACGTGCGTGATGTGCAATCCATGTGCCTAAATACAAATATACAATTTAAACACACGTGGTTTTTTTACACAGACCCGTTTTATATCCTATGTACCAATCTATACACCAACATTAACATGCGCACGCAACATACAACACATAAGCACACAGGGGCGGGGCACATTGCCACAGTAATACATGTGGTTTTTACTGTGCTAGGTGTATAATACATGTGGTTTTATTTACTGTGCTAGGTGTATAATACAAGTGGTTTTATTTACTGTGCTAGGTGTATAATTGTGGCGGAGTGTCCCGCCTCTCTTTATTATTATTTGTATTTTTGTTTGGTGCGCGGGTAAAAGCGCCGCGTCTTTTATTATTATATTTAAAACCTCATGAGGATGCATGGCTGATCAGCTACTGATTATTTAACTAGCTGACAGTCATGCATCCTTACTAAACGCGTGCAGACTCTGGCCGAGGGATAATAAGATAATTACCAATTAGTTAATCCCTCGCCAGAGTATATAAACCTGCAGCCTCTGCATTCGAGGTTGGGTGTTAGAGAGTGGAGAACGGGAGAGAGAGGAAGAAAAAAACAATTGCTACGCGTTAAGTATCCAGCACGACACAACAAGTAAGTGTCGCGTGGCACATGGCCTTTTTCGCCACCTCCCCTCAGTCTCAATGTCCTGAAAGAGGGGAAGCAAGTTGCTTCTGGGGGTGGCCATGGGGAATTTCTGGCACCCCCAATTCTTTGTGGCCGGCAGCTCCCTTCCAGGGCTTCCTCCACACTCTATCCTGCCACGAAAAGTGCGGCTGGGGCTAGTCTCTGACCTCCCCTTCTTCAAGGCCGGCAGTTCCCCTCCGTGGGGCTCCCACCACGATCTCCGGCCGCGAAAGTGCGGCTGGGGAGCTGGTCCCTGACCTCCCCTTTCTTCATGGCCGACAGCTCCCCTCCGTGGGGCTCCGACCACATGATCTCCGGCCGCAAAAATGGGCTGGGGAGCTGGTCTCCGGACCTCCCCCTTTCTTCATGGCCGTCCGTTCCCCTCCGTGAGGGCTCCGGCCATAGTGTAGTGACCCCAGGCGGGCAGGATCCCTGGCGACCCCAGGCGAAGCAGGATCCCAGGCGACCCCAGGCGACGGCAGCGAACCCCTCGGGAGGCGACGGCAGCAGCGGCGGACCCTCGGGAGGCGACGGCAGCGGACCTCGGGAGGCGACGGCAGCGGCAGCGGACCCTCGGGAGGTGAACTGGGAGGGAGCCCCTGGCCATGGAGGCGGCAGCGGGAGCTCCACTTCCCCGTTCCTGTAGCTGGTGGCTCTCCAGGTGATGCGGAGCAACAGGCAGCCCCAGGCGGCGCGCAGGCAGGCATCCCTGGGTGGTGCGAGGCAGGGCAGGAGCAGTCCTTCCCATGACGGTGGATGTGGAACCAGCAGGCATTCACCTCTGCTGGTGGAGGTGGGAGGAGCAAGCAGACCTCCCACGGAGGTTGAGGCAGAACCAGCAGGCATTCACCCTCTGCTGGTGGAGGTGGGAGGGGCAAGCAGTCCTCCCACGACGGTGGAGGCGGAACCAGCAGGTATTCACCCTCTGCTGGTGGAGGTGGGAGGGGCAAGCAGTCCTCCCACGGCGGTGGATGTGGAACCAGCAGGCATTCACCCTCTGCTGGTGGAGGTGGCGGAGGCAGAGGCAGTTCCTGCTGCTCTGCTCCTGGTGGTGGTGGAGACAGAGGCAGCTCCTGCTGCTCTGCTCCTGGTGGTGGTGGAGGCAGAGGCGATGGGGCGGATGCTGGCCACTCACAGGGATGCTGTGCTGGCTCCCTCTGCTGTGGCGGCTGGGCTGGTGTGTGCCGTGCTCCCTTCAGCAGCATAAATAGAGGCTGCTGGGGAACACCAGCATCCTGCCCTTCTCCCCCAGAAAATTCAGGGGTTGAGCCTGTAACTCCTCCCTTCTGGCTCTTGGGACTGCAGCTTGGGTCCTAGGGCTGTGGAAGCCCCGACTTCCCTCTTCGGGCCGTGGACGCACCGACTCCTCCCTTTTGGGCTGTGGATGCACCGACTCCTCCCTTTTGGGCTGTGGGCGCACTCCCCCCTCTTGGGCTGTGGACGCACCGACTCCCCCTCTTGGTTGTGGACGTTCGGGCTCCCACTCAGGCGCAGGACGTTCGGGCTCCTCCCACTCAGGCGCAGGACGTTCGGGCTCCTCCCACTCAGGCGCAGGACGTTCAGGCTCCTCCCACTCAGGCGCAGGACGTGCGGCTCCTCCTCCCACTCAGGCGCAGGACGCCGGGCTCCTCCCACCAGGCGCAGGACGGCGGGCTCCTCCCACTCAGGCGCAGGACGGGCGGGCTCTCCCACCAGGCGCAGGACGGGCGGGCTCCTCCCACTCGGGCGCAGGACGTGCGGGCTCCTCCCACTGGGCGCAGGACGTGCGGGCTCCTCCTGGCGCAGGACGCGGGCTCCTCCCCTCGGGCGCTGGAGACAGCAGCGATGGCTCTCCCTCGGGCGCTGGAGAAGGCAGCGATGGCTCCTCTCCCTCGCGCTGGAGAAGGCAGCGATGGCCTTCCTCGGGCGTTGGAGACGGCAGCGATGGCTCCTTCCTCGGGCGCTGAGACGGCAGCGATGGCTCCTCCTCTGGCGCTGGAGACGGCAGCGATGGCTCCTCTCTCTGGCGCTGGAGACGGCAGCGATGGCTCTCTCCCTCTGGCGCTGGAGACGGCAGCGATGGCTCCTCTCTCTGGCGCTGGAGACGGCAGCGATGGCTCCTCTCCTCTGGCGCTGGAGACGACAGCGGCTGGGCTTTTCCCGATGGAGCTGGAGATAGCGGTACCCTGCCATATCTGCAGCCAGGTAGCAGATTACCATGTCCGCAACCTCCGGGAGGGACACTGGGCAGTGTTGCTTTTCCCAGGCTTCCCATCGCTCTCATCTCTGGCCCACAGGAGGTTGATCACATCGGGAGGGCCTCTTCAGCATTCCTCCCAGGCTCCACCAGCCAGCCCCAGATTCCCTCAGAGGAGAGTGAACTCCTCTAACCAGCGGGCCCTTCCCCCTGACGCCGGACGCTCAGGCTCCTCCATCTCCTGCCATGGAGGGGTTGGTCTGGTGCCACGTGCCCGACCTCACCAACCAGCGAGCACCACCTCACCCTTCAGGCAGGTGAGGCAGACGCCCAGTGTGGCAAGATAAGGCTGCTGTTGCTGCGCCTCCTGCTGCTGTTGCTGCTTTCCTCCTCCGCTACTTTTCCCCATTTTTATTTATTTTTATTTATATTTTTTTCCAAAAAAACACAAAAAATACTTTTGAAAAAACAAAAAAAAACGTCCTTAACCTTTCCTGGTCCGGCTGTTGGAGGCGTTGTTTGTCCCACGCAGGACACCATATGTGCCAGAGTCTGCACGCGTTTGGTAAGGATGCATGACTGTCAGCTAGTTAAATAATCAGTAGCTGATCAGCCATGCATCCTCACGAGGTTTTTAAATATAATAATAAAAGATGCAGCGCTTCTACCCGCGCCGCAAACAAAAATACAAATAATAATAAAGAGAGGCGGGACACTCCGCCACAATAATACATGTGGTTTTAGTTACTGTGCTAGGTGTATAATACATGTGGTTTTATTTACTGTGCTAGGTGTATAATACATGTGGTTTTAGTTACTGTGCTAGGTGTGTAATACATGTGGTTTTATTTACTGTGCTAGGTGTGTAATACATGTGGTTTTTACTGTGCTAGGTGTATAATACAAGTGGTTTTATTTACTGTGCTAGGTGTATAATACATGTGGTTTTAGTTACTGTGCTAGGTGTGTAATACATGTGGTTTTAGTTACTGTGCTAGGTGTGTAATACATGTGGTTTTAGTTACTGTGCTAGGTGTGTAATACATGTAGTTTTATTTACTGTGCTAGGTGTATAATACATGTGGTTTTAGTTACTGTGCTAGGTGTATAATACATGTGGTTTTATTTACTGTGTTAGGTGTGTAATACATGTGGTTTTTACTGTGCTAGGTGTATAATACAAGTGGTTTTATTTACTGTGCTAGGTGTATAATACAGACGTGCTCAAATTTGTTGGTACCCTTACAGCTCATTGAAATAATGCTTCATTCCTCCTGAAAAGTGATGAAATTAAAAGCTATTTTATCATGTATACTTGCATGCCTTTGGTATGTCATAGAATAAAGCAAAGAAGCTGTGAAAAGAGATGAATTATTGCTTATTCTACAAAGATATTCTAAAATGGCCTGGACACATTTGTTGGTACCCCTTAGAAAAGATAATAAATAATTGGATTATAGTGATATTTCAAACTAATTAGTTTCTTTAATTAGTATCACACATGTCTCCAATCTTGAAATCAGTCATTCAGCCTATTTAAATGGAGAAAAGTAGTCACTGTGCTGTTTGGTATCATTGTGTGCACCACACTGAACATGGACCAGAGAAAGCAAAGGAGAGAGTTGTCTGAGGAGCTCAGAAAGAAAATAATGACAAGCATGGTAAAGGTAAAGGCTACAAGACCATCTCCAAGCAGCTTGATGTTCCTGTGACAACAGTTGCAAATATTATTAAGAAGTTTAAGGTCCATGGAACTGTAGCCAACCTCCCTGGGCGCGGCCACAAGAGGAAAATCGACCCCAGAGTGAACAGAAGGATAGTGCAAATGGTAGAAAAAGAACCAAGGATAACTGCCAAAGAGATACAAGCTGAACTCCAAGGTGAAGGTACATCAGTTTCTGATCGCATCATCCGTCGCTTTTTTGAGAAAGTGGGCTCCATGGAAGAAGACCCAGGAGGACTCCATTTTGAATGAAAAACATAAAAAGCCAGACTGGAATTTTCTAAAATGCATATTGACAAGCCACAATCCTTCTGGGAGAATGTCCTTTGGACAGATGAGTCAAAACTGGAGCTTTTTGGCAAGTCACATCAGCTCTATGTTCACAGACAAAAAAATGAAGCTTTCAAAGAAAAGAACACCATACCTACAGTGAAACATGGAGGAGGCTCGGTTATGTTTTGGGGCTGCTTTGCTGCGCTTGGCACAGGGTGCCTTTAATCTGTGCAGGGCATAATGAAATCTCAAGACTATCAAGGCATTCTGGAGCGAAATGTACTGCCCAGTGTCAGAAAGCTCTGTCTCAGTCGCAGGTCATGGTTCCTTCAACAGGATAATGACCCAAAACACACAGCTAAAAGCACCCAAGAATGGATAAGAACAAAACATTGGACTATTCTGAAGTGGCCTTCTATGAGTCCTGAACTGAATCCTATCGAACATCTGTGGAAAGAGCTGAAACTTGCAGTCTGGAGAAGGCACCCATCAAACCTGAGACAGCTGGAGCAGTTTGCTCAGGAAGAGTGGGCCAAACTACCTGTTAACAGGTGCAGAAGTCTCATTGAGAGCTACAGAAAACGTTTGATTGCAGTGATTGCCTCTAAAGGTTGTGCAACAAAATATTAGGTTAGCGGTCCCATCATTTTTGTCCATGCCATTTTCATTTGTTTTATTATTTACAATATTATGTTGAATAAAAAATCAAAAGCAAAGTCTGATTTCTATTAAATATGGAATAAACAATGGTGGATGCCAATTACTTTTGTCAGTTTCAAGTTATTTCAGAAAAATTGCATTCTTCGTTTTTGTGGAGGGTACCAACAAATTTGAGCACGCCTGTACATGTGGTTTTATTTACTGTGCTAGGTGTGTAACACATGGGTTTTTACTGTGCTAGGTGTATAATACAAGTGGTTTTATTTACTGTGCTAGGTGTATAATGTGGTTTTAGTTACTGTGCTAGGTGTGTAATACATGTGGTTTTAGTTACTGTGCTAGGTGTATAATACATGTGGTTTTAGTTACTGTGCTAGGTGTATAATACATGTGGTTTTATTTACTGTGCTAGGTGTATAATACAAGTGGTTTTATTTACTGTGCTAGGTGTGTAATACATGTGGTTTTAGTTACTGTGCTAGGTGTGTAATACATGTGGTTTTATTTACTGTGCTAGGTGTGTAATACATGTGGTTTTATTTAGTGTGCTAGCTGTATAATACATGTGGTTTTAGTTACTGTGCTAGGTGTGTAATACATGTGGTTTTATTTACTGTGCTAGGTGTGTAATACATGTGGTTTTTACTGTGCTAGGTGTATAATACATGTGGTTTTATTTACTGTGCTAGGTGTATAATACAAGTGGTTTTATTTACTGTGCTAGGTGTATAATTGTGGCGGAGTGTCCCGCCTCTCTTTATTATTATTTGTATTTTTGTTTGCGGCGCGGGTAAAAGCGCCGCGTCTTTTATTATTATATTTAAAAACCTCGTGAGGATGCATGGCTGATCAGCTACTGATTATTTAACTAGCTGACAGTCATGCATCCTTACCAAACGCGTGCAGACTCTGGCCGAGGGATAATAAGATAATTACCAATTAGTTAATCCCTCGGCCAGAGTATATAAACCTGCAGCTCTCTGCATTCGAGGTTGGGTGTTCGAGAGTGGAGAACGGGAGAGAGAGGAAGGAAAAAACAATTGCTAAAACGTGCTGGAGTATCCAGCACGACACAAACAAGTAAGTGTGCACAGCACACATGGCCTTTTCGGCCACCTCCCCCCTCAGTCTCAATGTCCTGAAAGAGGGGCAAGTTGCTCTGGGGTGGCCATGGTGGAATTTCTGGCACCCCCAATTCTTTGTGGCCGGCTCCCCTTCCAGGGCTTCCTCCACTCTATCCTGCCCACGAAAAGCGGCTGGGAAGCTAGTCTCCTGACCCCCCCTTCTTCAAGGCCGGTTCCCCTCCGTGGGGCTCTGACCACATGATCTCCGGGCCGCGAAAGTGCGGCTGGGGAGCTGGTCTCCTGACCTCCCCTTTCTTCATGGCCGACAGCTCCCCTCCGTGGGGCTCCGACCACATGATCTCCGGCGCAAAAAGTGCGGGGGAGCTGGTCTCGGACCTCTCCCCTTTCTTCATGGCCGTCCGTTCCTCCCGTGGGCTCCGGCCATAGTGTAGTGACCCCAGGCGGGAGGATCCCTGGCGACCCAGGCGGGCAGGATCCCAGGCGACCCCAGGCGACGGCAGCGAACCCTCGGGAGGCGACGGCAGCAGCGGCGGACCTCGAGGCGACGCAGCGGACCCTCGGGAGGCGACGGCAGCGGCAGCGACCTCGGGAGGTGAACTGAGGGGAGCCCTGGCCATGGAGACGGCAGCGGGAGCTCCACTTCTCCCTCGTTCCTGTAGCTGGTGGCTCTCCAGGTGATGCGGAGCAACAGGCAGCCCCAGGCGATGCGAGGCAGGCATCCCTGGTGGTGCGAGGCAGGGCAGGAGCAGTCCTTCCCATGACGGTGGATGTGGAACCAGCAGGCATTCACCCTCTGCTGGTGGAGGTGGCGGAGGCAGAGGCAGTTCCTGCTGCTCTGCTCCTGGTGGTGGTGGAGACAGAGGCAGCTCCTGCTGCTCTGCTCCTGGTGGTGGTGGAGGCAGAGGCGATGGGGCGGATGCTGGCCACTCACAGGGATGCTGTGCTGGCTCCCTCTGCTGTGGCGGCTGGGCTGGTGTGCCGTGCCCCTTCAGCAGCATAAATAGAGGCTGCTGGGGAACACCAGCATCCTGCCCTTCTCCCCAGAAAAATTCAGGGGTTGAGCCTGTAACCTCCCCTTCTGGCTCTTGGGACTGCAGCTTGGGTCCTAGGGCTGTGGAAGCCCCGACTTCCCCTCTCTTGGGCCGTGGACGACCGACTCCTCCCTTTTGGGCTGTGGATGCACCGACTCCTCCCTTTTGGGCTGTGGGACGACCGACTCCCCCCTCTTGGGCTGTGGACGCACCGACTCCCCTCTTGGGTTGTGGACGTTCGGGCTCCTCCCACTCAGGCGCAGGACGCCCGGGCTCCTCCCACTCAGGCGCAGGACGTTCGGGCTCCTCCCACTCAGGCGCAGGGGCGGGCGGGCTCCTCCCACTCAGGCGCAGGACGTTGGCCTCCCCCACTCAGGCGCAGGACGCGGGCTCCTCCCACTCAGGCGCAGGACGTCAAGGGCTCCTCCCACTCAGGCGCAGGACGTGCGGGCTCCTCCCACTCGGGCGCAGGACGTGCGGGCTCCTCCCACTCGGGCGCAGGACGTGCGGGCTCCTCCCCCTCGGGCGCTGGAGACGGCAGCGATGGCTCCTCTCCCTCGGGCGCTGGAGAAGGCAGCGATAGCCTTCCCCTCGGCGCTGGAGAAGGCAGCGATGGCTCCTCCCCTCGGGCGCGGAGACGGCAGCGATGGCTCCTCTCCTCGGGCGCTGGAGACGGCAGCGATGGCTCCTCTCCCTCTGGCGCTGGAGACGGGCAGCGATGGCTCCTCTCCCTCTGGCGCTGGAGACGGCAGCGATGGCTCCCTTTCCTCTGGCGCTGGAGACGGCAGCGACTCCCTCTCCTCTGGCGCTGGAGACGGCAGCGATGGCTCCTCTCCCCTCTGGCGCTGGAGACGGCAGCGATAGCTTCCTCTGGCGCTGGAGACGGCAGCGATGGCTCCTTCCCTCTGGCGCTGGAGACGGCGATGCGGTTTCCTCCTCTGGCGCTGGAGACGCAGCAGCGGCGGTCTTCCCTCTGGCGCTGAGACGGCAGCGATGGCTCCTCTCCTCTGGCGCTGGAGACGGCAGCGATGGCTCCTTCCCCGGGCGCTGGAGACGGCGAGCGCTCCTCTCCCTCTGGCGCTGGAGACGGCAGCGATGGCTCCTCTCCTCTGGCGCTGGAGACGGCAGCGATGGCTCTTCCCTCTGGCGCTGGAGACGGCAGCGATGGCTCCTCTCCTCTGGCGCTGGAGACGGCAGCGATGGCTCCTCTCCCTCTGGCGCTGGAGACGGCAGCGATGGCTCCTCTCCTCTGGCGCTGGAGACGACAGCGGCTGGGCTTTTCCCGATGGAGCTGGAGATAGCGGTACCCTGCCATATCTGCAGCCAGGTAGCAGATTACCATGTCCGCAACCTCCGGGAGGACACTGGGCAGTGTTGCTTTTCCCAGGCTTCCCATCGCTCTCCATCTCTGGCCCACAGGAGGTTGATCACATCGGGAGGGCCTCTTCAGCATTCCTCCCAGGCTCCACCAGCCAGCCCCAGATTCCCTCAGAGGAGAGTGAACTCCCTCTTAACCAGCGGGCCCTCTCCCCCTGACGCCGGACGCCAGGCTCCTCCATCTCCTGCCATGGAGGGGTTGGTCTGGTGCCACGTGCCCGACCTCACCAACCGCGGGCTTTCCTCATCCTTCAGGCAGGTGAGGCAGACGTCCAGTGTGGCAAGATAAGGCTGCTGTTGCTGCGCCTCCTGCTGCTGTTGCTGCTTTCTCCTCCGGCTACTTTTCCCCATTTTTATTTATTTTTATTTATATTTTTTTCCAAAAAAACACACAAAAAATACTTTTTGAAAAAAAAAAAAAAAAAACGTCCTTAACCTTTCCTGGTCCGGCTGTTGGAGGCGTTGTTTGTCCCACGAGGACACCATATGTGCCAGAGTCTGCATGCGTTTGGTAAGGATGCATGACTGTCAGCTAGTTAAATAATCAGTAGCTGATCAGCCATGCATCCTCAAGGTTTTTAAATATAATAATAAAAGATGCAGCGCTTCACCCGCTACCGCAAAACAAAAATACAAATAATAAAAAGAGAGGGGACACTCCATACAATAATACATGTGGTTTTAGTTACTGTGCTAGGTGTATAATACATGTGGTTTTATTTACTGTGCTAGGTGTATAATACATGTGGTTTTAGTTACTGTGCTAGGTGTGTAATACATGTGGTTTTATTTACTGTGCTAGGTGTGTAATACATGTGGTTTTTACTGTGCTAGGTGTATAATACAAGTGGTTTTATTTACTGTGCTAGGTGTATAATACATGTGGTTTTAGTTACTGTGCTAGGTGTGTAATACATGTGGTTTTAGTTACTGTGCTAGGTGTGTAATACATGTGGTTTTAGTTACTGTGCTAGGTGTGTAATACATGTAGTTTTATTTACTGTGCTAGGTGTATAATACATGTGGTTTTAGTTACTGTGCTAGGTGTATAATACACCAGCATCCTGCCCTTCTCCCCCCCAGAAAAATTCAGGGGTTGAGCCTGTAACCCTCCCCTTCTGGCTCTTGGGACTGCAGCTTGGGTCCTGGGGCTGTGGAAGCCCGACTTCCCTCTCTTCGGCCGTGGATCTTTCGACTCCCCTCCCTTTTGGGCTGTGGATGCACCGACTCCTCCCTTTTGGGCTGTGGGCCTTTGACTCCCCCCCTCTTGGGCTGTGGGCGCATCTCCCCCCTCTTGGGTTGTGGGCGTTGGCTCCTCCCACTCAAGCGCCCAGGACGGGCCTCCCACTCAGGCGCAGGACGTTCGGGGCTCCTCCCACTCAGGCGCAGGACGTTCGGCCCCTCCCACTCAGGCGCCAGACGTTCGGGGGCTCCACTCAGGCGCCCAGGGCGTGCAGGCTCCTCCCACTCAGGCGCAGGACGTTGGGGCTCCTCCCACTCAGGCGCAGGACGTGCGGGCTCCTCCCACTCAGGCGCCCACGTGGGGCTCCTCCCACTTTCGGGCGCAGGGGCGTCTGAGCTCTCCCACTCGGGCGCAGGGCGTGCCTCCTCCCTGGGCGCTGGAGACAGCAGATGGCTCCTCTCCTCGGGCGCTGGAGAAGGCAGCGATGGCTCCTCCCTCGGGCGCTGGAGAAGGCAGCGATGGCTCCTCCCCTCGGGCGTTGGAGACGGCAGCGATGGCTCCTCTCCCGGGCGCTGGAGACGGCAGCGATGGCTCCTCTCCCTCTGGCGCTGGAGACGGCAGCGATGGCTCCTCTCCCTCTGGCGCTGGAGACGGCAGCGTGGCTCCTCTCCCTCTGGCGCTGGAGACGGCAGCGATGGCTCCCTCTCCTCTGGCACTGGAGACGGCAGCGATGGCTCCTCTCCCTCTGGCGCTGGAGACGGCAGCGATGGCTCCTCTCCTCTGGCGCTGGGCGACAGCGCTGGGCTTTTCCCGATGGAGCTGGAGATGGCGGTACCCTGCCATCTGCAGCCAGGTAGCAGATTACCATGTCCGCAACCTCCGGGAGGGACACTGGGCAGTGTTGCTTTTCCCAGGCTTCCCATCGCTCTCCATCTCTGGCCCACAGGAGGTTGATCACATCGGGAGGGCCTCTTCAGCATTCCTCCCAGGCTCCACCAGCCAGCCCCAGATTCCCCTCAGAGGAGAGTGAACTCCTCTTAACCAGCGGGCCCTCTCCCCTGACGCCGGACGCTCAGGCTCCTCCATCTCCTGCCATGGAGGGGTTGGTCTGGTGCCACGTGCCCGACCTCACCAACCGCATGGCACCACTCCTCACCCTTCAGGCAGGTGAGGCAGGCGTCCAGTGTGGCAAGATAAGGCTGCTGTTGCTGCGCCTCCTGCTGCTGTTGCTGCTTTTCTCCTCCGCTACTTTTCCCCCATTTTTATTTATTTTTATTTATATTTTTTCCAAAAAACACACAAAAATACTTTTGAAAAAACAAAAAAAAAAACGTCCTTAACCTTTCCTGGTCCGGCTGTTGGAGGCGTTGTTTGTCCCACGCAGACACCATATGTGCCAGAGTCTGCATCGTTTAGTGGATGCATGACCGTCAGCTAGTTAAATAATCAGTAGCTGATCAGCCATGCATCCTCACGAGGTTTTTTAAATATAATAATAAAAGATGCAGCACTTCTACCCGCGCAAAACAAAAATACAAATAATAATAAAGAGAAGCGGGACACCGCCCACAATAATACATGTGGTTTTAGTTACTGTGCTAGGTGTATAATACATGTGGTTTTATTTACTGTGCTAGGTGTATAATACATGTGGTTTTAGTTACTGTGCTAGGTGTGTAATACATGTGGTTTTATTTACTGTGCTAGGTGTGTAATACATGGTTTTTACTGTGCTAGTGTATAATACAAGTGGTTTTATTTACTGTGCTAGGTGTATAATACATGTGGTTTTAGTTACTGTGCTAGGTGTGTAATACATGTGGTTTTAGTTACTGTGCTAGGTGTGTAATACATGTGGTTTTAGTTACTGTGCTAGGTGTATAATACATGTAGTTTTATTTACTGTGCTAGGTGTATAATACATGGTTTTAGTTACTGTGCTAGGTGTATAATACATGTGGTTTTATTTACTATGCTAGGTGTGTAATACATGTGGTTTTACTGTGTGCTAGGTGTATAATAAGTGTGTTTTTATTTACTGTGCTAGGTGTATAATACATGTGGTTTTAGTTACTGTGCTAGGTGTGTAATACATGTGGTTTTATTTACTGTGCTAGGTGTGTAATACATGTGGTTTTATTTACTGTGCTAGGTGTATAATACATGGTTTTTAGTTACTATGCTAGGTTTGTAATATGGTTTTTAGTTACTGTGCTAAGTGTATAATACATGTGGTTTTAGTTACTGTGCTAGGTTTGTAATACATGTGGTTTTAGTTACTGTGCTAAGTGTATAATACATGTGGTTTTAGTTACTGTGCTAGGTGTGTAATACATGTGGTTTTATTTACTGTGCTAGGTGTGGAATACTTGTGGTTTTACTTACTGTGCTAGGTGTATAATACTTGTGGTTTTATTTACTGTGCTAGGTGTTGAACTGACAGGAGAGAACGACTGCAATTGAACTGAGTGCAGCACACAGGACAATCCCTTGCCCCATTACCATCCATTTACAAGTTCAATAACACAGTCAAGAGTAATTGAAGGGTAATGATGAAGTTTTAAAGGAGTGATGAAAATCCTGTCTGTTTGCATTTCTCAAGCAGGGCGTACCTGGCACATTGAGTGCAGTCAGGTGGTTAATGCAGTTCACCTGGAACAGTGTTGAGACGCGATTGTGTTCAAATCGTCTTCTCCATTTATATTACTGGCACTCTAACCCGTCCCATTGAGTAGAGAGCATGTCTTTATATGACTCATCCTTTACTCTCAGCTGCCTGCTTTTTGAATGCATGCTCCGATACACAGTAGTGTGTGTGTGTGTGTGTGTGTGTGTGGGTGTGTGTGTATATATATATATCGTGAAGGGTTGTAGGGTTAGGGTTAGATACACAGTAGTGTGTGTGTTTGTATATATTATTATTATTATTTATTTCTTAGCAGACACCCTTATCCAGGGCGACTTACAATCGTAAGCAAATACATTTCAAGTGTTACAATACAAGTAATACAATAAGAGCAAGAAATACAATAACTTTTGTTCAAGCAAAGTACAAGTGTGACAAACCACAATTCAATAATACAGCAGATAATAGTCATAGTTACATCAGATATGATTAAATAGTGATAGTTACATCAGGATGTGATTAAATACAAAGTACTACCGGTTAAACACTTGGCAGATTACAGTATTCTGAAGTACAGGATTAAATGCAGTAAAATAGGGGGCAGATAAGAGCAAAATAAAGCACATTTACATGAAGGGTGATAGTGTCCCAGGATACAAACAGAGGAGTTCTACAGGTGCTCTTTTGAAGAGGTGAGTCTTGAGGAGGCGCGGAATGTGGTCAGGACTGGGCAGTCCTGACATCTGTAGGGAAGGTCATTCCACCACTGCGGAGCAAGGGTGGAGAAGGAGGGCTCTGGAGGCAGGGGAGCGTAGAGGAGGTAGAGCTAGTCTTCTAGTGCAGGCGGAGCGGAGAGGTCGAGAGTGGGGGTGTAGGGAGAGATGAGGGTCTGGAGGTAGCTGGATGCAGTCTGGTCAAGGCATCTGTAGGCTAGTACAAGAGTCTTGAACTGGATGCGAAGCGGTGATCGGGAGCCAGTGGAGCGAGCGGAGTAGTGGAGAAGGCGTGGGCGGCGGGCAGAGAAACACCAGGGCAGCAGAGTTCTGGATGAGCTGGAGCGGACGGGTGGCGGACGAGGGAGGCCAGCCAGGAGGGAGTTGCAGTAGTCTAGGCGGGAGAGTACCAGGGCCTGGACCAGGAGCTGGGTAGCATAGTTGGTGAGGAAGGGTCGGATTCTTCGGATGTTGCTCAGGACGAATCGGCAAGTGCGTGCCAGAGTGGAGATGTGCTGGGAATAAGAGAGGCAGGGGTCCAGGGTGACTCAAGGTTCTTAGCTGAGGAAGAGGGAGAGAGTGTGGTAGATTCCAGAGGAACAGAGATAGAGATCAGAAGAGGGGGGAGGAGGGAAAGAAAGGAGGTCAGATTTAGAGAGGTTGAGTTTGAGGTGGTGCAAGTGCATCCAGGAGGAAATAGCAGACAGACAGGTAGAGATACGGGAGGAGATGGTGGAGTCAGAGGTGGGGAAGGAGAGGAAAATCTGAGCATCATCAGCATAGAAATGGTATGAGAAACCATAGGATGCGATGAGGGGCCCAGGGAGGCGGGTGTAGAGAGAGAACAGGAGAGGACCCAAGACTGACCCTTGGGGACTCCAGTTAAGAGAGGGTGAGGTGTGGAGGTTGCTCCATGCCAGGTTACCTGGTAAGTGCGGTTGGAGAGGTAGGAGGAGAACCAGGCCAGAGCAGTGCCAGAGATCCCAGGTCAGCAAGAGATGATAGTAGAATAGAGTGATCAACAGTGTCAAAGGCAGCAGAGGTCGAGGAGAATTAGGACAGAGGAGAGAGAGGCAGCTCGGCACACTTAAGTGAGTTGGTGACAGACAGGAGGGCGGTTTCAGTGGAGTGAGCAGAGCGGAAGCCAGATTGGAGAGGGTCAAGCAGAGAGTGGTTGGACAGGAAAGCAGACAGCTGGCGGTGTACAGTCCGCTCGAGGGTTTTGGAGAGGAAGGGTAGGAGGGAGACAGGACGGTAGCTCTGGAGGAGGTGGGGTCGAGGGTAGGTTTTTTGAGGAGGGGAGTGATAGAGGCTTTTTTTTGAAGGCAGAGGGAAAGATACCAGAAAGTAGAGAGGTGTTGAGGAGGGAGGAGATGAAGGGAGAGAGCAGGGCAGCAGCTTGAAAGAGGTGAGGGGGGGGGTCCAAGGCACGTGGTGGGTTTGTGACCCTGGAGCAGGAGGAGAGGTCAGAGTCTGATAGGGGCAAGAAGGTGGAGAAGGAGGGTGAGTTAGTAGGGGTTGCAGTGGTGTAGGAGTTGGAGCGGAGGGGTGGGGGAGGGAGAGGTGTTAAAGAGTTTTATGGATATCTGAGATTTTAGAAGAGAAGGAGGCAAAGTCATCAGGGGAGATAGAGGAGGGAGGAGGAGGGGGAGGGTTTAGGAGGGAGGAGAAGGTAGAGAATAGTTTACGTGGGTTGTTAGTGGAGGCTTGGATTACAGATTGGAAATAAGCACATTTAGCAGAGGAGAGAGTAGAGGAGAAGGAGGAGAGGAGAGTGCGTAAAGGTCTAGGGCAGCAGGAGTTTGGTACTCTTCCATTTCTTTCAGCAGATCGCAGTGTGATTCTTGCCGAGCGGAGCGCAGAGGAGAGCCAGGGATGGGGAGGAGGCGGCAGGACGGGAGGTGAGGGACAGAGGGAGTCGAGGAGGAGGTGAGTGAGGAGAAGGGTGGAGGTAGCAGAGTCTCACGGAGAGTTGTGAAAAGGAGTCGATAGGGAGGGAGGTGAGAGAGAGCAGTGGAGGCAAGGACAGAGGGGAGAGAGCGGAGGTTACGGCGTAGAGGTGACAGTGGGGGTAGGAGGAGCAGGAGAGGGGAGAGACAGAGAAAAAGAGATGAAATAGTGATCAGAGAGGTCCAGGGCAGAAGGTTTTCCAGGCCCTGGAGAAGGTGAGGTCCAGTTGACGGCCAGCTTTGTGGGTAGGAGGGGACGGAGAGAGACAGAAGTCTCTCTCCGTCTCTCCATATATTGCGAAGGATTAGTTCACCATATATTGTGAAGGATTAGTTCACGGGTTGTAGGAATCCAAGGTATTTGAGTAAGAGGTGAATGATTGGGCAAGACACCAGAAGTTGAATCTGTATATTTTATTTTTAAAACAACAAAAAGTACTCCCAAAGAAAATTAAACAGAACTAATTACTTTTTTAAGTTCTTTTAAGACTAGAGTTCAGGTTCTAAACAGTCCTTGTTAAACTGAACTCTTCAGGTAAGTAAAGACAGTTCACACAGTCCTTTAGTTTAATCCATAAAGTAAGTAATAAAACAATTGGTAATTCTTTGACTATTTACAGGGTTATCTCCAATAGTCCCAGCAGGTGGCACTGTTCCCCAGAACAGTGCAGGAACACAGGCACGTATACACGGTTGCCCTCTGGTGGACACTGGTCGCAGTTGCAGCCCCACAGGTAAGTATACACAGTGGCCTCGTTTTGGCAACCCTCAGTGCCGTAGCAATTTGTAATCCTTTGTCTGCTTCTCCAGGTTCCTTGATCTCCCCTTCTGGAGGAGTGACTGACTGGTGACCACTCTGTCCCTGGAGCGGTGCTTTGTAACAGCCAGCCTGGTGTGCTCACAAATTAATAAACAGTTTGCAACACGTTTGCTTCCGTGGGTTTCTTCAAAACCCAATAATAATCAGAGTCCTCAAACACTTGTTCTTCTGTGTGTTTGTTTGAGTTCACACACAACTCGCTCCGTGCATGCAAGGGCCTGGCTGCACACACGCACAGGGTCAGAAAAGTGTTCAGAGTCCCGGGTACTGCTTTAAACACACAGCGTTTCTTCACCTGCGCAATGAGAACATCACGATTTTAAAACACTCTCCTGTATTTTATGTCTGTACCTGGCACAGGATATTTGAAGTCACACTTTTCCCATACTCAGCGTTTCATTAAGTACTTCACCCAGCAGCTCTAACTCTGTTGTCACGGCGGACAAGGCACTTGTAATTCCGCTCAGCAGTATAGATGCCCTCAACACAGAGACACTTGGTTAGTCCCAATCCAGTTCACTAGAGCAAGTATGTTTCACCCAGCGGTGACAACTCTCTGTTCAGCTCTCAGAAACAGACAGTAGTTTATAAACGCTGTTTAGTATGTTTCACTCAGCGGTGAAAACTCTGGTTTAATTCTCAGAAACAGACAGTAGTTTAAATGCTGTATAGTATGTTTCACTCAGTGGTGACAACTCTCTGTTCAGCTCTCAGAAACAGACAGTAGTTCTTAAATGCTGTTTAGTATGTTTCACTCAGCGGTGAAAACTCTGGTTTAATTCTCAGAAACAGACAGTAGTTTAAATGCTGTTTACCTCTTGAATGCTGTTATCCAAACTGCAGTACTCAGTGTTTCATATTGCTGCTTGTAATCCTCCGTTCTGCTTGCGACACACTTTATGTTACACTCCAACACTTTTAACCAAACGTAGGTCTGACAAAAACAATAAACAGGCAGTACTCTCCTAATTACAGGAGGCCCACACAGACACCTTCCCGCTTGCAGCACATTATTCTTCTCTTTCACTCTTTCCTTTTCATCCATGACATCAGCCTGGATTTGCTTTTCATTCCCAGCATTCCCTTGGCTGCAGTTCAATTTTCCCATATGGCGCCGGTAGCCATTTTAAAAATACACCACAGCTGGTTAGTCTTTATGTCTGTGGCAATTCATTTGGTTTGCTACTTAATAATGCAACATTCCTACAACCCTATTTTACCACTGTATTCTAGCAAACCCACTATTTCTCACACATATATATATATATATATATATATATATTTACAGTGCCTATAGAAAGTCTACACCCCCTTGAACTTTTTTCACATTTTGTTGTGTCAGTGCCACAGAGTTTTATGCATTTAAATGAGGATTTTTTTCCACTTATCTACACACCATACTCCACACTGTTATATATTAAAAATACAAAACAAAAAGATCATAATTGGATAAGACTCCACCCCACTGAGATAATACTTGGTGGAAGCAGCAATTACAACTCTACCAACTCTACCAACTTTGCACACCTAGATTGGGCAATATTTGACCATTCTTCTTTACAAAACTGTTCAAGCTCTGTCAAGTTCCTTGTGGAGCGTTGATGGACAGCAATCTTCAAGTCATGCCACAAATTTTCGATTGGATTTAGGTCGGGGCTCTGACTGGGCCACTCAAGGACATTTACCTTTTTGTTCCTTAGCCACTCCAGTGTAGATTTGGCTGTGTGCTTTGGGTCGTTGTCATGCTGAAAGGTGAACTTCCGTCCCAGTTTCAGCTTTCTTGCAGAGGGCAGAAGGTTTTCCTCAAGGACTTCTCTGTACTTTGCTCCATTCATTTTCCCTTCTATCCTGACAAGTGCCCCAGTCCCTGCCGATGAGAAACATCCCCATAACATGATGCTGCCACCACCATGCTTCACAGTAGGGATGCTGTTCTTTGGGTGATGCGCTGTGTTGGGTTTGCGCCAAACATAACGTTTTGCATTTAGGACAAAAATTTTCATTTTAGTTTCGTCAGACCACAAAACTTTTTGCCACATGGCTACAGAATCTCCTGAGTGTTTTTTTGCATACTTCAAACGGGATTCAAGGTGGGCTTTCTTGAGTAATGGCTTCTTTCTTGCCACCCTACCATACAGGCCAGATTTGTGGAGTGCTTGAGATATTGTAGTCACATGCACACTTTGACCAGTCTTGGCCATAAAAGCCTGTAGCTCTTGCAAAGTTGCCATTGGCCTCTTGGTAGCCTCACTGATCAGTCTCCTTATTGCTCGGTCATCCAGTTTGGAGGGATAGCCTGATCTAGGCAGAGTCTTAGTGGTGCCATACACATTCCACTTCTTAATAATTGTCTTGACCGTGCTTTTGAAAGCGCCTTGGTGCTCATGGTTGAGTCTTTGCTTTGAAATGCACTACCCAGCAGAGGGAACCGACAGGAACTGCTGAATTTATCCTGAAATCATGTGAAACACTACAATTTAACACAGGTGGAGGCCACTTAACTTGGTGTGTGATTTTGAAGGCGATTGGTTACACCTGAGCTAATTTAGGATTGCTATTACAAGGGGGGTGGACACTTATCCAACCAAGCAATTTCAGTTTTTATTTTTAATTAATTTTCTACAAATTTCTAGAATATTTTTTTCACTTGGAAGTTGTGGTGGTAGGATATGTAGATAAATGAAAAAAAATTAATAATTTAATGCATTTTAATTCCAGGCTATAAGGCAACAAAAGGTGAACATTTTGAAAGGGAGTGTAGACTTTCTATAGGCACTGTAATATATATATATATATATATATATATATATATATATATATATATATATATATACAGACAAAGAGATGCTCAAATTTGTTGGTACCCTTACAGCTCATTGAAATAATGCTTCATTCCTCCTGAAAAGTGATGAAATTTAAAGCTATTTTATCATGTATACCTGCATGCCTTTGGTATGTCATAGAATAAAGCAAAGAAGCTGTGAAAAGAGATGAATTATTGCTTATTCTACAAAGATATTCTAAAATGGCCTGGACACATTTGTTGGTACCCCTTAGAAAAGATAATAAATAATTGGATTATAGTGATATTTTAAACTAATTAGTTTCTTTAATTAGTATCAATCATGTCTCCAATCTTGTAATCAGTCGTTCAGCCTATTTAAATGGAGAAAAGTAGTCACTGTGCTGTTTGGTATCATTGTGTGCACCACACTGAACATGGAACAGAGAAAGAAAAGGAGAGAGTTGTCTGAGGAGATCAGAAAGAAAATAATAGACAAGCATGGTAAAGGTAAAGGCTACAAGACCATCTCCAAGTTCACAGCTTGAACTGTTCCTAAAGACAACAGTTGCAAATATTATTAAGAATCCAAGTTTAAGAGATCAAGACTATCAAGGAACTGTAGTCAACCTCCTCTCTTTTTTGGCATGGGTCCCACAAGAGGAAAATAAAACAAAACATTGACACCAGGCCTTCTATTGAACAATCCTAAACATCTATGGATAAAGAGCTGAAACTTGAGTCTGACCTGGAACCCATCAAACCTCAGACTCTGGAGCAGTTTGCTCAAAAGAGAACCAAACTACCTGATAACTGCCAAAGAGATACAAGCTGAACTCCAAAGGTGAATATTGGGGCACAATGAGATCAGTTTTGATCGCACCATCTGTCATTTTTTCCATTATTTACAATGGGTCCTCCAACATGTTGAATAAAAACAAAAGCAAAGTGGGCTCCATGGAAGAAAAAAGCTGCATTCAGGAGGGCACCAACAAATTTGAGACAGCTTTTGAAAGAAAAAACATAAAAAGCCAGACTGGATTATTTGCTAAAATGCATATTGACAAGCCACAATCCTTTTCTGGGAGAAAAATGTCCTTAACTGGACAGATGAGTCAAAATTGGAGCTTTTTTTTGTGCAAGTCACAAATCAGCTCTATGTTCACATATGACGAAAAATATGAATGTATATTCAAGAAAATATATATGAACACCATACCTACAGTGAAACATGGAGGAGACTCACACTGAAACATGGTTATTGTTTTGGGGCTGCTTTTTTCTTTGGAATGCGAAAGAATCTGGCACAATGGAATACATAAGCAGCCTTGAATCCACAGATGCAGGGCACAATGAAATCTCAAGACTATCAAGGCATTCTGGAGTATTTATAAACGCGTACTGCCCAGTGTTATCATTTTTCACGGATTGTGCAGCCAGCTTCATGTCTCAGTCCATCCAGGTCAGATGGGTCCTCCAATTGAATAACAAAGATAATCAGAATGAAAACCCAAAAAAACACACAGTTCTAGTTTTCAATTATTTGTTTAGGCTACCCAAATGTCAATGGATAAAAAAAAATGAATTTGCAAAACATTTTTGGACTATTTGTACTTTTTTTGTGTTTAAAGGCTGTGGCCAATGTAGTTAATGCTATGAGTCCCTCCTCCCCGATCCTCCAGAAGAATCCATCGGCATCCTTCACATCTAAGGAATTAGAGTCAGGATTTGTGAAAAATAAAATGGTTTGCAGTTTGAACACCAAATGTGAAATGAACAACCATAAGTACGAATGAAATTATATATAGTTACTTATTATCAAACCTGAAATTGAAATCTGACAGCTGGTTTAAAGTTCAAGTTTTGCTCAGGAAGTGTTCTGAACTGAATCTCTCTTTTAACTATTTTGCACAACAAACTGGATCCTTTTTTTTTTAAAAAGTTAACAGGTCAATGCACTAATAAGAAATCTCAATTTCACCACTGTGACTATTCAAAAAAAAAAAAGTTACCATTGCCACCCTTGAAAAAAATTACAGTGATTGCCTTTAATTTAAAAATGGTTTATTTCAAACTTTAAAATAATAACATAACAAAGGTCCCCTTCATTTTTTGTCCATGCCATTTTTCATTTGTTTTAATTTGAGCCCTGTTTAAATGGCAAAAATACAGCTATGTTGAATTTTCTAAAAAAAAAAAGAGACATCAACAGAAACCTAACCTGATTTCTATTCAAATATGGAATCCTTCCATTTAGCACAAGGTGTGACCATCCTTCCATTTCAAGCGCTCAACAAGCTGTCTGTGGATCTTGCCTGTAATTTGTTTGCTTTTTGTGACAATTTCAAACTGTTTGTGATTATCTGGTAATCTTAAGAAACATAAAAAATGGTTAAAATCGCATTTTGAGCATTTTTTTTTTTTTTTGGGGTGATGGGGGTGCCCCCACCAAATTTCAAACAATGAGTCGCAATATGTATATATATATATATGTGTATATATATATATATATATATATATATATATATATATATATATATATATATATGTATGTATATGTATATATATATATATATATATATATATATATATATATATATATATATATATATATATATGTATGTATATATATATATACACACAGTGCCTTACAAAAGTATTCAGACCTCTGACCAATTCTCTTGTATTATTGAATTACAAATGGTACATTGAAATTGGGAAATATTTTTAATACAAAGCTTTTGATACAAAACATTTTTCAAAAAATTCTTTGTTTTCTAGAAATCTCTAGAAATGATAAATTTCCATTGGGGTATGTATATATTGTCATTTAAACCTTCAAAACAATGATTATGTTGGAATTTGTAAAATATAGCTGTTTTCTGGGACATCTGAAATAAAATTCATTTAAAAGTAAAGTATGTGTATCAATGCATTCTGGGAACAGCTCTAAGCAAAATAATATGAATTTAAAAACTCTAGTCATGCTCATGTCCACACTAGCTACGTACAGTTTTGTCGTGTTAAATTAAATCCAGTTGGTTAATGATTCAGAGGTTGGTTGACCATTCCGCATAAGAAAAAATGGCAGTTATAGTAATTCATTATATGATAGAAGTCTAGCTGGAACTTTTTCTTTACGAGTGTGAAATGTTTTTAAAATTACGAGCAGCTGTTAAACAGAGGAGCCTGTTCCTGTTGGTAATCACTATTGTTGATCTTCATGTAACATTTTAAAACATTTCCGTTTGTATATCTGAACGCATTCGATTACAGTAAATCTTTATTTCACTTCTTCAACTGAATACACTATGTAACACAATTTTTGTTCCTGGGTAGTAAGTGTTATTTCCTAATTGCTTATGCCTCAAAAGTATAGAAAATGGCTATTATTCCCCACAAACTTTGCTTTTGTGACCAGGACAGTGATATTTTGAAATTTACCTATTTCCAATGAGAAAACGGGCGAATTTGTGTCTTTTCGTCAGAAAAAAACAACATATGAATCCAAATTAACATGTATTTATACTAAAGTAATACAAAAATGACTACAAAAGATTTAGAAGTGAGTAGTTTTTCGAAATTTACGATTATACTGTAAATCACTTTCACGAATCAGCCCCCAAATGTAGTCTCCCATCATGTTCTCGTTATACTGTCCTTGGTAGCGGCGTTCAAAGTCCAGTATATCCTGGTGGAAGCGCCACCTTGCTCCTCCGAGCACGCTCCCATGTTCTCCTTAAATTTATCAAGATGAGCATCAAGGATATGGACTTTGAGGGACATCCTACAGCCCATTGTGCCGTAGTTCTTCACCAGAGTCTCAACCAGCTCCACATAGTTTTCGGCCTTGTGATTGCCCAGGAAGCCCCGAACCACTGCGACAAAGCTGTTCCAAGCCGCTTTCTCCTTACTAGTGAGCTTCTTGGGGAATTCATTGCACTCCAGGATCTTCTTTATCTGTGGTCCGACGAAGACACCGGCTTTGACCTTTGCCTCAGACAGCTTAGGGAAGAAGTCTTGAAGGTACTTGAAGGCTGCCGACTCCTTATCTAGAGCTCTGACAAATTGTTTCATAAGGCCCAATTTGATGTGCAGTGGTGGCATCAGCACCTTCTGGGGGTCCACCAGTGGCTCCCACTTGACGTTGTTCCTCCCCACAGAGAACTCGGTCTGCTGTGGCCAGTCCCGCCTGTGGTAGTGCGCCTTGGTGTCCCTGCTGTCCCAAAGGCAAAGATAACAGGGAAACTTGGTAAAACCGCCTTGGAGACCCATCAGGAATGCCACCATTTTGAAGTCTCCTATGACCTCCCAGCCGTACTCATCATACTTCAAGGCGTCCAGCAAGGTCTTGATGCTGTTGTAATCCTCTTTGAGGTGCACCGAGTGAGCCAGGGGAAGAGACGGGTACTTGTTACCATTATGGAGCAGCACGGCTTTGAGGCTCCTGGATGAGCTGTCAATGAAGAGGCGCCACTCATTCTGGTTACAGGCGATTCCGATTGCCTCGAACAGACTGGTCACATTGTGGCAGAAGCAGAGCACATCTTGACGGGTGAAGAAGCTGGAAAAAGGTTGGTGATGCTGTGGCGACCGCCACATAAATGATGTTAAAAATACATCATTATCTGTTCTTTAATTAGAATGGATTACACCTGGCCAGGTTAAAATAAATTGTTCATCTCTGCCTTATTTATTAGCCTATCTCCCGTTTGGCTTAGTTGTCCAGGCTTGAGGGGGATTTATCGGGGTTCATTTTATTTCTTTTTTCTATGTGAAGGCTCTTCTATTATGCCAGTTACGGTAATTGTTTTAATTAAAGCCACCTGGGTTTCATTGATAAAAAGAGCGTATTGTGGGAAATGGAGAGAATGGCCTGAAAGGAGAGCTGAGTGTTGTTTGCAGGTTTTGTTGCGGTTTCTTTTTTGCTTTTTAAATTATTTAAGCTTATTTAGAAACGATGTAACATTTTCTTCTGGAGTAGCACTGAGCTAATTGTCACGAATACAGTTCTGGAATGCTGTTCGTTTATATATATATATGGATTATTTGAAACTGAAGAAAAACAGAGATCGATTTACAACCCAGGAACAACGCGCAGCCGGTCAACGGACACACGGCAGGAAGGGGTGAGACGGTCTGTTAGACTTTTCCTTTTGTGCTGGACAATGTTGGATTACAATTGTTTTTTTTTCATAGTACTATGGGCGTTTGTTTTGATACTTTATTTTTTCCTGGAGTATGTCTTTTGCAAGTTGTTTTGTCTTGAAGCACGTTCGATTTTGTTTTTTTGGATTTGACTTTGTTTGGTTTGTCATTTTTTTTTCCTGCAATAAGGAACTTTATAATTGCATTAATTTATATGGACTGGTTATCTTTTGTTAATACTTTTTCATTGTGTTTCAAATTGTTTTGTGTATCGTTTTTACCAGCAATATCCAGGGTTAACAGGGTTATTGTGAGTGTTCTTTGTTGCATTACTTGCTGTTTCACTGCCAAAATATTTATATCTGTGTATACACTATGCATTCTATTGTGCTATGAGGTTTCCTAGAGCAATGTTTAAGGTATATTTTGCTTCCTTTGTATTGACATTGTACTGTTCTACAGTTTTTTGCCACTGTAAAGAGGTTACTGAAGATTATAACACTCTTACCCACGAACTTTTGGTCCCATTATTCGCTGTCAGTCAGTCTTTAATTATCTGTTTTTGAAATCAGTTAGTTTTGACTTGTGTCTTAAAAGTCTGGTTGTTACAGAATTGGTGGCCTGTACGGGGACCTGGGTTACGTTTAGAGTGGTGTGTTATTGTTTACAGACTTTTTTAATTGTGACTTAAAAAAAAAAAAAAATTAAAATGTCTGTATTAGGAAGTGAAACATTAAATCTTGAGCATTTTGATTTTGCTGCAGCTCTGTTTGTAACCAGACGTGAACCAGTGTCGGAACTGATTGATTCCCTAGATGAGCTTTATTTAGATAATTTAGAACGAGCAGAAGGAGAGACGGAAGATAACCTGTCCCAATTGGAAAATGAAGGGGTGTTAGATCAGGCCCTTAATTTATCAGTTGATGTAGATCAAGTGCGGGAGAAGCTTGATGATTTAAGCAAACATTTTAAGGAGTCCCAGGAAAGTCAGATTAATAGAGAAGAGTCATTAAGAGGCTATATAGATCAGAGATTTGAGAATGTAGAGAATTATGTAAAATCTGCCCTTGCTAAGCTGGAGAGGTCTGTGGTGAAATGTTTGCGTCGTAGAGAAGAAATATGGCAGGAGGAAATGAAGAAATTAAAGAGACAGGCTAGTACACCCTGCATGTCATTTGGATCATCGTTAGCATTTCCTCGAACCCAGCCGGTGGTTTCACATGCCAGAGAGGAGGAACATCAATCTACGTCATCGATAGTACAAAGAGAGAACACCAGTATGATGGCTGGTAAGCTCCCTATTCGAATTAATTTCCCAGAGTTCGGTGAGATGGCTGAAGAGAAGGATGCGATTGGATACATTGAAAGGTGTGAAGAGTTTTTAGCTCTGCATCCATTGTCAGATCTTGAAATAATTGCTACCCTCTCTTCAGTTCTTAAGGGTCCAGCCAAGAGTTGGTGGTTGGCCGAACGTCAGACCATAAAGAATTGGGGTCAGTTTAAAACTATGTTCCTGAGAGCATTTCTACCTGCCGATTTTCAAACCATGATTGAAGACAAGCTCCGTGACAGAGTGCAAGCGCCAGGGGAAAGCATACAAGACTTTGCCTATGATTATCGCGCTCTCTGTATAAAGTGGAAGGCGGATATGGAAGAAACAGAAGTAATACGCAGGATATTAAATAATTGCAATCCAAAGCTGGCCAGCTCACTGCGTGGTACTGTCACTTCTGTTGCTGAGCTCGTAAAAGTTGGAACAATGGTAGAGAGAGATTGGTCGGTTCAAAAGGAATATTGGGCTAAAGTCAACAACCAGTCAATTGAACGTTCAGACAAGAGGGGAGCTAAAGGTTTTATGAAAAAGCAAACTGAAGTAGGAGTGGTGCAAAGCTTGAAGATTCCCGAAGATGATACAAATATTTTAAAGTTTTTGGTCGTGCAGATCAGCATAGGAAGCATGCAAAGTCCAGCTTTGTTGGATACAGGCTGCATTTACACCTTGATGAAGAATCAACTCTGGCAGCAGATTCGGAAACCTGGACAGTCGCTCATATCATGTGAGGAGCAGGCTTTCGTCCTGGCAGATGGGCGCACTTACGGGGCTGTGGGGAAGATCCTCCTGTTGTATAATTTCCATGGCGTCAAATGGAAGATTGACACTTATGTCATGGATGACCAACATCTAATTTTTCCTTTGGTTTTGGGGCTTGATTTCCTTCAAAGAACTAACATAAAAATTGACATGTACAGAAAATCATATGGAGTTTGGCAGCGAGACGGCTATAAGTATTGTCCATTCCTTGCGAAGCCCGAGTGGGAGACAGTCTGGGATGCACAACGAAGCTCTATACTATCTAAGCAGTGCATATACTTTGCAATTTCACGGCCATTATTGGGCAGAGGGGTTACACTTCCAACTACGTTGCTGACTGTGAGGGAAGAATCCTTGTGCCAGGAGCCGGTACAGAAACTGATAGAACAGTGGCCGTCCGTGTGTACGTCCAGTCTGGGAATGACTACGGTGACTAAACATTCTATTATTACTACTGATGAAGTTGCCATACGTAGTAAAGCTTATCGGGTATCACCACTCAAGAAAGAGTTGATTGAACAGCACTTGAAGAAAATGAAGGAGAAAAACCTCATAGAATCATCATCTTCAGCATGGGCAGCTCCTGTAGTCCTTGTGCCAAAAAAAGATGGCACTTACAGGTTTTGTGTGGATTACCGGCGTTTAAATGCAAAAACTGTGTTTGATGCCTATCCCATGCCCCAAGCGCATGACATTTTAGAGTCTCTGAGTGGTGCTGGAGTCTTTAGCACACTGGACTTACGCTCTGGTTATTGGCAAGTTGCTATGGCTGAAAGTAGCAAACAGAAAACCGCATTCATTACACCATTTGGACTTTATCAATTCAAGGTTATGCCATTTGGACTTAATAACGCAGCTGCTACTTTCCAGAGGTTAATGGAGCGTGTTTTAGGAGAACTGAAGGGCAATTGCTGTTTTGTATACATTGATGACATTATCATTTATTCACCAAATAATCAAGAACATGTAAAAGACCTCCAATGTGTTTTTAAAAAATTACTTCAAGCCCATCTTACCCTTAACATGGAGAAATGTCAGTTCTTCAAGAAGTCGTTGAAGTTCCTAGGACATATTGTCTCTGAAGCGGGAATACGGGTAGATGCTGACAAGGTCAGTGCCATTCAAGAGTATCCAGCACCAACTAACATCAAAGAAGTTCAGCGATTTTTAGGACTCGCCGGGTGGTATCACAAATTCATTCCACAATTTGCTGATAGAGCTGCCCCACTGAATAACCTAAAAAGGAAAGGAGTGCTGTGGGAGTGGACTCCGGCCTGTGAAGCTAGTTTTGAAGATCTCAAGAAAGCTCTTCAGTCACCTGACGTGTTGGCTCACCCAGACTTCACGTTACCTTTTCGGATTTATACTTACGCCAGTGAGGTGGGGCTAGGTGCTGTTTTAACACAGGTGCAAAGGAACGAGAAAGTAATTGCTTATGCATCACGCCTTCTTAACGGGCTGAAAAAACTACTCTACTTCCGAAGGAATGTCTAGCGGTGGTCTGGGCTGTAGAAAAATGGAAGCATTACTTGGAAGGTCCTCATTTTGAAGTAGTTACTGATCATGCTGCTTTATCATGGGCTTTTAATGCACCTAAAGCTTCTTCCCGGTTGACCAGATGGACATTGAGATTGCAGCAATTTAATTTCACTGTTCTTTATAGGAAAGGAACGCTCAATGTGGTACCTGATGCTTTATCACGAGGCCCATGTTCAGATAAAGCTATCACGTCTGTCTGTATAGACAGAGAACAATGTTCTTCTGATATACCTGCCACTCTGGATGAAATTGCAGAGGCTCAGGCACGGGATATTTCTATCAACACGTTGCTAAAGGAAGGACAGTCATGACAAGGTGGGAGACAAGAACGCATTTCCTTTGTTGAGACTCAAGGACTAGTATATAGGAAAGCACCCATGGGTGATGGTGGAGTGCGATACCAGCTGGTGGTACCAACTTTGATGAGGCCAACATTTCTGCAGTATTACCATGATAATCCACTCGGAGGACATCTAGGACGGATGAAAACTTTACTCCGCATTTTGAAAGTGGCGTGGTGGCCGTCTGTGCGCAGCGACACCTGGAAGCATTTAAAACAATGCATGATTTGTCAGAAATATAAGCCGTCCAATGTGAAGCCGGCTGGGTTGCTTCAATCTACCCATGTTTCTGAGCCTGCAGAAATGATGGGAGTTGATTTGATGGGTCCTTTCCCAAGAAGCAAAAAAGGCAATACGTTTCTTCTAGTAGTCATTGACTATTATTCGAAGTGGGTGGAAATGTTTGCTTTGAAGGACAGTAAAACCATGAAAATTGCTCGCATTCTTATTAATGAAATTTTTACGAGATGGGGAACACCTCGTTTTTTGGTTTCTGATCGGAGACCTCAATTCACAAGTCAGTTTCTAGTTGATGTCTGTAGGACCTGGAGGGTTATTAAAAAGTTGACCACAGCCTACCATCCTCAAACCAACCTTACGGAACGGGCTAATCGCACAATCAAGAGTATGATCGCCTCCTATGTAGGGGAAAACCATCAATGTTGGGAAGAGTTCCTGTCAGAATTCCGCCAAACAGGAAACCACGGGTTACTCTCCAGCTGAGCTTGCGGTCGGGCGTTGTCTTAAAGGGCCTCTTGACCGCCTCATTTCTGTGCCACCTTTGCCTGACTCAAAACAGTATTCTGTTTTGGAGCGCCAGCATCAATTAGCAGAAGAGGTGAGAAAGCATGTGCAGGGAACTCAGGCCAAGCAGGCTAAATACTACAATGTTAATAGGAAGCAGACAAGTTATCAGGACAATGATTATGTCTGGGTTAGAGCACACCCGCAGTCAGAAGCAGCAAGTAAATTTTCAGCTAAACTGGCACCTAGATGGTTGGGCCCAGTTAAGATAATAAAAAAATTGGGCCCAGTAAACTATGAAATACAGTGGATGAACCCAACTCAGAAGGTTGATGTGGTGAATGTGGTTAATTTAAAACCATATTTCGGGGCAGATCCCCTGTACCCCCGGTGGGGGGGGGACTATGTGGCGACCGCCACATAAATGATGTTAAAAATACATCATTATCTGTTCTTTAATTAGAATGGATTACACCTGGCCAGGTTAAAATAAATTGTTCATCTCTGCCTTATTTATTAGCCTATCTCCCGTTTGGCTTAGTTGTCCAGGCTTGAGGGGGATTTATCGGGGTTCATTTTATTTCTTTTTTCTATGTGAAGGCTCTTCTATTATGCCAGTTACGGTAATTGTTTTAATTAAAGCCACCTGGGTTTCATTGATAAAAAGAGCGTATTGTGGGAAATGGAGAGAATGGCCTGAAAGGAGAGCTGAGTGTTGTTTGCAGGTTTTGTTGCGGTTTCTTTTTTGCTTTTTAAATTATTTAAGCTTATTTAGAAACGATGTAACATTTTCTTCTGGAGTAGCACTGAGCTAATTGTCAAGAATACAGTTCTGGAATGCTGTTCGTTTATATATATATATGGATTATTTGAAACTGAAGAAAAACAGAGATCGATTTACAACCCAGGAACAACGCAGTCACTCACAGGGTCAACGGACACACGGCAGGAAGGGGTGAGAGACGGTCTGTTAGACTTTTTTCCTTTTTTGTGCTGGACAATGCTGGATTACAATTGTTTTTTTTCATAGTACTATGGGCGTTTGTTTTACCCTACCAGGTGGGCAACTGAACACCACCTAACGGTTGGTGGTCGTCTCTTTTCAACCAGAGTCATTTTTTCCTGGGGATAATGTATGTCTTTTTCCACCCAGAGGTTAGCAAGTTGTTTTGTCTTGAAGGCTCCACGTTCGATTTTGTTTTTGGATTTGACTTTGTTTGGTTTGTACAGCTTTTTTTTTTTGACCTATCCAATAAGGCTCCTTAGACTTTATAATTGCATTAATTTAATGCCCGCATGGACTGAAGTTAATCTTTTGTGGAGGCAGAATGAAAAGACTTTTTGGTTATTGTGTTTCAAATTGTTTTGTGTATCGGAGCTGTTTTCACCAGCAATATCCAGGGTTAATAGACAGGTTATTGGAGTTTGAGGGCTGGGCTTCTTTGTTAAGCTCCATTACAGTTGGAGGACTGTTTCACTGAGCAACAAAACAGAATCTATTTATATCTGAACATAAGAACATATACACTATTCAGCCCATTCTATTGTGCTATGAGGTTTCCAGCTTCTTGAAGGATCAATGTTTTACTGGGGAGGTATATTTTGTAAAAAGTGCCTTATTTTCCTTTGCCCCTTTATTGACCCCTGGTTGTTTCTTTTTTCACTGTTCTACAGGATTTTTTTTTTGAATCAGCCACTGTAAAGACTGAATAGTTACTGAAGATTTTAAACCCGGACTCTTACCCACGAACTTTTGGTCCCATTATTTCTAGCTGTCAGTCAGTCTTTAATTATCTGTTTTGAAATCAGTTTTTGTTCAAACTTAGTTTTGACTTGTGTCTTAAAAGTCTGGTTGTTAGTTCCCAATATCTTCAACACTATCTCCCTATGATCTTTATAATGACTTTTTATTGCACACTTTCATCCAATTAAGTTCCACTGCCCAATTTTGAATGCTGTCTAGATCATTTTGAATGAAACAGTGTCTTGGCCTATTTTTGTGTCGCCTGCAAATTTAACGAACTATATCAGAGTCTCTAATCTTTAGGTAGCTGAGGACCTAATATCCCTGTATGGTTTTGGGTTTCTCCTCTAATCAGTACTTTCTGTTTTCTACCTGTTAACCACTCCCCAATCCATCATGCTCCAATCCCTCTGAAATTGTTTGTCATCTGGAAATCTAAATAAACCATGTCGTATGCTTTGCTTATCCATTTTCAATGTTGCATCCTCAAAAAGTCAAGACTTAGTTGCATGATCTCCCTTTCCTAAAACCATGCTGGCTGTCTCTCTATTGTTACCATATGGTAATTTTCCATTTTAGATCTTATTATAGTTTCCATAAGTTTACAATAATATCAGGCTTATTGGTCTGTATTTTTCGGTTTTTGTCTCCCTTTTGTGGATTGGTATTAAGTTGCCCAGTTTATACAACCCCTGTTGGACTGTTTTGATCTTGCTTAGCTTTGGAGCAATCTCATCTGGTTTGTTTAAAGAGCTAGTCCTTTAACACTTCTGCTCAAAAGGGGATACAGCAGTGGGGCATGATGTTCCCCCTTTGTAAAAACCTGGGATTGATATTTTGCTGCCCTTGAGGTGTCTCTTAGGTTTAACCTGCTGAGCTCTCTGTTATACCAGAGCAATGCTATTAAACCATGCCGATTTTGCATTTAGACCTTTAACTCCTTGCCCTTCCTTTTGGGATGACCAAGTCCCGTGCACCAGGGTATAAAACAGTCACTTCACATTTTTTTTAAAAACCATTTTTGGCCATTTTGTTTTAGATTTCCATCGAACTTTGGGATGTGAATTGGGCAACTGAATACATTTTTTTTAAAAACAGCCACCTCGTTTTCTTGGTGGTCTACCTTCTCTTGTTTCATACCTTCGTAGTTTGCTTTTCTAACCAGTAAACCTTTAGTCATTAAATTTTTTTTAAAAATATTTCAAATGAGACCATGTTGTTCTGAGTTTGCAAGTGGCTCTCTGACCTCTCTTTTTAGGATTCTGTCTTCATTATTTGAAAAGACTAAATCACCAAACATTGACAAATGGGATAATGTATTCCACCATTGCAAGAGCCGTCATACCCCCCATTGGGTTTTCCCATTTTATACAGGGAAGGGAGAATGGGAAAACGCATTTCAATGTCATTGGCAGATTATTTTGCTCATGGCGGTCTATAGGATGCCCTTTGAATTTGTGTCCATTATTCTGACCCATATTGATTCAAGCACTTTCTTTGTCCTGAGGTTAGCGGTGTTTCTTGTATACTTACCCTCCGCCTCTTCTGTCCTGGGCCCTTTTGCCTACAGAAGGCCCACTAATAGGATCCATCACTCTTACAACCAAGTTTCTGTAACACCTATCAATTTTTGTGGTTCTAAATTTTGTTTCTGAGACTTCTAGCATTAAGATAAATACATTTAATAGTGGTCTTACCTGAGTTGTTGCCCTTGTTTTGATGTAGTCTCCCTGTTTTTTGTTTTCTCCCCCTTCCTTTCTAGTTTAAATATCAGACATTTCTCCGAGGCACCCTTCCCTTTCTGTTTAAGTGCAGTCCGGGCCCAAGATGTAGAAAGGTGAACCCTCTTCAGTTGAATGTACAGCTACCCTACCAGGTGGGGAAGTCAGCACCATTATATTTGGTTGACACTTTTATCTCTGAATTTGTTTTGCAGGGATCTTGGCCCTCTTCCAATGTTTGTACAATGTGGACGACTACTACTGGGTCTCCTGTTCGTTCTAGAGCCTGTCCACATTCTCAGTGATGTGCTGTCCTGGATATTCCACTGTTGTAGTCCCAATTTCAACTGAACTTGCTGTGTTTTTATGTCTTGACCTCCTTCTTTTTGCTTCTTTAGCACTGTTTATATCTCAATGCCGCACTGGGCAGATGTTGGTTTTGGTCTCTCAATCCTCCAAATTGAAGATTTCTGGTGGTTGTGGAGGCAGATGAAAAGACTCCAGTTCCACAGATTGGTTAATCTCCCTGAAAAGCTTTGATCACCTTGGGAGGAAAGCTGGGTTGGTTGCTGTCTCAAACTTCTTCCATCCTCCTCATTCCTGATGGTGCTGCACATGCAGGAGCTGTGCATTTCCCAGACAGCCATTTTTTTTTTTTTTTTTTTTTTTTTAGCTCACTGTCAACCTGCTTTCAGCTTCTAACCGTGATATCTAAAAGGAAGGCTGTCTTCTGCCTGCCTTTTTGTTTGTTTGGTTTGTGCTTCAGCTCCCCGTGTCCCAGAACGCATGATTTGAATCAGCTTTGAGGGCTCAAAAATACAGGGGCTTTAAGCTGCAATGTTTTTCTGATTAAAGCAACCCAGATTTAAAGTACAATGTTAAGGCTCCACTGGGAGAACCTTTTGTGTTTGTTCCTCCTATTTCTTCCATTAACGCAGCTGTCGCTGGGAGGGCCTTTTGTTTGTTTGCCGTGCTCCGCCTTCCCCGTGTCCCAGAACGCCTGCAGGATTTGAATCAGCTGTAGCAGCAAAAAAATGAGCAACTGGAATGTTTTCACAAGAATCCAGATTTAAAGGGTATGACAACTGGCAGATTGTCCACAACTGTACTTCCAAATACACTTTCAAGGTGGAAGGGGACCTTCCAGCGTCAAGCAGTTCCTGCAGGAACTGCAATATAACTAGCATAGGGCAAGTAATGGGGTCATGGCTCCTAGCCAGACACCTAGCTTGAAAACACTTCCACTTGTAGGTATACAAAGACCTAGTAGAGTTTGCCCTAGCATTCTGCATGGTACTCACAACCGCGTCCGATAGCCCTAGGGCTAACCAGCGGTCCCTTTCAGGGGCCAGACCCACAACTGGAACCTGCCTGGTTCCGGGTGCCAAAGGGAGCCCTGTGCCTGCGTGAGGAGATCCAGATGAAGTGAAATCTCCCAGGGCTGGCCGTGCAGCAGCTGGCACAGGGTCACCAACCATATTCTCCTGGGCCACCTGGGGGCCACTAGGAGGACTGATGCTTTCTCTGACCGGACTTTCTCCAGAAAAGCCAGGAGCAACGGTATAGGAGGAAAAGCATACAAACACACTTTGGGCCAAACGTGCACTAGGGCGTGGACCGCCTAAGCGATGAAGGGAGTACCATAGGGGGCAATGCGTCGTCTCCGTTGAAGCGAAGAGATCAACCTGCACCTTCCCGAACTGTTCCCAAACGTGCTCCACCGTCTGACGGTGGAGTCGCCACTCTGACGGATGCGGACCTCTTCTGGAGAGGAGATCCGCTACCCAGTTCACTACTCCCGGAATGTGCATCGCCCGCAGGGACAGCAGGTTCCTCTGAGCCCATATTAACAGCTTAAAAGCTATGTGATGCAACCCCGGGGACCGTAGGCCTCCCTGGTGGTTGATATACACTACTACTGTTGTGCTGTCCGTCCAGATCAACACGTGTGCCGCTCAGCACTGGGAGAAAGTACTGGAGAGCAAGGAACACCACCTGTAACTCTAGCATGTTTACGTGCAGGGGTGCCCAGCGGTCCGACCAGGATTCGCGGGCTCCCATGCCTTCCCAGACCGCTCCCCAACCCAGGTTGGAAGTGTCTGTTGTCACCACTTGGCGGTTCAGTACTACTCCCATTTGCACACCTCTGCGCAGGTGAGAGGAAACCCTCCACCAGCGTAGGGTTGCTGAGCACGTATGAGACACAGTCAAACGGCGGTGTCTGTCGTGTTTGGTGTTGAGATGAAACGCATTGAGCCACGCTTGCAGTGGGCACATGCGAAGCAGACCCAGTTGGATCGCTGCTGTAGCTGCGGCTATCAGACCCAGTAGTTTCTGGCACACCCTGAGGGTTACCTGTGATCCCTGTTGAAACAGGGAGAGGCAATCCTGAATAGCTGCTACCCTGTTGTCCGACAGGTATGCGCGCATTGTATTGGAGTCCAGCCAGAGCCCCAGATACGTGGTGCACTGCACTGGTGCGAGCCGACTCTTTGTATCATTTATGGTGAGACCCAGCCTGACCAGATGCTCCGTCACAATTGCCGTGTGGGCCAGTGCTCCCTCTCGTGACTGGGAACAGATCAACCAGTCGTCTGATCCCCTGCAGCCGCAGGGGAGCCAGGATAGCGTCTACGCACTTTGAAAACGTACGCGGAGCTAGGGAGAGACCGAATGGCAGCACAGCAAACTCGTACCCGCTTCTTAGAAAGGAAACGCGTAGATGCTTCCTGTGCTCTGGACGAATGGGAATATGAACGTATGCGTCCCGTAAGTCCACAGTTGTGAACCAGTCGCCCGGCCGGACAGACTGGAGAATGTGACGGTGCGTCAGCATTCGGAAACTCCTTTCTTTTAGAAACCCGTTCAGGAGCCTCAGATATAAGATGGGGCGAACCCCACCGTCTCTTTTGGGTACCAGAAAGTATCTCGAGTAGTACCCCTTCTCCTGGGAGACGAGGTCTACATGACGAATGGCTTGCTTGCACAGCAAGGCAGCCACTTCTTCCTGAAGTACCGTGGCTTGCAAGGGGTCTGTCACAAAAGTATTTGTGACACCTCGAAAGGGAGGAGGTCCCGAGCGAAACTGAAGCCCATAGCCGGTTTGCACGGTTGCGAGCACCCAGGCATCTGAAGTGCAAGAGCGCCAGTACTGCTGGGCCTCTGAGGCTGAGGCTGGGCAGTTTGGGGTGAATGCTTAGGGTGCTGGCCCTGAAAACGACCCCTGGGACGCTGGTATGTGGATTGACCACGACCTGCGTTCCCTCTGCCTGTCTTTTGGGCTTGGTTACCCTGAAGGCGATGCCTTAGGTCACCCCGCGGAGCTGTGGGAACTGGAACTGTTCTGGTGACAGTTCGAGTCTGGGGAGCCCAGACCTACCCCACACCGGAGCACGGGGAGGGAGCAGCGCAGCCATCTGACGGGACGCCTTGCGCTCCCGGTGAGATTTCTGCAAAATCTCCTCCACAGCTGGCCCAAATGTATGTCCCAGGGATATGGGCGCATCCAGCAACGCAGCCTTATCTGCATCAGGGACCCTGGCTTGTGACAGCCACAGCTGTCTACATGCCACAATTAAGCCAGCCAGGCTCCGGCCCAGGGCTTGCCCTTGAAGATCGGAGATCTGCAGCAGTGTATCGGACAGGAGACTCAGCTGAGGCCACCGGCTCCGGGAGCGGGGCCTCGCACAACACTCTGTTCAAATACGCGGTCAGCACACTCACTGTGTTAGCCAAGCGAGTTGCCTGCGCTTCTGCTGCGTACGCTCGCTTTAAATGTGTCTCTGTCACCCTGCACTAAGGGTTAGGATACATCGGGTCTTTAGCAAGCCCACCCACCGGCGGGGCCCTCACCAGGGCCGCGATGGTGGAGTCTACCGGGGGAAACCCCACCAGGCCGAGCTTATCCGCGTCATCCCAGGAAGGGGCCTTCGGCAGCTCTGATATAGAGAACTCCGCATTACCTACCTCAAGGGCAGGAATATCCCATACATAATGTTGGTGGTCGTCTTCAACTTGAAAGGGAACAAATTATGTAGCATTGATTTTGACATTTTCAAGCAGTCGTTATGCCCATTTCTTTTTTTTTTTTTTTTTTTACATACAAATAAAAACTAAATAATGAAAAAAAATTTCAGTAAATAATGAAATCTTGGTATAGAAAACGGCATACTAGATACCGGTACCTGTGTCTAATCCACAAGCGAACAAAAAACAGACGTACAATAGAGCACACAGATCTACAAGGAATGTGATTCAGCGGACCTTTGGTTTACTAAAAGTTAAGTTTTGCGTTGCCTTTACCAATATAATAATCTGTGACATTACTGAGAACTTTTATAATTTGAGTAAGATCCATCATACGTAGGAAGCTTAGTATGTCAGGTCAGGGAACCAATAACTGAATTCTTATCTGTCTTTGGTTTGTTTCATTTCTACTTAGATTTCAGCATTACAAAGCAAGAGAAGCATCTCTTAGATTCAATCAAACTGTCTTGAACTGTCAGAACTAATGACTCGAATTGACTCGAGACAGATATGCAACTCGACTCGACTCACGCAAACTCTGTGACTCGACTGGAGCTTGGCGTGTCAAAGACTTGACTTGAGTCTTCAGCCCATGACTCGACTCGACTGGAGCTTGGCGTGTCAAAGACTTGACTCGACTCGAGTCTTCAGCCCGTGGCTCGACTTGACTCTATTACAACACTGCAATGTACACTTTCACCTTCACATGTTTGAATGCATATAAAATGTTCTTATAATACTGTGTTCGGTGGCTACTCCTAACCTACTTCACATGTTGAGTTTATTTATCACGGAGGCGAGGAAAGAGTACCAGAGAAAATGCATGATTAGAGGAATTCAGTGAACAATTAACTATAAACCAATTGTGTATTGGGTTAGGGAGTTCTATTGTAATATTAAAAGCTTAATAATAGTATAATGAACTGTTACATACATGGTATACATGTATAATATAGCTAACAATTACAGACTGGAAAATAGCAAACGTAATACCGATCCACAAAAAGGGAGACAAAACCGAACCAGGTAACTACAGACCAATAAGCCTGACCTCTATTATATGTAAACTTATGGAAACTATAATAAGATCCAAAATGGAAAATTAACTCTATGGTAACAATATCCTGGGAGACAGTCACCATGGTTTTAGGAAAGGGAGATCGTGTCTAACTAACCTGCTTGATTTTTTTGACATTGAAAATGGATAATTGCAAAGCATACAACATGGTTTATTTAGATTTCCAGAAAGCTTTTGACAAAGTCCTGCATAAAAGATTAATTCTCAAAATGAACGCAGTAGGGATTCAAGGAAATGCATGCACATGGATTAGGGAGTGGTTAACAAGTAGAAAACAGAAAGTACTGTTTAGAGAAGAAACCTCAAAATGGAGCAAAGTAACCACTGGTGTACCACAGGGATCAGTATTAGGTCCTCTGCTATTCCTAATCTACATTAATGATTTAGATTCTGGTATAGTAAGCAAACTTGTTAAATTTGCAGATGACACAAAAATAGGAGGAGTGGCAAACACTGTTGCAGCAGCAAAGGTCATTCAAAATGATCTAGACAGCATTCAGAACTGGGCAGACACATGGCAAATGAAATTTAATAGAGAAAAGTGTAAAGTATTGCATGCAGGCAATAAAAATGTGCATTACAAATATATGGGAGATACTGAAATTGAAGAAGGGAACTATGAAAAAGACCTAGGAGTTTATGTTGACTCAGAAATGTCTTCATCTAGACAATGTGGGAAGCTATAAAAAGGCCAACAAGATGCTCGGATAAATTGTGAAAAGTGTTGAATTTAAATCAAGGGAAGTAATGTTAAAACTTTACAATGCATTAGTAAGACCTCACCTAGAATATTGTGTTCAGTTCTGGTCACCTCGTTACAAAAAGGATATTGCTGCTCTAGAAAGAGTGCAAAGAAGAGCAACCAGAATTATTCTGGGTTTAAAAGGCATGTTGTATGCAGTCAGGCTAAACAATTGAATCTATTCAGTCTTGAACAAAGAAGACTACGTGGTGATCTGATTCAAACATTCAAAATCCTAAAAGGTAATGACAATGTCGACCCAGGGGACTTCTTTGACCTGAAAAAAGAAACAAGGACCAGGGGTCACAAATGGAGATTAGATAAAGGTGCATTCAGAACAGAAAATAGGAGGCACTTTTTTACACAGAGAATTGTGAGGGTCTGGAACCAACTCCCCAGTAATGCTGTTGAAGCTGACACCCTGGGATCCTTCAAGAAGCTGCTTGATGAGATTCTGGGATCAATAAGCTACTAACAACCAAACAAGCAATATGGGCTGAATGGGGCCTCCTCTCGTTTGTAAACTTTCTTCTTAAAAAAAAAAACCACAAATGGCACTTCAAATGTATTTATTTATAGCCTACAATCATACATACTAAATACATACAAAAGAAGATTTCATCATAAGAAAATAAATTCCAACCAAGCTTACATAGACGGCTTACCCCCCCCCCCAAAAGATTTGTATATAGTAAACTGTGGCAAAATGACTACTGGGGTTTAATTATATATTTCTTAATCCATGACGTCTGATTTTTACCCACATGCCAGACAGTCGGAAATCAGCATTTTATATGTGAAGTGTTCTAAATAAATGTACATTCTGCATGACAAAATGAACAATTTTAAATGAAGTTTACAAATTATACGGGTCTGCTCCACCCGGCTGCACACCTGCACTTTATTACTGAGAATTTCACCCCTGATGACCTATAAACAGTGTACACTGCACTTTGGCTAGCAGTTATTGAGAAAACAAAATTTAAACAAACCCTGATGACACGCGAATTGTTTTTCAAATGTGGCTTTCTCTCCGCTCTCCCAGTACTCTCCTCTACACTCTCAACAAGTGCAGAGAGCTGCCCGGTTTATATAAACAGTGTACTGTCACTGATACTGCCAGTTAAATAATCAGTAGCCATGCATCCTCAGAAATAATAATAAAAGACTCTTATATGATTACATATAGAACTTGTCTGATGATGGAACTTTCTGATGTGGTTTTATAGATGTCTAGAGTTTCAGGAACACTTCAGTGAAGGGATCTTCCTCCAGAGACACCAGCTCCTCCTCCCCGGACTGGTTACATCATCTGTGAGAGACAGAGAGAGAGAAGCGAGGGTTACAAGCCCATCAGGAGTTCATTTCAATAGCGCTTCCCTGAAGGAGCTATTATCCATCACATGGGAAATATTCCATTCCAGCTCTCCTGAGGGATCGGCTCTCTCAGAGCTGCGAGTGGCGCTGTCCCTTTAAGAAGCAGAAAGCAGCTGTGAGCAGCTCTATCTTTAGCTTGCTGTTGAAATAAATACCCAGATTAAAAATTAACTGTAAAAACCATGTAGCTACAGTCTAATATGAAAACAATACTTGTAGTCCTAATATTTAAAAGTACCTGGTCTAAATCAGAAGCCACTTGCCCATTTCTCCATGGTGTGATCTTAAAACAATACCAAGGGTAAGCACTGAAGAGAAACTCTGAATCTAGTACATGCCAGCGCTTATTATTGTTACAAATACAATTGCTGACTGTGGCATGGCTACACAGTACATTTATAACAGGTCTAATTTACTCTTATATATTGTTTATAAACCAGTTTGTCCTACTCGGAGTGTTGGCCCTGCCAGTCAATCCCCCAGTTAGTAACCTGCCCAGGTGTTCAGTGCTACAGGTGGGAGAGACTCAGGAGGGGCTGCTGAGTCTCCAGAGCTGAGAACAGACAGTCTGCAGTGGGGGGGGGGGTTGAGTTATCAGGTATGATACTGCTGGTGTCAGCGCTCAAGGAGGACTGTGTGCTCTGCTGTGAAGATACAAACCCTGCTGGCTGCACACAGTATACTGCACTCCTCTTTGAGGGTGTTGCTGATCAAGGAGCCAGACTGCTTTTTATTATCAAGATATATAGAGAGTCAAGGCTCTAATACAGGATTGTTATATATAAATAAATGTCTGTATACATCATTCAGGGCCTGGGTGTGCAAATCCATCACCTCAACCGCAGCTGAACTGAGCTTCAAAAAGAAGCCACTCCCACAACCCCGCCCCTGGGAAACAAAGAGCCAATGAAATGAGTTCCTTCAGCCATACACCCAATAAGAACATAAGAAAGTTTACAAACAAGAGGAGGCCATTCAGCCCATCTTGCTCATTTGGTTGTTAGTAGCTTATTGATCCCAGAATCTCATCAAGCAGCTTCTTGAAGGATCCCAGGGTGTCAGCTTCAACAACATTACTGGGGAGCTGGTTCAAGACCCTCACAATTCTCTGTGTAAAAAAGTGTCTCCTATTTTTTGTTTTGAATGCACCTTTATCTAATCTCCATTTGTGACCCCTGGTCCTTTTTCAGGTCAAAGAAGTCCCCTGGCTTGACAATGTCAATACCTTTTAGGATTTTAAATGTTTGAATCAGATCACCGCGTAGTCTTCTTTATTCAAGACTGAATAGATTCAATTCTTTTAGCCTGTCTGCATATGACATGCCTTTTAAACCCGGGATAATTCTGGATGCTCTTCTTTGCACTCTTTCTAAAGTAGCAATATCCTTTTTGTAAAGAGGTGACCAGAACTGAACACAATATTCTAGGTGAGGTCTTACTAATGCATTGTAAAGTTTTAACATTACTTCCCTTGATTTAAATTCAACACTCCTCACAATACATCCGAGCGTCTTCTTGGCCATTTTTATAGCTTCCCCACATTGTCTAGAGGAAGACATTTCTGAGTCGACATAAACTCTTAGGTCTTTTTCATAGTTCCCTTCTTCAATTTCAGTATCTCCCATATGATATTTATAATGCACATTTTTATTGCCTGCATGCAATACTTTACACTTTTCTCTATTAAATTTCATTTGCCATGTGTCTGCCCAGTTCTGAATGTTGTCTAGATCATTTTGAATGACCTTTGCTGCTGCAATAGTGTTTGCCACTCCTCCTATTTTTGTGTCGTCTGCAAATTTAACGAGTTTGCTTACTATACCAGAATCTAAATCATTAATGTAGATTAGGAATAGCAAAGGACCTAATACTGATCCCTGTGGTACACCAGTGGTTACCTCGCTCCATTTTGAGGTTTCTCCTCTAAACAGTACTTTCTGTTTTCTACTTGTTAACCACTCCCTAATCCATGTGCATGCATTTCCCTGAATCCCTACTGCGTTCATTTGGAGAATTAATCTTTTATGCAGGACTTTGTCAAAAGCTTTCTGGAAATCTAAATAAACCATGTTGTATGCTTTGCAATTATCCATTTTCAATGTTGCATCCTCAAAAAAGTCAAATAAGTTAGTTAGACATGATCTCCCTTTCCTAGAACCATGCTGACTGTCCCCCAGGATATTGTTACCATATAGGTAATTTTCCATTTTGTATCTTATTATTGTTTCCATAAGTTTACATATAATAGAAGTCAGGCTTATTGGTCTGTAGTTACCTGGTTCGGTTTTGTCTCCCTTTTTGTGGATCGGTATTACGTTTGCTATTTTCCAGTCTGTCGGTACAACCCCTGTGTCAAGAGACTGTTGCATGATCTTGGTTAGCGGTTTGTAAATAACTTCTTTCATTTCTTTGAGTACTATTGGGAGGATCTCATCCGCCCAGGGATTTGTTTATTTTAAGAGCTCTTAGTCCCTTTAACACTTCTGCCTCTGTTATGCTAAAGTTATTTAAAACTGGATAGGAACAGGTCGACATGTGGGGCATGATGTTCGTGTCCTCCTTTGTAAAAACCTGTGAAAAGTAATCATTTAATATATTTGCTATTTTTTTTCTTCATCTATGATTTTGCCATTTGTGTCTCTTAGACATTTAACCTCCTCTTTGAATGTTCTCTTGCTGTTATAATATTGGAAAAACATTTTGGAATTGGTTTTAGACCCCTTAGCAATATTGATTTCTATCTCTCTCTTGGCCTTTCTAACTTCCTTTTTGACTTGTGTTTGCAGTTCCAAGTACTCTTTCTGTGTATTTTGTTTTTGGTCCCTTTTAAATGCTCTGTAAAGTGCCTTTTTTCGCTGAATATTTTTTTTAATTGATCTATTAAACCATTTTGGCCATTTTGTTTTAGATTTAAATTTGTCTACTTTTGGGATGTAATTGTTTTGCGCCTCTAGTACTACATTTTTAAAAAACAGCCATCCTTTTTCTGTGGATGTTTTCTCTATTTTACTCCAATCTACTTTTGTTAGTCTCTGTTTCATACCTTCATAGTTTGCCGTCTAAAATTGTAAACCTTAGCTTTAGTCATTACTTTTGGGGTTTTAAAAAATACTTCAAATGAGACCATGTTGTGGTCTGAGTTTGCCAATGGCTCTCTGACCTCTGTTTTAGTTATTCTGTCTTCATTATTTGAAAAAAACTAAATCAAGGCATGCCTCCCCTCTAGTAGGTGCCTTGACAAATTGTGTTAGGAAGCAGTCATTTGTCATTTCCACCATTTCAATTTCGTCAGTCATGCCCCCCCATCAGGTTTTCCCATTTTATATGGGGGAAGTTGAAATCCCCCATTAGTATGGCTTCTCCTTTTCTACATGCATTTCAAATGTCATTGTATAACAAATTATTTTGCTCAGCGTCTGAATTTGGCGGTCTATAGCATGCTCCTATTATTATGCCCTTTGAATTTGTGTCCATTATTCTGACCCATATTGATTCTGCATTGTTTCCTTTGTCCTGATTTAACACCTGGGCTTCAAGACTATTTCTTATGTATAGCGCTACCCCTCCGCCTCTTCTGTCCTGCCTATACAGTGTGTACCCACTAATATTATATTCGTCTCCATCACTCTCAGACAACCAAGTGTCTGTAACACCTATCACATCGTAGTTACTTGTTAGTGCAGTAGCTTCAAGTTCTAACATTTTGTTTTTGAGACTTCTAGCATTAAGATAAATACATTTAATTGTTGTCTTACCTGAGTTGTTGCCCTTGTTTTGATGTGGTCTCCCTTCTGTTTTTTTGTTTTCTACCCCCTTCCTTTCTAGTTTAAATGCTTCTGGACCTCCTCAAGGATCCTTTCTCCGAGTAGATTGGTTCCTTTTCTGTTTAACCCTCTGCGGTGCATTGTCGGACCTGGTCCGACATTGCAATTATTCCTATCTGGTCCATTGTCGGACCCTGTCCGACATCATCAAAAAAACGCAAAAAACGGGTTTCTAGTCGTTTTTTCTCCGGAAAAAGCCGAGAAAACCATTCAATGGCCGAGACAAGCCGATAAAAAAAAAAAAAAAAAAATGCGTATCTCATGAATAGTCATACATGGCCCTGGTATCAGATAACGGGGCGGTCATAAGGAAACAAGCTGGCTGTTACTGTATCAGCGCACAGAGACAATCACGGACATTTGCAGAGCTTTTTTGAGATGTTATAGTAATAAAATAATGACTTGGATCGCATTATTGAGGAGTTTGGTGATAAAACGAGTGATCAGGAGATGATTGATCGGTATGTATGACTATTATTATTATTTATTTCTTACATAGGTGAAAGCTATAGCGAATGAAAGGGTGGGGCGGGGCTGGAGATGCCTAGTGAGTGCTTTGTTGATATGCAGGGCCTTTTAAACCCATTTGACTGTGGAAAAAAAATACTTTTAAACAGCGCGTCTAAAATTAACTGCGCGTGTGAAAATAAATTGGACCTGATGCGCACTTAATAAATGGACTGCAAAGGGTTAAGTGCAGTCCGTCCCACCTATATAGATAGTCCTTGTTGTAGAATGTGCTCCAGTGTTCATGAAAGGTGAAGCCTTCCTGTGTGCACCACGATTTCAGCCATGCATTTTGATTTTGTATTTCCAGCTGTCCATATGGTCCTTTGCAAGGTGCCGGCAGTATCCCAGAAAATACCACAGTTTTGGTCTTGTCTTTTAATTTCCTTCCTAGCTCTCTGAATTTGTTTTGCAGGGATCTTGGTCTGTCTCTTCCAATGTTGTTTTTACCGATGTGGATGACTACTACCGGGTCGTCTCCTGTTCGTTCTAGGAGCCTGTCCACGTTCTCAGTGATGTGCTTGACAGAGGCTCCTGGAAGGCAGCACACTGTTGTAGTAAGGGGGTCCAAACTGCGAACTGAACTTGCTGTGTTTCTCAATATGGAGTCCCCAACAGTCATGACCTCCCTTCTTTTTGCTGCCTGGCTAGCACTGTTTACAGGGTCCTGGATGTTGTTTCTTTCATTCTCTTGATGTTTGTTTTGGTCATCTAAATGTTGAAGTGGCTCAAATTTGTTGGATGTCTGGATTTCTGGTGGTTGTGTTTGACGAAGTTTCTTTTTTTCTCTGCTTCTGCCTATCTGAACCCAGCTCTTTCGACTCTCTTCCATCTCCCTGGTGGCTTTCATTCTGCTAGGGGTGCAGACTTCCATGAATTGTGGGTGTGTCAGCTCCTCAAGCTCCTGTTGCTGTCTCATTTCCTCCAGCTCCTTTTAGCAGGCTTAATCGCTGAAGCAAGTCCTGGATCGTGCAGCACTTTACACAAACTTGATTGAGCTCTGTTGGGTTTTCTTGGATTTCCCACATCATGCAGTTGTCACAGATTACTGGCTTGAAGACATTTTTTTTTTTTTTTTTGTGGAAGTTTACTTTAGCTTCTGCAGCTGTCAAACTGCTTTCAAACAGCTCCTAACTGCGTTGTACTTGTCCACACGTACTTCTCCCACGATGTCGCTTCCACACGCTGTCGCTGGGAAGGCTGCCTGCCTTTTGTTTGTTTGTGCTGCGGGCTCCGCCCCCCCGTGTCTCAGAACGCCGCGGAATTTGAATCAGCTGCTCCGAGTTTCAGCTTGTTATCAGAAAAATACACGCAGCTGTAAGGCTTTAAGCTGCAATGTTTTCTGATTAAAGCAACACCAGATTCAATTTAAAGATGTGATTCCTCCTTACTGCTTCTAACTGTGTTGTACTTGTCCACTTGTACTTCTCACACAATGTCGCTTCCACACACTGATGTGTGTGACAATAGTAAGACACTGATGTGACAATTGACTCCAAAAAGGACACAGCATGGCCCTCAAAAACAAGGCTGACTCGTACAATAAACCCATCTTCACTTGGGCCGTGGCACATCCTCTCTCTATATATAAACCAACTCCCCAGTAATGTTGTTGAAGCTGACACCCTTGGATCCTTCAAGAAACTGCTTGATGAGATTCTGGGATCAATAAGTTACTAACAACCAAACGAGCAAGATGGGCTGAATGGCCTCCTCTCGTTTGTAAACTTTCTTATGTTCTTCTATACAGTAATAGAAGAGGAAACAGATTCAGTCACTTTCACCTTCTAATACCCACAGACTTATTTGATGGCTGGAATTGTGGGGTTTTTTTGTTTAGTTTTTTCTTTATTTTATCGTTGCTTTTAACTAACTGATTGAGACATGTAATAAAATGACATCTTTAAAAAGGCTCCATTCTCAAAAAATAATGGTGTTTTATTTGAATTAATTAGTGATATTTAAAATATGCATGTGAATATGAATCCCTTGGAGAGAGATTCTAACTGTCTTGGTTCATTTGAATATGTGTCCTCTTCAGTGAAAATAAAGGGCTGGAGGAGCAGGCTCCATCTGAGGGGGGGGTATCTTCTCAGTTCAGTGAATAAAATATGGGCCCAAAATTAACCAGCAGGATTCACACAGTATTTCCCAATGATCTGACAATTGAAAGAATTTAAAGAAATAATTCTGTAGAACACAGAAAATATACTGGGCAGCATTTTATCATTTCCAGTCTACAAATCCAGTTTATTTTTTAATGTTACACTGAACAGCACTAGCACTGTATATAATTAATTGAGCAGGCTATAATCAAGGTAAATCTGTAATTCCTCCTATCTGGAAACAACCCTGCTAGTCTCTCCCAGCTGAATAGAGTTTGCTTCAGTGAAATCAGGATATGACATCAGGGCTTATCAATGCTTGTTTTATTTGTTTATTTTACAGTGTCACTCCATATCCCTGTGCTGTGTGGGTATAGGACAGATTTATAGAAATGAATCACAGGCTGCACTTTCCTATGCAATGTGTTTGCTGGGTTCCTCAATGTACTGTATGTGTGGCTCTACCTGCTCCTGCAGTGGAAATGTGAGCAGGTTTCTCATGTGAAAAACAGGCTTTTAGAGTCGGCTGCTTAAAGCTCCTGTTTCCACCACCTACCCCACAGCCGGCTTTGGTCCTGTTTCAAGTACACAGAGGATCATCAAATGAAACAATACAGTACCTGGATTGCACTGTTAACAGCTGGACACAGTCGCTGTGTTTGTAGATAAGCATGTCGGTCTGCGTGTGAGCAGTGCTGCAGTGGAAATGTGACACTCCCATTAAATCCATTGAAGCCTGCCAGGTTCTCTATATCAGTACTGCATGTAGGAATGATCTGTCAGTTAGTGAATAATGGAGAGAGATCCTGATGCAGCAGGCTCCATGTAGGAATGATCTGTCAGTTCAGTGACTATGGAGAGATTGGATGCAGCAGGCTCCATGTAGGAATGATCTGTCAGTTCAGTGAATATGAATATGGAGAGATTGGATGCAGCAGGCTCCATGTGGAATGATCTGTCAGTTCAGTGAATATGGAGAGACTGGATGCAGCCTGCATGTAGGAATGATCTGTCAGTTCAGTGAATATGGAGAGATTGGATGCAGAGGCTGCATGTAGGAATGATCTGTCAGTTCAGTGAATATGGAGAGAAAATGAAACAGCAGGCTGCAAAACAGGAATGATTTGTCAGTTCAGTGAATATGAATATGGAGAGATTGGATGCAGCAGGCTGCATGTAGGAATGATCTGTCAGTTCAGTGAATATGGAGAGATTGGATGCAGCAGGCTTTTATTTTCTCCTGATCTGTCAGTTCAGTGAATATGAATATGTATGAGAGATTAGATGCTGCAGGCTGCATGTAGGAATGATCTGTCAGTTCAGTGAATATGGAGAGATTGGATGCAGCAGGCTCCATGTAGGAATGATCTGTCAGTTCAGTGAATATGGAGATTGGATGCAACAGGCTCCATGTAGGAATGATCTGTCAGTTCAGTGAATATGGAGAGATTGGATGCAGCAGGCTCCATGTAGGAATGATCTGTCAGTTCAGTGAATATGAATATGGAGAGATTGGATGCAGCAGGCTCCATGTAGGAATGATCTGTCAGTTCAGTGAATATGGAGAGATTGGATGCAGCAGGCTGCATGTAGGAATGATCTGTCAGTTCAGTGAATGTGGAGAGATTGGATGCAGCAGGCTGTATGCATTTGTTTATTTTATTATTATTTTAATTAAAGACAATGTTGACATTTAAAGGACAGACCTGTTCAATCAATGTCCTGTTAGCACACAGTATCTGAGGTGAAACAGCACTCAGGAATAATGCTGATTTAATGAATAGCTGTGGTAGAAGAGGGCTTTTCTTTATGTTTGGTCATTAAGATGAGCGAAATGCATGGGAGTACACTTTATCTGAACACGTTTCTGATGTGCTCTTATTGAAGTATGCAGGACCTGTTTCAAGTACTCACAGAGGATAATACAGCATGAAACCAATACATGGAGCTTATAGGAGCTGCTGCACGATATAAATTTCTGCTGCTCTGCTTTCAAGTCAAACCAGGCAAGTGTTCATTCCATGCCAGTACTAGCAGACTCTTGCTAGATAGAAGTCAAAGATAATGGTTCAGGATGATCCTGACATTGAAAGAGGGTTAAAAAGCAGTAAGAATAGAAATCCACACAGCCTCTGCTCTCTCCGGTCTCCGGTCAGGGGATACCTGCAACTGGGAGTGTTTACACTTCCTGTTGTCAAGGAGACAGCTGAGTGACACACACACTGGGGCCCTGTGTGAGCCTCTGTCACAATCTACATTATTTTTTTGCAAATAAACCGACGGCAATGAATGGGTGGCGTCCAGACCAGAAGCAGGAAAAAAAACAGACAGAGAGGTGTGGTTTATTGGAGCTTTACATAATGGTTTCGCTTAAAGCATTTAAAAAACAACACAGAAAATAAAAGGTTTTAACACAAAAGATGTAAAACACGGACAAACAGCACTATACGCCAAAAAAAAAAAGACAAACAAAAACGTACTACACTTAAACAGACAGACGAACAAACACGGTGAGTAAAAAAAAACACTTCTATTTACTTTACTTTACTTTGTTTTATTTTTCTCCTTCTCTCTCTCCCATCTCCACTCAAGTAGACACCCAACATTGCTGGAAATGCAGAGCTGTTCTTCAATAGTAAATACTAAATGTGTTGTGCTGGGATTCAATTACTAATTAATTATTCACTTGAAATCCCAGCACGTGAATTCATTGCTAGTTTGAGAACCCGTGCTCACATATTAATTTAACCAGCACGTGAAGTGATTTGTATGCCCTCCTCGTGCCTAAATACAAATTGTTTTAATTTTTAACTCACACGTGAAACACAGACCCGATTATATCCCGTAGCTTTGTACCAATGACTATACACCAACATTAACACACGCATGCACCATACAACACATAATATGCACACAGAGGCGGGCACATTATTATTATTTAAAGACTGGAGCCCGCCTTCTTATTATTAGCTCATTACACTTTGTTTTGTGTGCTTTATATAGCAGATAAGTCTCTAAGAGGAGTGTTTTATTGCACTGCCACATTCACAGCAGCACACACTCTGACAAACCAACCTGATGCTGTTTCTCTAAGATATTATTTGTGCTTTTTCATCCACACACCAGCATATTTGCATTATCCCCCCTGTATCCCGAGGAAAAAGCAGACATGTGCGCTGTCACTCCGACAGGCTGAGAAAGAAAGAAATGCAGCGGCAGGTCTGGGTTAATGGCTATAGAGCATTCACAAAGAATGTGCATTTGTATATAACTGACAGAGACTTGTAGTCAAGTCCTCAAACCTCGAGTCTGAGTCCAAGTTCAAGTCATCAGGGTCCATGTCCAAGTCACAAGTTGTTTTTTACTTTGATAGAAGCCTTGATCTGGACTAAGAGACGGTGTAGTGTTAGAAAGTGGTACATCGTCAAAACATGGTACATATACCAAAACTTGACCCACCTGAGATGTCAGAAAGTGGTTGTCAGACATTCGCATAGGTGTAATCAATTGAGATTCTGATGGGTGTTTTCCTATTGTCAAAAAAAGGTACATTTACCATTAATTATACATTATTTTTTTGCAAACTTAAACCGAAACAGACAATGAATTTTCTAGAAAGAAAAACAATCCACAAAAAGTCCACAAGTTTTTTTTTTGTACAAGTAAAAAAAAATGTACAAGACCCAATGTATTGCATAAATAAATATTCACATACTATTTTTTTAATGGTGGAAAAATATTATAAATTACATAAAAAAAAAATGAATGTGAAAGACTGGAAACTGATCAATTCAATTTAAAAGAAACACTGAAAACAGCATAACGTTTTTGAAGATTACTAGTGAAATTTTAGTGGAAGTTGTTTTTCATGCGTGAGCGCTGCTACTGAGTACCATCTAACACATACCTGAAAACAACACTACACCGGGAAGAAATGAAAGGACTTTTTACCTCTGACTGTAGCATCTTTCAATTCAAGTAGAATCTGCCAATCTGATTTAGACATTGCTGGAAAATGCACTGTGTTCTTCAATAGTAAATGCAAAATGTGTCCCCGGATGATTTGATTCTTAAAAGCGGTTGATTCTTACAAGCAGACCGATATGATTATTGTGGTGAAGTGCTGCAGAATCAGCATGCTAGTTTGAGAATGAGAAGAGCTTGGCTTGCAGTGTAACGGGTTGACCACTAGATGTCATGAATTCCCGCATGTATGCACGCCTCTGGAAAATCTATAGTTGTTTCCTTTAACGAATTAAGGATAATGGTCAGTTGGTTAACTGCTTGTTAAAGTTAATGACACCTCGATAAAAGGGCCTAGCCGATAGCTTTGTGATGGGGTGTGAGATACCCCAGGGTGTGTTTGGAAATTTTGTATTGTTTGGGTTATGTATCACGGAGGAGTTAATGTATGTTATCATCATCATCATCATCATCATTATTATTATTATTATTATCTGTTTCTTAGCAGATGCCCTTACCCAGGGCGACTTACAGTTGTATACAAAACATACAGAACAATTAAGAGCAAGATACAAAATACAATGACTTCAGTCCTAATAAAAGCAAATACAAAACACAGTTAGAGATATCGTGTTTATCAAGAGCAGATAACAGTGTTGATAGTTACATCAGGGTTAGATACGAGTGCAAGTGAAATACGAAACACTACTATGCTGGCATGTGAGCACGGGGATGTGGGTTTGTGTGTGTGTGTGTGTGTGTGTGTGTGTGTGTGATAATGGGCTAAGAAGGCAGTTAAATTCCTCAAAACATTTGGTGGCTGGAGCCCAGTTTCAATTGGACAGGGAATAAAATGATTTTGATTAAGGCTCCAGACACAGGTGTATAAATAGGGAGATCACAGGTGACAAATAGGCTATCATCTGAATTAATAAAGGCGTTTAAATCTTGAAAAAAGTCTTGAGTTCAAATGGCTGAAGAATGTGTTCCACCTGAGCTAGAAGGGTTTCAGAAGGTTCATCAGTATTCCTCAGATTATGTGTCAGTTTTTTTACCAAAAAGATTTGATCTCTGCCTTACCGTTCGGGTTTGGCAGGGTGTTATAAATGTGTATGCTTTTTTCCATGACATTCATGGGGTTTCCATGGTTTGTTTTTTTTTTTTTCACATCTACAAAAAATGTCTCGTGTAAAATGCTTTTTTGCCTGGACCTTTAATCCAATTGAGAATATGAATGTGAAAGGTGGGGTTGATATGTTGAAAAGTACTTGCTGTTTTTTGAAAAGGTGAAATTTTGTGAAAATGTGGTTTCCATGCGAGAGACCTGCAATTTTGAAAAGAAGAATGAATTAAGCAAAAAAATTGCATGTGTTTTACTACTCTTGCCCAAATTGTTTTTCAAATGTCATTACTAGTGAATACTTTTCAAAATGTATCTTACTCATTAATTAAAAAATAAACTCAGAGGTATAAAATGAATCTGACCAACAGGTATTGCAGATCACTATGGCTGAAAACCGCAGAGACGTTTTCTGCATATATATATATATATATCTATATATCCCTTTCATTCAGGCAACACAGCATATAGGGGATTAGATGATCGGGTGACAGCTGCTGAGGAAGCATTCAACATCACGCTTGGGCAAATACGGGTAGTGGGCACTTGAAAGTGAGGTGGCAGATACTGATGAAATGGACTGAAGTGCATTAATTCGTTCCCCAAATTGGCACTGCCTGCTGTGAGACAGACGGGGAAGGTTACCAGTGTTGCCAAGTCTCATGAGAAAAAAAAAGCAACACTGCCTTTCAAAACAAGTTTTGAGAGCCATGGGTGTTTATGCAAGTTCCAACCAGAGCAAAAACAAGCCCAATTCTTTATTATAAGATTAACTAACTGTGAAGTTGACCTCAGGTCGCCAGTTTCAATTGGACAGGAGCCACTAGGAGGCTCGTGGTTCTTGAGATTCCCTTTCTTTTAAGTTGTGTTGGATTTACTGCTGTGTTAAATATTAATATTTAAACAAATAAAAAACACAATCAATACGCTCATTAACATTTTATTTGGTCAGTTCTGAGAGGGCATCAACAACTTGCAAAATGTTGTTGCGCTATTTTGGGCACTCGAGCTGGCTCATGACATCCAGTTCACAAACCAGTCAAAGCCTGGACCTCAATCCAATTGAGAATATGTGGAAAGAGTTGAAAATTGCTGTTTACCAAAGGTCCCCATCCAACTTGACAGAGATTGAGCAATTTTGCAAAGAAGAATGAGCAAAAAATTGCAGTGTCCAGATGTGCAAAAAGGTGGAGACTTATCCAAATAGACTCATGGCTGTAATTGTTCCTAAAGGTGCCTCTACCAAATATTGACTCAAGGGTGAATACTTATGCAATCAATTATTTTCTGTTTTGTATTTGTAATTAATTTAGAACAATTTGTAGATTTTATTTTTCATTTAACATTATGGACTTTTTGTGTTGATCAGTGGCAAAACCCTTTAAATCCATTTTGATTCCATATCTAATGGGAAAAGTCCATTTTGCCTTTTGAGAGCCACTTTTGATTACAGCAAAACACAATTTAAGATTAACTACTCCACTACTAACGATTGAATCATTATTTCAGCTGTGCTCTGGAACCCACAGTAACAACTGACCTGATCCCTTGTATCCTTAGTTACATAAACACCACTTAAGGTTACACGTGAAATACAGGTTGCCATGCAAAACTGGGCGTGGTTTTCCGGTGTTTCGTCATTTAATAAATGAAATCCTATTTTCAGCAACCTGATTTACCCGAGTAATTTCCCAAACGCACTCTGGGTCGCCATTTCATGTGTAAACTGACCTGCATGGAAACCCCATGAATGTCAACTTGCGGTGCAGAATTCTGATTGTCTCAAACCCTTGCAAGTTATATATCTATGGAAAGCTTTTTTGCCTCCCCTTTTATATTAGACATCATGTTTTTCAAGGTAGAAGATATATTTGAATAATTATTGATATCTGTGCTCTAACAGGAATTCTTGTATCCTTCACAGGTACCACTTGAGGTCTCTCAGCAGAATCAGCCATACGCTTCCTCAATAGAAAAGCATTTTCAGCAGCTATTGAGATTTTTGTTTTCTGAATGTACCGTTACTCTGGAGTGACTCTTTTCTATTAAAGCTTTACAATCAACCTGTAATTATCTCTAACAGAACATTAATGATGACTTCCAGAGGAATAGTCATTATACAATGCGTTATTTATTTCAATAACCACATTCATGCAGCAACAAAACTGACTGGCAGCTGGTTTAAACAATTTCACAACAAATGCTGGATTGTAAATAAATATCAAACTATGAAGAGAATCCAGAAATAGGAACAGGGTTTTTATGCTGGGTTGTTTTTAGATGATGATATTAATAATCAGTATCAGGACAAAAACAAACTTACATGAGACAGAAGCAGTAAATATATGAATTAAATATGCGATTAAAACCAAGATTAACTAAGACTGTTTTAAATCTCAACATTCAATCGCTTGGCAGCCCATATATATGCATATGTAAATGCATTAAAATAGTTTTTTTTTCATTGATCTACACATCCTACCCCGCAACTTCCAGGTGAAAAAAATATTCTAGAAATTTGTAGAAAATTAATAAAAAAATAAAAACTGAAATAGCTTGGTTGGATAAGTGTCCACCCCCCTTGTAATAGCAATCCTAAATTAGCTCAGGTGTAACCAATCGCCTTCAAAATCACACACCAAGTTAAGTGGCCTCCACCTGTGTTAAATTGTAGCGATTCACATGATTTCAGGATAAATTCAGCAGTTCCTGTCGGTTCCCTCTGCTGGGTAGTGAATTTCAAAGCAAAGACTCAACCATGAGCACCAAGGAGCTTTCAAAAGAACTCCGGGACAAAGTTGTTGAAAGGCACAGATCAGGGGATGGGTATAAAAAAATATCAAAGGCCTTGAATATCCCTTGGAGCACGATCGAGGTGATTATTAAGAAGTGGAAGGTGTATGGCACCACCAAGACCCTGCCTAGATCAGGCCGTCCCTCCAAACTGGATGACCGAACAAGAAGGAGGCTGATCAGAGAGGCTACCAAGAGGCCAATGGCAACTTTGCAAGAGCTACAGGCTTTTATGGCGAAGACTGGTCAAAGTGTGCATGTGACAATATCCCAAGCACTCCACAAATCTGGCCTGTATTTTACTCAAGAAAGACCACCTTGAATCCCATTTGAAGTATGCAAAAAAACACTCAGGAGATTCTGTAGCCATGTGGCAAAAAGTTTTGTGGTCTGACGAAACTTTTTGGCCTAAATGCAAAGCGTTATGTTTGGCGCAAACCCAACACAGCGCATCACCCACAGAACACCATCCCTACTGTGAAGCATGGTGGTGGCAACATCATGTTATGGGGATGTTTCTCATCGGCAGGGACTGGGGCACTTGTCAGGATAGAAGGGAAAATGAATGGAGCAAAGTACGGAGAACTCCTTGAGGAAAACCTGCTGCCCTCTGCAAGAAAGCTGAAACTGGGACGGAAGTTCACCTTTCAGCATGACAACGACCCAAAGCACACAGCCAAATCTACACTGGAGTGGCTAAGGAACAAAAAGGTAAATGTCCTTGAGTGGCCCAGTCAGAGCCCCGACCTAAATCAAATCGAAAATTTGTGGCATGACTTGGAGATTGCTGTCCATCAACGCTCCCCAAGGAATTGACAGAGCTTGAACAGTTTTGTAAAGAAAATGGTCAACTATTGCCAAATCTAGGTGTGCAAAGTTGGTAGAGACCTATCCCAACAGACTCACAGCCGTAATTGCTGCCAAAGGTGATTCCACCAACTATTAACGCAGGGGGGTGGAGACTTATCCAATTATGATCTTTCAGTTTTGTATTTTTAATATATTATTTTTTTCTCAATAAAAACTTTTTCCCCTTAACAGTGTGGAGTATGGTGTGTAGGTAAGTGGAAAACAATCCTCATTTAAATGCATTAAACTCTGAGGCACTGACACAAAAAAATGTGAAAAAAGTTCAAGGGGGGGTAGACTTTCTATAGGCACTGTATATATATACATATGTACATACATACACACAATTTTACAAAATACATTTTACATTTTGATTTCATGGTTTAAAATCCAGATGTCGCAATGTTGTGTGCTGACTCAGTCGTGTCTTCAGTTTATCTTCACAAGTTAGGAGATTTGATGCTTCCAAAGTCCTATAGAACTCTGTGCCAGTGCTCACGTATGCAGCATGGCATTGTTTCCTTTTTAAATGTATTTTCTAGTGTAAATTATTGAATAGCAATAACAGATGTTTTTAATGGTAAAGTTTAGCAATCTGAGTTGAAGTCAAGATTTGGCACAAGTTATAGTTGAAGGATACAATAAATTTCTGTTAGAGCACATATATAAATAGTTATTCTAATATAACTTCTACCTATGAAAATATTGAAAAACCTGATGTGTAATATAAAATGGAAGGCAAAAAAGCTTTCCATAGATGTATAACTTGCAAGGGTTGACATTGTCATGGAATGTTTGAAAAACCATACACATTTATAAAAACCTGAACGGTAAGGCAGAAATCAAATCTTTTTGGTAAAAAAAACTGACACAATCTGAGGAATATGATGAACCTTCTTAAACACTTCTAGCTCAGGTGGAACACATTCTTCAGCCATTTTAAGTCATTGTGCCCTTTTGACCTGATGTCACATGATCACATTACCCCACACTGTGACATTTCAATAAAAACACAGGTCTTGTTCAATGCAATGATACCACTCTTGTGTTAATCCAATGTGTAAAACTCTAGTTACTGTCTTTTGTCTTACCATCACACCTAACTTTTTAAAATATTACTTTCAGGTAAATTACATAAAAAACAGCCTCTATTTTTTATTTTACCACATTGCCAATGATGTACCCATCCTACAAATATGTATTAGGACCTTGTATGTCCCAAAAAATTCTCTACCAGAGGTTGAGGTTCATCGCCAAATGTGGTACTCAGATGATAGTCTAAAAGGGTTAGTGTGTTCAGAGGCGGAACAAGGCTTGGGAGGTAAAGCAAATTAAACCTTAAATATCATCAATTGGTTATACACCAGCATGATACTTGTTTGGTTTTGTTTTGTGTGTGTTTCGTTTGTCTATTTGTTTTGGCCTCTGTGCTGTTTTATTTGTGCTTTGTAACATGGCGGTATAGAGGAGTAAGGCAGTGGAAGTGCACATGCATTGCGGAAGCAGAACTAAGAGAAAGAAACCAAAACAAAACAGCTAGTAAGAGATCTGTTTGTTTCAGTAGTGATGGGAAAAGTGAAGCCTCCTGAACCACTGAACCCTCGGAATCATTTAGTTCACAGAACGATTCACTGAGCCGAAGCACATGAAGCGCTCCATGCTCTTCAGTGCCATCTCTTGGTAGATCTGCACAACTCAATACATTGAGAGTAAAGACAGCCCCCTGTCTCCAGAGATAAGGCATTTAGCAAAGTGGACAATTGCACTGATGCTCAGAGAAGGCAATGTGTTATATAGTGACATTTCATACACTTTTCACATACAATATCAAGCCATTTCATTTTTAATTTTCTTGGTTAATTGGGCATCTAGAATTTAAACAATAGTTTCAGTGTAAAGGGACATTTCAGTGCCTTTTCTAAAGACAGAGCTCGGCCGTTGCTTTTTTTGAAATTGCCTGGAATATTTATTTTACAGATGAGCCACACATGCGATTAACCAATAAAACCTTCTTAAATAATCAAACTAGAAATATAACAGTGTTGTTCAATCAGAAACAAGCTCTGGTTGCTTGAAACAGAAGACAGTGTAATTTGACGAGGCTTCAGCACCGTAGAGTGTAAGACGGTGTGATAAGCAGGATATTTTGATTCATGCTTACAAGCAGATTCTTCGGGGGCACTTCGGGGTGTAGTATAGCGCTAGCTATAAATTAGAGAGGTGGAAAATAGTTCAAATCCCTGCTGTTTCCATCTTTAAAGAAATGGTGTACTCTGTATACTTTAGACACTTAATAGAGCAGAGGATTTTGTTCATAAAGAGCTCTGTTTGTACATACTTCATGCTTTTTTGTTTGTTGTTCATTTGAAAAAATAGGTAAATGTTTATGAAATAAAACAAAAAGCAGCATCTTAATTAAAAAAAAAAAAAAAAAGGTTCCTTTCAGCTTGATTGAAACACCACACTGTGAACACTGTTGACAAAGAGTTTATAAAATGGCTCGGATAAATTAAGTGCAGTGATTGGCTGAACATGATCACATGACCGTGCAGTAATAACTGTCTTACCACACGTCTATGACATCACAGACCAACTTACTTACGTGATCTATTAATATTACTACATCTTAATAATAACAATTATCTAAACAGTGTTTCTGTAGGTAAAAATATCAACATACGACTGAAACAGCATTTAAATCACTCAACAATCTGTCACTAAGAATTACAGAAAAACTGGCAAATATACTGTGGTATTTATTTAGTCAAAGAAAAGAACAAAGAAAACAAAGAGGCAAGCAGTAGCAGTAACACTAACACTATTCAAAAGCCATCCGAGAAATCACCACGCAAGCCTCACTCAGCATGTAATATATATAGATATGCAGCAGCAGCATCTACTAATTAAACTAAATATCGCCTTATAAAATTGAGTAGCGAGTTTGCAATGTTTAAACTAGACACACAATCTCACCACTACCCTCCGATTACTGAAACATATTTAAAATTAAAATCTCAGTGATTCTGACTACATACTGTGTACATTTAACAAATGAGAAGCATAAAATACACATTCGTGCATCTTACTGCACTTAGTGTTGGATTCATGTAATAAGTACAGGTTCCCTAATAAGTGTGCTGTGTTTTGTTTTAGTATGTAATTGTTGCAATCAACCTACTGTAAATAACACCTTGTTATTCCTTTGCAGAAACATCAATCTGGATTGTTGGGCAGTTTTGTGCACTGGGGGAACACCGTGCCAGAAACACGCTTAGTCCGGACTTGCAGCTGCTAGACTCCTCAGTCTGCTGGACCTGCAGCTGCCAGACTCCTCTGTCCGCTGGTTCGGACGGAGGGGGCTTAGGTGGCATTTTTTTTTTTTGTTTTGTTTATGATTATTTTTTTTTTTTTTATTCCCCTTCTTCCAAATCTGATATCCTGGTGATTCACTCTAGAGGCAATGATTTGAGTAAACTGGAAAGTGTGGAATTAGTTAGAAAAAGGAAAAAAGATTTAACAAAATTTGCATGAGCTATTTCCAAATACATAAATCATTTTCTCGTGCATCACCCAGCGACGTCTTTGGAAAGATGTAAAGGCATCTCCAAAAATAAACAAAGCCTGTAACTGGGTGAACAATGTAATTTTTGATTTTGTAAGGGGTTCAGAGGGGGATTCAATTCGGCACCCCAAAATTAAATATGATCAGGTTGATTTTTTTAGGGGGGATGGTGTTCATATGAATGACACTGGAAATGATATATTCCTAAAAAACCTCCCGCATGGAATTAAACCACACCTTCTGAAAATATATCCTTCCCTTCCCATACCCACCCTCACACCTTTGTTTTTATTGTATATATTTTGTATTGTATATTTGAATTGTATTGTGTGTATTGTTTTGTTTTAATAAAAGTGTATTTTTTAAATATCTTTGTTAGTGAGAAATGTATATAGACATAAGTATTACTGTATGGTATGCAATGAATGCCATATGATATCTTTATTATATTTATGATATCTTTATATTTGATTCATGAGATCTGGTGTGAAACATAATAAAAAACAAGTCAGATAACATTAAGAGCAAGTTCTCACATGGAGCTTCACATAATAATCTACAAGTAAAAAGTATAACCTGTGACGTGACGTTTTATCTTTCCTGAAATGGGGACTTTTACTGGTGAAGTGGGGACCAGAGATTTGCACAGGGGACTGCATTAAACTGGAGAGCTCTCTGAATTATTAGTGCAGTATTTGGTGCTGTGCGAGTACATCCACCACGTCAAACCAGGATTACAGATGCTCATATAAATCATTTAACTGCACTTTAGGACGGTATGCACAGGAAGCCAATCGTTTTGTGTGTTTCTCAAATTATATATACACCTAAAATATCATCCTCCACTAAAAACGTGTACGTTTTCTATATTAAAACAGGTTTAGATATCCCACGTAGACTTGATTAAAACGTCAAACAGTATTCTCTACATGAAGAAAAGTGTTTGCACCCAATTTCCCACTCAATTTATTTAAAAGGTTCAAAGTCACCGAGCAATTTACAGTGAAAATAATATAACTTTGTTAAAGTGAGCCTCCATGAACACTTATTAAACACTGATCTGCTTACGCCACGGTATATAAAAAAATACACATTTGGCAAGTAGTGATTTTAACTATGCAGAGACATAAATTATACCTACAAAATAATGTTTAAAATATTTATTTATGTTAAACAAAACAAAAATACAGCGAGCAATTTCCTGAAGATAAAATGTATTTTAGCGATCCTGGCTTTCGCGAGAACTTGACCAGAGTCGCTGGGACGAAGTATTGTAAATGTGTTGTTATCTGTTCATTCCCTGTGTTGTGTACCCGACCACGCCATTAAGAGAATGTATACGGGGAGGGTATAAGCGTGTGAAGGTCGTTTGGGGACCGTAGTTTAGGGTGTGAGTGTGTGGGTGTATAGCAGGGTGGGCAATTCCGGTCCTGGAGGGCCGGTGTCCCTCCTGGGTTTTGTTCCAACTTTGCCCTAAATTACTTAATTGGACCAATTATTACCAATTATTGGTCTAATTAAGTAATTTAGAGCACATCCACTGTTGCTGTGAAAGTGAAGTGGGTAGGCATAGACACTAGTAGGGTTTATTATTTTGGTGTGGGGCTGGGCCGACAAAGTCCTTTATAAGTGTATAGCAAAAAATAAACGACTGGCTGTTTTATTACTTTATTAGTCGCTACAGTATTTATAATACAAATTAAACATTATGATAAATGTCACCTTTTTAAACAAAAAATACACTCTGCAATACACTTCGATAAATAACATGACAACATATTTCAACAAAAATTACTGTCTGCAATGCAATACCTGTTTTCATTTCTCAAAAAAATATAAACAGCGTCCTGTAATTTTGGATGAATCTCCACAGAGAACCTTGAAGGTCTAAGATTCGCGAATGCGGAGAAAGACTCAAAAAGGCAAACACTAACTTATTTCCTGACACCGGTTTTAAACTGTAAATCAAGACTCCAGCCTGATCATTTCCACTGTCCTCGGCCACATCTCATTACAATTAGCAAAAGCGCCGCATCAGCAGTATAAATACAGTATGTCAATGGAGCTCAATCACTGAGGACTACATCTCAAAACAAGCCCTCGTGGGTAAGCAGCTTGTTATATGATCATGATTATGTTAACTCAAGGCTGCAGAATCCTATTTTACTACAGTATACTTGAGAAGCGATCGTCTCGTGAGGATGCCTAGTTTAACTGCCATGCAGTGTTACGTGTAATGGCCTTTGAATTAGAATGACATTACAGTACAGTATTTTACTGCAGGACTACCACTGCATTTAAGCATCTGTGGCTTACTTATTTTCAGTTGTAAATCTCAGTTTTTCACTAAGCGGAGATGCAAAGCTCCACAATCCCCCCCTCCCCCTCCCCGCAATGCCGGAATCCCACTCCCTCTACATGCATATCACACAATAACACTGCTGTACTCACTATGTGTTCAATGAACGTGGATTCACTTTATTGAAACACATTTTCACTTACAGAGAACACCAGAACCATACCTGCACAATGCAGTGTCGCACTCACTGTCTGATTACAAACATCGTAGTGTTTGCTGCATCATTGCATCATCCACGCTGGGTACGTGCCTAATCACACGAGATGTGATCAAATTAAAAAACAGCTGTATTTGCTGTACACGTCATTGCACTTGAAACAGTATCGTATTACATGTAGTCAGTTTGCCCCGAAATGATTCTTATAAGCAGATTGCTTGATTCTTACATTGGTTGGTCTAGGAATGATTTTGTCCCAGTGGTTTTGATCACTATATGCAGTTGATTCTTATATTGGTGATTCTTATGAACTAAGTGCACTGTATTACTTTTATTTGTTTTGTAAAACAGAATCGTTATGTTTCACTTTCATTGCATTTGCACTTTTATTAAGTCTGTAATACAATGATGCATTTACGAGATTATGCTTCAGTTCATTTGATTTCAGATCATGTATTTTTCATCTTTTCTCTTTTACACAAAAACATCTTATATTTCTGTATTTCCCCTTTGTGTAGGTTCATAATGGAATAAAAACATGAAGTTCACAGACAGATTTCTAGCTTGACGCTGCACATCGTATTGTTAATGTGTTTTTCCTGCATCCATAATAAATTATTTTGGTAAATGAAGTGGTATTAAATTATTCTGTTGTTCGTTTTTTGCTATCAATCAGTATATCTGACTGACAGTAGGCAATTTTAGATTTGAGGCTTTAGTGCCTAGTTTTACACTGAATTTGCAGGTGAATTCATTGACGTTGCTTGCAAACAGTGATGGTGTGTGCTGGGAACGAGTGCAGATTAGAAGCAAAGCACAGAATATTTAATCACACAGCGACTTTCTGATGTGAATTAAGCAGCTCTAAAAGTATGATTATAACTTATACGATTATTCTTTTTTCATTCATTGTTGTTTTTAGTAAACTCAAAATTATTAAGGTGACCGAAGTTCTATTGCTTTCAGTGCAAACAAATACATTATATTCCAGAGACTCAGAGAGCTCTGCAAAATCTAATTACATATTTTTCAAGAATGCAGTTTTAGAGATGTATTTGTCAGTGCTTAAAAAACTTAGAACACGGTTTAAAGTAGTAAAGAGAAAGGCTTGTTAAAAGCCAAATAATTACTTACTTGTTTAACATGCTGACATTCTTCCTTATAAAATTTAATGCAAAAGAGGAAAACAAAAACTTGGTCTGCTATGGTTGCAGTTGGATTTGTGTGTGGGTCTGTTTACGCTACAACCTAACTTGCTTCCAATTTCTTATTCTTACTATGATTGGCTGCAAAGACAACAGGGCTAACCAGTGATTGGATAATGTTTTATTGGGTGGGTTTTTATTGTGCACAGGTTCCTAGTAACTGTAATATTACTTGTGTAATAGAAAATAAAAAAATAACTCATTATTAATATCTCCGAGTCACGGAACCCAAATGTTCAAGTCCGAGTCACACAAGGTCGAGTCCCAGTCGAGTCCGAGTCACACAAGGTCGAGTCCCAGTCGAGTCCGAGTCACACAAGGTCGAGTCCCAGTCACACAAGGTCGAGTCCCAGTCGAGTCCGAGTCACACAAGGTCGAGTCCCAGTCGAGTCCGCGTCACACAAGGTCGAGTCCCAGTCGAGTCCGCGTCACACAAGGTCGAGTCCCAGTCGAGTCCGAGTCACACAAGGTCGAGTCCCAGTCGACTCAGAGTCTTTTGCAGCTGTGACTCGAGTCCGAGTCCGTGTCAAGAGAAATGTGACTTGAGTCCAACTCGTGTCCTACAAGTCTGCTGACAGGTAATTGAAACAACCTCAACTCTGGAAACATGATCCTTCCAAAATGAATTTCAGTTGAGCTGATAAACAGTGTTGAGTTTCAGTACAGTCCTGTACAGTAGTTATCATTGTGTGTCGGTCTAACCTTTTTAAATACACAACATGAGAGATACCAGGGTGGAGATCAGAGCAACACCTATGATGTCATACCTTCACATTCACTTCACGCCCCGATCTCTTCAGCTCCAACTGCAGGGACTCCAGTTTCCTCTTCCCCTCCTCACTGAAGTTATTACAGTGCAGCCTGAGAGACACAAAGACACAGAGGGTTACAAACACACCGCTCAGTCACAGCCTAAGAGACACAGAGACACACAGAGGGTTACAACAAACCACTCAGTCAAGCCTGAGAGACACAGAGACTGCACAGGTAATTGAAACAACCTCAACTCTGGAAACAGCCTGAAAATGAATTTCAGAGAGCACAAACAGTGTTGAGTTGCAAACAGTCCTGTACAGTAGTTATCATTGTGTGTCGGTCAACCTTTTTAAATACACAACAGAGGGATACCACACCGAGATCAGTCAACAGCCTGATGATGTCACACACAGAGGGTTTCAAACACACCGCCACAGTCACAGCCTGACTGCACACACAGACTCCAGTTTCAAACACACCTCCACAGTCACAGCCTGAGAGCCAGAGACACAAAGAGGGTTACAAACACACCGCTCAGTCACAGCCTAAGAGAGAGACACACAGAGGGTTACAAACACACCGCTCAGTCACAGCCTGAGAGACACAGAGACACACAGAGGGGTACAAACACACCGCTCAGTCACAGCCTGAGAGACAGAGACACACAGAGGGTTACAAACACACCGCTCAGTCACAGCCTGAGAGACACAGAGACACACAGAGGGTTACAAACACACCGCTCAGTCACAGCCTGAGAGACACACAGAGGGTTACAAACACACCGCTCAGTCACAGCCTGAGAGACACACAGAGGGTTACAAACACACCGCTCAGTCACAGCCTGAGAGACACAGAGACACACAGAGGGTTACAAACACACCGCTCAGTCACAGCCTGAGAGACACAGAGACACACAGAGGGTTACAAACACACCGCTCAGTCACAGCCTGAGAGACACACACAGCGGCGTAGCCAGGATTTTCTTTCTTGGATGGATGTTGCAAGGATTTGGCCCAGTGGAGGGGGGATGGTGCTGGTGGTGAATCGTCTGGATTTTGTTTCGGGGGGGTGGGGGTGGGGTACATGGAGATTTTTGCAGATGGTAATAATTTGGGCTATCAATTCGCAGTTAACTTCTGTGATTAAAGCATTCTTTTTTGGGTAGATTCATTCGCACTCCTGTCTTGTCCCTCTATACTCTAAAGCCATAAATATTTGTGAGCCTTTTATTATGCATGTTTCGTGGATGAACAAAAAAGCACGAATATCAAATTCCACTAACAATACAAACTTCATATTGCAAGTGTATTGATATATTGCAACAGGGCGACAACATTTCTGAAGCAAAATAAGTTTCATCTTGTGATTCACCAAATATTTAGGTCGCACATATTTAAGGTTTTACAGTGTTCTTCATTTCTTTGGCAGAGGTTTGTTGCTTTTAGTTACAGCATTAGGATGCAGAGCTCAGTGAAACTTGCTCAAAGTACCCCGTGGTAACGCTCTCTCCCCCTCGTCCCACGACACCACCGCACTGCCCACAGTTCAGCAGCCACGTCACAGTGCGGAAGGTCTTCCAGTTAAAGCTACAGTAGCATTAGCTGCACCGTACAAAACAGAGTCCCAACGAATCGGTTCTGCTGTATTAATTCTACACTAATAACATTAATAGAATAATCTGAACAGTGCAAATACTGTAACCTGACCAAAACAACAGAAATACATTGCAACATTACAACAGCATCAGTAATAAAACAAACTTAAATGAGATGGATGAAGTAATTGTATCAATTAAAACCAAGATTAACTGAGATTCATTTTTTAAATCTCAAAATGAATCTCGATACATTTTGTAATCGCTTGACAGCCTAGTAATAATTTATAAAAATGCTTCTGTAAGTAAAAATGAACACCCCAAACGTGCAATGTGCTTGAAAGCGCCCTATTAAGAATCGTGATGTTTCACGTCACAATCACATTTAGAACCACTACTATGCAGTTATTAGACATACACATTAATTAACAGAAATAATAACCTACCTTACCTGGTGTTTAGATCACCAGGTCCATCCTCCTGTTTCTCATTGTGAACTTGTCGAGTACTTACAGGTCTTGGGTTTACAACATGATTCGCATGGGACTAAAAAATAACTCATTTCGTTGTACCTTCTTTTTCTACAATAACCATTTCATCCTTTGAGTGATATGCATTTCCATGCATGCCTTCAAATGCAGAGTAAAAGCATTCATTTTCTAAATATAATACAAAAATGAAGTGCATAACGCTGGTTTATTGTAGCGCGACTCAAAACCAATCAGACACCTGTTAAATATATTGTAGTAGTGACAGTGACTTTCATCCCTCTCACAGGTAAATCATTCAATACTATGGAAATGTTTATAAAGAATCCCTTTAAAATATTAAAGACGCTTGACCCCAGTTATTCATGTTTTTAACTAATTTGTCACAGCTACAATATATTTATATACAGGCGTATGATTGTTATTCATTTTGAGTGATGGGCTATATTTCTCTCTTAGGTCCCTGTTGCTGCATGTAACAGTAACACAGCTTCAGTGTCTCTCAGTGCAGAGCTCTCAGTCTCACACAGCAACACAGATACTCACCTGATCTCCTTCAGACTGCTGCAGGTTTGTATGAGGCGGGTGAGGCTGGGAACAGAGCTGTCTGTGAAGGAGTTACCACACAGGTCTAGTTCAGTCAGGGAGCGGTTTGTACTGAGAGCGGAGCAGAGATCCTCAGCACAGCCATCTGTGAGACCAGCACATGCCAGCCTAGAAAGATGAAGACACATACTGAGAGCCAGAACTGATCAACATGTTACACACATTCACTGAGAACCATGCAGCCTTTCTAAAACAACTGAACATTTCATTTCAAAGAAACTCACTGATCATTCCTTACAGATTCACTGTCTGTGACTGTGTGTGTGTGAGAGCGAGACAGAGAGAGGGGAGAGGTGGTGAAAAAGAGAGGGCAAGAGACCAAGGATGGAGTGATAGAGAAAGAAAGAATGGAGAATGGAGGGAGACAGGGGTGGTGGAGAGCAAGAAAGAGGGTGGACAGGAGAGAAGGAAAGAGACAGAGAAAAGTGAGACAGAGAGCAAGAGGTGGAGGGGGAACAGGGACAGTTACAGGGGACAAAGAAAGAGAAAGACAGAAGAGAGGTGAGCCATAGAGGAGCGGGGCAGATAAATTAGAGTGAGACACAGAGAGGAGGGAGAGATAGAAAGTAGGGGGAGACAAAGTGGAGGTGGAGATAGAGGAGGGAGAGAGAGTAAGGAAGGATTGAGAAAAGTGGGAGAGAGAGGGGAGACAGAGAGGAAGGGGGCAGAGAGAGGAGGGGGGGTCAGAGAAAGGAGGGGGACAGAAAGCAGAGGGGAATAGAGAAAGCAGGGGAGAAAGAGGAGGGTGAGAGAGGAGGGAAGGACAGAGAAAAGTGGGAGAGAGGAGGGGGAAAGAGGGGAGACAGAGAGAGGAGGGGGGCAGAGAAAGGAGGCAGCGAGAGAGAGTAGGGAGAGAAAGAAGGTTAAGAGAGGAGAGGGGAGAGAGGAGGGGGAGAAAGAGAGAAGGGGAGACAGAGAGAGGGGACAGCGAGTGGAGGGATAAGACAGAAAGAGGAGGCCTAGTAGGCCAGGGAGCCCGGCCAGCTCTGAGCTGCGGCAACTCCTGAACTTGAGTTGCACAAGACAAATGAATGAAGTACGAATTGTATTGTTAAATTGAAAAAATGTGTAATCGATATGTACAGAACAATAACAACAACAATAATAATAATAATATATATAATAATTGTACATATATTCAATTTTTTTCCACATTGCATCTCATTCTAAATGATAAGAAAAAAGTAATGAATATATTATAGCTATGAGATCTCTTTCGATCAGCACTTGGAATATTCAGGGCCTGTGTTCATCAGCATTTGGGCTGAAAAGCACTGACCCTGAGTTCATCAATAATATCTCAAAGATGGATGTGGTTATTCTGCAGGAGCCATGGTGCCATGCAGACGTGCCCACTCACTGTCCCTCAGGCTACCGGGAGATCATAGTGCCCTCCCTGAAACACAGCACAGTCCGGTGCGCCAGAGATTACAGTGTGGTACAGAGGGGAGCTTCATGACTCTATTGAGCCAATAAAAATAGGAGAATCACACATATGGCTGAGAATCTGCAGTGATGTCATATCCTCACTGTCTGGTGGTTTCCTGTGTGCAGCCTGTGTTGCTCCTCTGACTCCCCCCATTATAATGAGGACAGTTTTCAAACTCTTCACACAGAGATCTGCCACTTCCAGGCCCAGGGGAACGTGCTGCTCTGTGGAGATTTTAACTCCAGGACAGGGCGACAGCCTGACTTCACTAACACAGAGGGAAACAATCATATATTCAGAGAGACCTCCCTATACCACACCCAAAATATATCAATCAGAAATAGACACAACAGTGTGGTGAACAAGAATGGGAGAGAACTACTGCATCTCAGTCAAGGTCTAGGTCTGTACATCATTAATGGCAGGATCAGAGGGGACTCTTTAGGAAGATGTACCTACAGCTCAGCTCTTGGTAACAGTGTGGTGGATTATGCCATGACTGACCTAGACCCCTCCTTTATTAATGCATTCACTGTCAGATCTCAAACCCCCCTGTCAGACCACAGCCAAATCACTCTGTTTATAAAAAGAACTGTGCAGCCTAACAGCACACAATCACAGCCCTGTAAGCTGTATAACCTCAAACACTCCTACACATGGGCTCCAAACAGCACAGAACTATACAAAGAAGCAACTGGCACAAATGAAATAGAAATTCTAATACACACATTTCAAAACTACACTGGGCCTCATTCACTAAACAGTGGTAAATTACCAGAATTACCCTGTGGCAGGTGGAAGCCACACATGCAAAAATGAACCAGCGGTAGCTCTACTCACTAAGCTGATTATAGGCACAAATAAAGCAGCTAAATGATTAATTTGCAAGTTGTCACAATGCACGAATTCAGCACGCAGAATTCAACACGCAGAATTCAACACGGTTTACACACACTGAATTATGCATGAGGTTTATATATACACTGAATTATATATATATATATGTATATACAGTGCACATAGTATTCGCCCCCTTGACATTAGACAGTCAAACATAAAGATATGAAACTGTAATAATTGTTAATGGAACATTTGTTTAAACTTTAACAAATCAAATAAAAATTTGTTTGTTCAACCCCTTTACTTTCAGTGCAGCTCCCTCTCCAGATTTATTTAGTCATATTAATCAAAATGTCATAAATAGAATCAAAATCACTCGCTCAGTCAATGCAAAGTTCATTCCGTTTACTATTCAAAATGTGTTTTGGGAGAAGTTTAAAGTCATTTGGAAAAAAATCACTTCACCCAAAAAAAAAAAAATTGAAATGGAAGCAGTACTGACTCTGAACCTCCCAAGACCTATATCCCTCTAAACCACATGTGACAGGATGCAGCCAAGAGGCCCATGATCACTCTGGATGAACTGCAGAGATCTACAGCTGAGGTGGGAGACTGCAGTTCAAATAAAAGACTTTTATTAAATAAAAAACAAAATAAACCTTTATGGACGAGGGCCAAACAAAAAGCCATTTCTTAAACACAAACAATAAACACAAAATAAAAAACCACAAAATAAGGACTTCCAGGCTGAGGTGCTTTCAGATTCACTGGACTGCAAAATGTTTGGCGTACAAAAAAAAAAACCCTGAACACAAAGAAAACCCAGCCCTGCTTTTCAGCTACAGGGAGATGGTTACTGAGGGAAGATGGAGGAGCCAAATGAGGGAAGAAAACCTGATGGAGTCTCCTTTTGTCTTCCAACAAGACAATGATGTCAGGTGGCTGGGTGAACTGAAAACTGCTGTTCACAAATTGATTATTCCCAACCTCACTGAGCTCGAGCTGTTTGGGCAAGGAGGAATGGGCAAAACCACATCCCTGTGCAAAACTGATAGAGCAGAGCCCTGCGACCACACAGCTGTAATCCCAAAAGTACAAAGTATTAATTTAAGGGGGCTGAATAATTTTACGCCCAATTTTTCAGTTTTTTATTTGTTAAAAAGTTTGAAATATCCAAGCCCTCCCCAAGATTGTGTCCCACTTGTTGTTGATTCTTCCAAAATTACAGTTTCATATCTTTATGTTTGAAGCCTGAAATGTGGCAAAAGGTGGTGGGCAGGGTTGATGTCGGTATCCCCAGTCAAAGCAGAGAAAGTAATTGTTAATGGAACATTTATGTTTAACCCAAATCAAATAAATATTTGTTTGTTCAACTTCTCCCTCTGATTTATTTAGTCATATTAATCAAAAGTCAGCAAAGCACTCGGCTCAGTCAATGAAAAGTTCATTATTTACTATTCAAAATGTGTTTGGGGACCTGGAAAAAAAAAAATCCACCAAAAAAAAAAAAATCCTGCAGTACTGCTCTGAACCTCCTGTGGCGTGAGGCGGAACGGAGGCCCGAGACTGCAGTTCAAAACAAAAGCGGAGGCAAAAACAAAATAAACAGGCACAAGGGCCAAAACAAAATGTTCTTAAACACAAACAATAAACACAAAATAAAAAAAACTTACAGAAATGGCTTCCAGGCTGGAACTGGACTGCAAACCCTCAAAAAAAAAAAAAAACCCAGCAGGCGGAAACCCACGGCGCTACCCTCGGGAACAGGAGCTGAGGCCTCCTTTATGTTACCCTGGGTGCAGCATTGTTGATTATTCCCACCTGACGGGAAAACCTGGGCAGGGAGGAGAATTAACCACATCCTGCAATATTTACAAGGGCAGAGCCCTTCCCACACTCCTCCCCCATGGCAACGGGCCGCCAGCCACTCCCCCTCACCCTTTGGTGAGTGACTGTGGGCTATTTCAGCGGCCTCTGAGGTCGGGTTGGCATCCCCTGTTTCGTGGCGGGGGGTGCGCCTCCACTGGCAGGGAACCTCCTCTCCACCAGGATGCTGGTGGCTCAGGGGAGGCAACCTTCTCCCGTTCCCTCTGGTTCTCTGGTCCGTGGCTCCTCTCCTTCTGGCTCTGGGGTCCGCAGGCGGAGGCCCCTCCAAAGCAGGCCCTGGCTCTTGGGAAGGCAGGACAGGCCACTCCACCCCTCCAGCTCTCGGGGCGGCGGCTCCAGCCCTCCGGCATCGGCGGTGGTGAGTGGGGGATTCCAGCCCTGAGGTCCTGGCATCTCCGTCTGCTGGTGGCGCGACTGAGGCTGAACCAGCAGGTCAGGGCCCTCCCTCTGCTGGTGGAGATGGGGAGCTCCACACACAGTCCTCCCCCTCTGGAGATGGAACCAGCAGGTACCCTCCCCTCTGCTGGTGGAGGGGGAACCAGCACACAGTCCTCCCATGGAGATGGAACCAGCAGGTACTCTCCCTCTGCTGGAGGATATCTGGGCCATGGAGATGGAACCAGCAGGTACTCCCCCTCTTGGGCTGTGGGCGCACCCACTCCCCCCCCTCTTGGGCTGTGGACACTCGGGCTCCCCACTCAGGGCTGTGGACGGGCTCCTCCCACTCAGGCGCAGGACGGTCGGGCTCCTCCCACTCAGGCACAGGACGGTCGGGCTCCTCCCACTCAGGCGCAGGACGGTCGGGCTCCTCCCACTCCAGGTCTGTGTCCTGGAAGACCTCCAGGCAGTGGTGCTCCTCATGCCCATACCGCATGCAGTGGGTGCACCACTCCTCTTCCTCCCATGTCTTCCTTCCTCTCTGCCTCCTTCTCCTCACCTCTGTTTGGGTGGGGCCGATGGCCACTGTGTGCCCAAACTCACCACAACCAGGGCACCACTCATCTACTACATAGACTGGGCCGATGTCCCCTGGTGGCAGCTGTTGCCTCTTGCAGCTCTTCCTCCTTTTTCACTGTTAGTCTCCACAATTTAGAATTTTTTTCATTAAAATACTTTGTGATATTTCACTGACCAGCCATTGTATGGGTATGTTCACTGCACAAAGGCTTCCACTGATTCAAACGTGCTGACATTACGTGTTGCTCTGTGCTCTTTTTAAACAAGCCTGTGATTGTCACCTGCTTGTTTGGTAATTGTTTAGCCTGAACTTCAAGCTTGATGTTCTTGTTTGTGTGCTGCGCTGTCAGGAGGCTTGTCAATGGCACCTTTTCTTAGATGATCCAAAGACACATTACAACTTGAGAAAAACACAATCCCACCATCTGCATGCAAGATCCCATTTTAACAGCTCTGAATGCGATCTTCTGTTGAAATGAACTTAGCTTTTTTTTTTTTTAATTTGTCAGCTGTCTGCATTCTTAATGTTGATCATACACTGCAAGCTAATACATCAACAATATCTAAACCATTTTAAACTTCCCGCCTCTGACTCACATGTTACGTCATTGTACAGTATGAGGAATTCACCAATCATGAAGCTGGTATTTGTTTGACCCAGTTGCCGTGGTAACCAAATGCATGGCATTGATGCTGGACCGTGTACAGCTACTGCAGCGCTGCTTCTACTTAATAAAAGCATGACATGAACAGGGGAGGTGAAGAGTGATGTGAAATACTGTAAGGAAAATAAAATGCATGTTTTTCACGGTAGGCAGTCACATACACGATTTCTGTGAAATTCGTGATATTGTGAATTTTCCGGGGCCTTACATATAAGGCTAGTATGATCTGTGCTCAGTCTGTATCTAGTTATTACCTCCTCCTCACACAGCCCTAGTAACGTCTGCCTGGTCCCAAATACTCTCTCCCTGACTCCTCTTCTCGCTCGGTTTCAGTGAGCGGTACATTTCACACACGCTGAGGCACCTGGTAAAGTTAGTGCTCTTAAGTGAATATGGTTTGCATATCAAATACCTCTGTCGTGGTACTTTGGGACATGATTTGCATATATTTCCACACATTAACATTACTCATTAAATTTAAATGGCTTGAACATTTTTTCCTCTTTTTTTCCAAATTTAAATGGTTAGTGAACACAGCAGGTGTACAAAGCATTTTACCTGTTACCACTGTTTTGTATGAGGCCACACTCAACCCACCAAAACAGATTGGCTGTAAAGACCTACACACTATATATAGAAAGCATGCTGAAAAATCCAAATTAAAAACAGTAAATCTGAAAAACAAGAAAAAGAAAACAAACTGAAGAACAGGCAATCCAAAGTCTGCAGTCCCTGGCCTCCTCTACACAACACAGAGATTAAATTCCTGTTATACGCAGATGACCTGGTCCTGCTGTTACCACTGTTTGACAGTAAACATGGATAAGAGGTAATTCCAGATCTCACACCAACCCACCAAAACAGGGCAGCTAAATCCTGGCTGACAAAAGACCTGGGCTTTTATACTATATATAAAAAGCTTGCACTTTATGGCAGTGAAATCACCAACCACAGGACTACAAAAATGGGATAAGAAAACCCTGCATGCAGAGTTCTGTAAAAATCACCTAAAATTACAAAGAAAACAGTAAATCTGCAGGGCTGAAACAAAGAAAAGAAAACAAAAAATACGGGTTTCTGAAGAATAGGCAAAACACCAAAGGACACAGTCCCTGGCCCCAGAATTCACTCTACACAACACCTGCTGGGGAGAGATTAAACCACAATATACAGGGGCTGCAACAGAATAGGGGATGACCTGGTCCTGCTGTCAATTTGAGAGGAGGAGAGACAGAGAGGAGAGAGAAAGGGGCACAGGTAGAGAGAGAGGAGGTGGATAGAAAGGAGGGGGAGAGAGGAGGGGCTGCAGAAGGAAAGCAGGAGAGAAAAAGGAGGTAGAGAAATGGAGGGGAGAGAGAGAGAGGAGGGAGAGAATCAGACCTGGGCCCCTGACAAAAAGTAAAATCATTGATAAAATCAAAATGATGGTAATTCCTAAAAACAGAAAACAGAAACCAAACAAAAGGATCCAAAAAGCTATCTCAGGGAAAAAACAAGTAAAGTAATAAAAAACACTGTAAAACAATAAAACAAAATATAAATTAAAACTAGACAGCAGCTCTCCCTCTCACTCAGTGAGCACAACAACCCTAAAGCCCTCCCAGGTTAAATTTTAAAAATAGTTAAAATCCACACCCGGCTGATTGCAAAATACCTAAACAAAATCGACAACGCCTGGGTCCTGACCAAAATCAGATTTTCCTGGATTTTAAAATGGCCACCCTAAAAGCATGCAGGGCTTTTATGGGGAACCCAAAAAGAAGAGGAATCCTGCAAGAGATAAAAACAACCCCAGCCTGACATCAGAAACAGTCACCTCCTCCCCACAGAAACAGATGCTGGGGTCCACTCTGTGGAGGAACCGTCCCAGACACAGCGCTCCGCCTCCACTGCAGGCCCCCTACTCTTTTTGTTAAGGGCAATTTGTACAACACCCTCCACACTGGTTCTCTTTCTTCTGCTACCTGTAAATGGCTTCTCCACTTCATGTCTACAAGCCCTTTTAGCTGCTTGGACTGGACTGTTTTAACATGCAGCTCATATATATTTCCCCTCTGCTGTGTGGAGAGCTATATTTTTAACTCTCTCCACTTTCCCTATTCTCGCTCCTTCCCTGCCCTCTTCCTCACCTAAACCTGGGGATAAAAAAAAACTATAGGGAAAAAGGGGTCCCCTCCCTGATCTGACCCCCCAGCTAGCACCTCCCCCAAAGCCTCCTTGAGTTTCGGGGAGAGAGAGTTCTGCAGCTCATTAATCATTCTCTCAGCCACCCTCTCCGAACGCCAGCCCAGCCGTCCGGCCAGCTGTGCCACTGAGATCCAACAGGGGTGGCCGGACTCGATCAGGTGGGCCAGTTGGGTTATACCGGCCTTAACAAAACTGGCACACAGCACCTCCGACTGAAAAAACTGAATGGGAAAAAAAGGATCAAAGAAGAGGGGCTCCTCTAGTAACAACTGCCCTGTCACTGACCCCTCCTCCCTCTTCACTCTTACTGTCTGCCACATTCAAAATAACATTAACATAAAGAGGGGAGACCTGTCTTATCTAACCTGTAAAAATCAATTAAGAACAAGCTCCAATCTACCCCCATTCCTCCTACTCTTCTCAGAAAATAAAGGCTTTCTCTCTCCAGTGAGCACCTTCCTCAGCATACAGGAGCCTTTTCACTGCCTGCAGTCTGAAGGCTGCCACCCTGCTGGCAATGCTGACCAGGCCTTGCCCCCCTTCATCAGTGGGGAGGTACAGAACTGCTGACCTCAGCCAGTGTCTCCCGCTCCAGAAGGAATCCAGCAATATCCTCTGAATCTCCTCTACCATTCCCCGTGGGGGGTTCAGACACGCCAGCTTGTGCCACAACATCGAGGCCACCAAATTATTGATGACCAGGACCCTCCCCTTGAATGACAGCTGAGCCAGCAGCCCCTGCCAGCTGAGCAGCCGCCCCCTCACCTTATCCACCAGGCCCTCCCAATTCCTCTGCATGAAAAGCTCTGTCCCAAAGAACACCCCCAGCACCTTAATCCCAGTCCGATCCCACTGCAGGGCCTGAGGCAGCATGGGGGGACGCCCCTCCTGCCAGCTGCCTGACAGGAAGGTGTTGCATTTTGCCCAGTTTATCCGTGCTGAAGATGCTCTCTGAAACACTGCCAAGCTCTCCTCCAGGACCTGGACGTCCCCATCGCTACACACAAACACGTTCACATCATCAGCGTAAGCCGATACTTTCACAGAGACAGGGACGGGTGAGGCAGGCACCGCCCAGCCAGACAACCTGCCCCTCAGAAGATGCAACAGTGGCTCTATAGACAATGAATACAGCATGCCAGACAGAGCACAGCCCTGTCTAATGCCCCTGCTCACCGAGAAAGGTTTGCTTAACCCATTATTAATCTTTAAAACACTAAAAACATTAGCGTATAAAAGCTCTATGTAGGAAATAAAAACAGGGCCAAACCCGAAGGCTCTCAGGACTTTCACAAGGCAGGTGTGGTCGACCCTATCAAAAGCCTTCTCTTGATCAAGGGAGACCAATCCCACATTAAAATGATATGTTTCACTCAAAGTTAAAAACTCTAATTAAAAACAGGGTATCAAAAATAGATCTTCCTGAGATACAATAACGTTGAACTTTGTGTATTACTGTACTTAAACACTTAAGCCTAATTTGCAAGACATCTGGAAATTATTTTCGAATCTGCACATAACCGCGAAACAGGTCTCCAGTTCTTTAAAAGGCAGAGGTCTCCTTTCTTGGGCAGCAGTGTGATCACTGCCCTGCGGCAGCTGAGAGGCAGTTTTTTTCTCTCCAGACTCCCCTTCAGCACCTGGAAGAAGTCCTCCCCGATCACTGTCCAGAAATGTTTGAAAAACTCAGCAGGGAGGCTGTCTATCCCAGGCGCCTTCCCGCTGGAGAGCTGTGTCATTGCAGTGGTCAGCTCCTCGAAGGTCAGATCTGTATCCAGTCCTCTCTGCTCCTCCTCACTTAGGCTGGGTAGATCCTGGAGCAGGGTCTCTGTGTCATCAGAATCACACTGTTCTTTAATGAATAGCTGCTTCTAGAACTGCACAGCCGCCTCACTGATCTCCTCTCTGCTGTGTAGTTCTCTGCCGCAGGGCGTCCGCACACACCTCAGCTGCCTCACTGATCTCCTCTCTGCTGTGTAATTCTCTGCACAGGGTCCGCACCTCAGCTGCCTCACTGATCTCCTCTCTGCTGTGTAGTTCTCTGCCGCAGGGCGTCCGCACACACCTCAGCTGCCTCACTGATCTCCTCTCTGCTGTGTAGTTCTCTGCTGCAGGGCGTCCGCACACACCTCAGCTGCTGGCTGCACGCTCTGTTTCTCCAGGCCAAAGAAGAAAAAAGTGGGTGCATCCATGTCCCTCAGCTCCACGAAGAGAAAACGCACCAACGCCCCCTTCACCTTCTCCTCCAGCAAGCTACCCAGCACATTTCTTTTTTTCTTTTATTTTTTGGAAGGTTTGCTCATTAGAGTGATCTTTGTTATTTTCTAAATTTAGAATGTCTCTCTCTAACTCCCTGACTGCTTTGTCCAGTGACCTGGTTGCCTCCAGGGTGTACTGCTGACAAAAAAATTGAATTAGTTTTTTCCCCAATGTCCCACCACTGCCTTAAATCTTGATAATTGTTCTTTTGTTTTTGCCAGATTTTCCAAAACTTAAATATTTCCAAATTTGCAGTCTTTTAACAATTGAATGTTAAAATGCCAATAATTTGTGTGCTGCGGTTGGAATAAGTACATTAACTAACAGGCAGTGGTGGTCCGACAGACTATTAGGAATGATACTTGCCCCTACAAAGAAATTGAGGTGACAACAGAATGAATAAAAGCTGGTCCAGTCGTGCTCTAGATGTGTAGTTATTATGAGACTGGGACCAGGTGTATTGTCGAGCATGAGGGTGCAGACACCTCCATACATCAACCAGGTCACTGGACTGTAAAACTGCAGTCAGATCTCTGGAGGATTGAGGATGTGGCTCCTCAGTATTCCTATCCTTTGTAAAATCTACAGTGCAATTAAAATCACTCGCAACCACTAATACGTCATTATTATTGCATTTTAAAATGGTTTGATTCAACTTGCTTTACACTGACAGCCAGATCAGATTTAAAAAGCACCGCCACTCCCGCGCTGGTGCTGGAGCCGTGACTGAACACACACTGACCTCCCCACTCTGACCGCTAGACCGCCTCATCCTCCTGCTCAGTGTGCGTCTCCTGCAGCAACACAACCCCAGCCCTTTTCTGCTTTAAAAAATCAATTAACTGTGCTCTTTTAAAAGACTGTCTACAACCATTAACGTTAAAAGAAATAAAAATAGACTTTTCCACGGCGGCTAAAATATTTAAGACCATCAAGTTAAAACAAACACTAAAAAATAAAAATAAAAATGTCGTATTAAAAAAAGTCAATTTTTAAAATAATGTTTTTGAACGTATCATTTTCTTTACCGTCTGTACTACTTTTTTTAAACGGTATCTCTTCTGCTGATCTAGCTCCTCAAGTGTGGACTTCCTGGAGACTACATGCGCAGAATGTAAAAACAATTTTAAAATCGGGAAAAAACTTCTAATGTCCACTCCCCTCTTACCTTTGGTACTGTCAAGAAAGTTACTGATATACTGCAGTGTATAGAGTTTTTTCCTGACGGGTTGGCTGTCAGGGACATCCGAGATTAACGAGGAACCAGAGAGCCTCCCGTCATCCGACTTGTACATGCCCTCGTCTTCCTCGCCGTCCACAGCCACAGCTTCAGCCTCGGTGCCCCCTGTCTCGTAGTCACACTGGGGCAGTTCTGTACTTGTGCTTTCTTCCTCAGGGCAAAGTGGCACAGCCTCCAGGGAAGACGTCACTTCCTCTTCTGACATCGGTTCGGGATCGCCTCCGCAACTTTCACGCCGGGGGACTGAGTCACCGTTGCCCACAGACACTAACCCAGGGTCTCGCTTTGGCTCTCCTTCTTCAGACTGTTTGTTTTTCTTCCTTTTTTTCACTACCATTTCAAACTCTTCGCTTTGTCTAGCCTCTTGCCCTGAGACTGTTTGCGCTTGGCTGTGGCTGTGTCTCTTATGCTGCGGTTTTGACTCGGTTTCAGGCACGGCTGACGCTGCTTCAGGCACCGCTGCCTCGGGCTTTGCTGGCTCCTGGGGGCTGCTCGTCCTTCCGCTCTCCCCTAGCCTCCTCCCCGCCAGGAGCTCCCTTATCCTGCTCTGCTTCAGCCCGATCCCCGTTTCTTGGACTCTGTTTCCTTTGATGTCCCTGAGCTCCACATTTAAAATACCTCATCATATCAGAGCTGGCAAAAACAACACAATTCGTCCCCTCGACATTAAAATTCCACGCTACTTCAATAACTAAATTAGGATCATGTTGTAAAATAAACGCTTGTCTTCTAAAAGATAAAACATGTTTCACACTGGGAGTTTTACATCCTAGAGGAATGGACTAGAGCTTTAGTCAAACTAGAAGCTGATTTTATTTTATTAAAGCCCACAACTTCTCCTACCGCCACCAGGCATTCCTCCACCGACACCCCCTCCACTATCAGACACACAAAGGACTAGAGTTTGGCCGGTGCGATCCAGTCAGTACCCCACCAGCTCCCCAAACTACACGCCATATCGGCGTTTCTGCTGATCTACCATCAGCTAAACAAATAACAATGACTCACAATTATACTAACACTATTACGATAAACCAACAAACAAATTTACATAAAACACACTATATATATATATATATATATATATACACACACACACACACACACATACATACATACACTACCGGTCAAAAGTTTTAGAACACCTCCATTTTTCCAGTTTTTATTGAAATTTATGCAGTTTAATGTCTCAATGTACTCTGAAATTAAAGCATAGAACAAATAAACAATTGGAGATAAAAAATAAATCATGGAATCGTTTTGTTTAACAAAATTTAATCTAAATTTGACTCAAAGTAGCCACCTTTTGCAGATATAACAACCCGAACACACTAAGGCATTCTTTCTACAATGGAAAACAAATATTGTTCGAAAAGTTCTTCCCAACACTGTTGCAGAAGTTCCCACAAATGTGTTGCACTTGTAGGTTGCTTTGCTTTCACCCTTCTATCCAGTTCATCCCAAACCAGCTCGATGGGGTTTAAGTCTGGAGACTGTGCTGGTCATGCCATGATTTGAAGCCTACCGTCTTCTTCTTTTCTTCTAAGGTAGTTCTGACATAGCCTGGAGGTATGTTTTGGGTCATTATCTTGCTGTAGGATGAACCCCTGACCAACTAGGCGTATACCAGAGGGTATTGCATGGTGCTGCAAAATGCTGTGGTAGCAGTTTTGGTTCAGGGTGCCACTCACTCTGTGCAAGCCGTTGACTCTAGATCCAGCAAAGAGCCCCAGACCATCACGCTTCCTCCTCCATGTTTGACAGTTGGTGTCACACACCGAGGAACCATCCTTTAAGCCTACTGACGGCGTGCAAAAACCCTCGTGATCAACCAAGATTTCAAATTTTGATTCATCGGTCCATAAGACCTTCTTCGAGTCTTCAGTAGTCCACAGGCGGTGCTTTATGGCCCAGGCAAGCCTCTTTTTCTTATTTTGCCATCTTAGCAATGGCTTTCTTACTGCCACTCGACCTGTCAAACCTGCAGCTCAAGTCTTCGCTTCACAGTTGAAACTGAGACTTGCTTACTTGACCAGTGTTAAGCTGTGCTTGAAGCTGTTGTCCTGTGAGCCGCCTATCACGCAAGCTGTTGACTCTCAGAAACTTGTCTTCTGATTCTGTTGTGGCTTTGGGTCTGCCAGACCTCTTCCTGTCAGAGTTTCCTCCAGTTTCCAAGTGCCTTTTGATGGTGTAGGAAACTGTACTCACTGACACCTTGGCTTTCTTTGCAATTTCTCTAAAGGAAAGACCTACACTTTTAAGGGTTATAATGGTCTGTCTGTCTTCCTTTGTTAATTGCCTTTTTCTCGCCATTATGAGAGCAATATACTACTTCCTGCAGTACAATACTGTCCAAATAATGCTTAAGAGGGTGTAGTAACACAGTCTATTCCAAACACTGCTTTTATACAGACGGAGGGTTTGTAAGTAATCAACAAAAGTTGGGACACCTGTAGAAATTGTTAGCATCAACTTTCAAGGCTTAATTTACTTCCATTGCTGCAGAACAGCTGTAAGTTGTTAACCCATTCCTTGTTCCCTGAAAGGCCTTTTTGTATAATTCTGAAATGTACATTATTTTTCAGTTTTTGGCAACCTAAACTTTTTCTTTTAACCTCTGGCAGTTTACTGCTTACCTTTGTACCATTTCAGGTTATTCACTGGACTTGAACTTCTTAAATTTCAATAAAAACTGGAAAAATGGAGGTGTTCTAAAACTTTTGACCGGTAGTGTATATATATATATATATATATATATATATATATATATATATATACATATAAAAATAAATAAATTGCAAAAGCTTAGACTCTCCTGAATCACAACTCATGTGCTCCACTCACCACCTGGCTCCTCCCACAATCCGAGAGAGAGAGAGGAGGGGGAGACAGAGAGTAGAGAACAATATTTGTGCTGGCTACGTTTATTTAAAATGTTACGATTATTTTCAGGTATTATTGCACCCTCAATTAAGATGTGTAAATGTGTATTGTTGCGCTTATTATTTATAAATTTACTCATATCCAAAATAACAATGAAATGACCTACTTCCTGTTTGTGTGAATATCTAAATATGATACGTTAGTACCACCGTTTGTGTTCAAAATGCCCATACTTTATTAATACTGTAATCCAGTATTTTACAACAATCACCAAAGTGGCGTTGTTGTTGTTGTTGTTTTTAATTGCGTCTTTGTGATACGGCGGGAATCTGTTTAACTGCATATTCCACATTGGCATCCAACAGCAGGTTTATTCTGACGGCTCCACAAAAAAGATGGAGAAATTCAAACACAGTATTTTAGAACACTATTATCTTTGTTAAATTCACAAATTGTTATCAATGTTGCTTTTGATGTATTATTACGAAAGACACGATACCTTTGACACCAATGGTACTGGAGTCTTTTGTAACAGTGTTTTTTCTTTTACAATTGTTTTTATTCCTGTTAACAGTACAGTATAGATTGATTCTGTTCAGAAGCAGCTTCAGCTACTTGCTCTCTATACAGTACACATCTTGTTTAGTTTATTTCATTCCATTCATAATCAAATAAAATAAGCCTTAATCCCAGAGTGTTGTATAAATCCAAAATTATAAATACTACTGCCTATGTATTTAAATATCTTGAGTTATTTAAGACTGAAGCAAAAAAATAATAATCAATAATTAATAAATAGATGGGATAAAGGCAGCAGCTAAATAAATAATAATATGTTGTCAGGTTACCCATTACAGTATGCAGCGAGAGTAATATGCAACTAAATTGAGGAATACTAACTTATTTATGAATTGCTTCAGTATCAAATGATAATAAATGAAACAAAGGATAATCTCTGAAAGACAATATTTAAACTATTGTTCATAATATATGGATGATTACTGCATTCATATCTGTGCACTCAACTTCTTTAGAATGCAGACTTTGCTTATATTCCAGTTTGTTTATGGTTTTCAAAGGTCATTTTTAGTCTGTATAAACTTGTGTGAATTTTTAGCCTGTATAACTTGTGTGATTTAAAGCAGTATGGGGTACATTTAAGTTGAATGAAAGTGAATATTTTGCATCAGAGTATTTTATCGATTTTCCCAGCCTGTCTTGCATTGCAGGGGTCTTAATGATCCTCAAGTCAATTGTTCTTCTTATTGATCTGGTCTTGCTGTGAGCAGTGCAGAAATAAAGCTCCTTCGTTGCACTAAAGGAGTACTTTGTCAGAAACTACAAGCAGATCACTACTAGTCCAGCACATGCTTAAACCATGCAAAAAATGTGCCAGAATGCACAATTATTGCTTTTTAAAAATGTTCCCAGTGGGAAGGTGGATACCCCCTTCCACACTCTTCCCCCTCACCGCAATGCACCCCAATGACATTGGTGTACCCTACTACCTTGTAAGTACTTCAAAACTAATTAAAAACCCTGGGGAGACAGAGAGAGGAGGGGGTGAGAGAGAGTGAGGAGGGAGATAGAGTAAAGGGGAGAGAAAAGAGGGGTCAAACAGAGAAAGGAGGTGAAGACAGAGAGGAGGGGGAGACAGAGAGAGGAGGGGAAGATAAAGGAGGGGGAGATAGAGTGGAGGGGTGAGAGAAAGGAGGGGGGGACAGAGTGGAGGATTGAGAGAGAGGAGGGGATGAGACAGAGAGAGGAGGAAGAGAGAGGAGGGGGAGACAGAGAGAGACAAGTCATGCTTAACATGAGCTCTTAAATACAAAACATATTTAGTTGCCTTAGAATGAAATAAATAATGAAAGAATACATCTCTAAAACAAAATTGGAGAACATCTACAACAAAAAAAAGGAAATTTAAAATTTCAAGAGAAATGGTTCATAAGACCAGAGAGGAACTTAACTAGAGGCAAAAAAAAAGAAAAGAAAAAGGAAAGAAAGGGAAGAAAGAAAGAAGCAACATACAACCAAACTGTTAGAAAGACATGAAAACAACAAAACAATCTGAAAGCTATACAAACCATGAAAAAGATAAGCCTCTCAATTTATAAAGGTTTACAACAATTAAGAAATAGTGTATGTACAGCTTAATCTGAAAAGTGGCAGTTGGTCTGCGTTTGAAATTGATCCAATGTTGTGCAGTGACAGTGCAGCAGAGCAGCCCCTCCCCCACTGCTCTGTAATATCATTCCCTGAGTGTGCACAGGATAGGAAACTGCACAAGCACAGAGTGCTGAGAGAGTGCGTCATCCCAGGAAGGGGCCTTCGGCAGCTCTGGTATAGAGAGCTCAGCAATACCTACCCGAAGGGCAGGAATATCCTATACATAATGTAGTGGTGGTCGTCTTCGAATTGAAAGGGAACTGCACAAGCACAGAGTGCTGAGAGAGAGCCCAGAGACTTTCATCGCCTCAGTACAGCCTAATCAAATGGCACAGGTAATGCCAGACAGGTGCTAATACATGAGGAATCTGGCCCTGGAATCACAGTGTTTACAAAAAACATATATCAACATGGCACGGCCATGGTGCAGGGCAGTGAGGCCAGTCTGAGGTGTTTCGAAGAAAAATTCCTGGCCCTAAAAAATCTGTCAGAAACCGAAAAACCATAACCAGGATAAGAAAACAGTGAAGAAGCTGAGATCAACTTCCCCACAGCAGCAAGCATTGCCCCTGACAGCACACAGACAGCACTGAACAGTGAGAGCACAGCTCCAGGAGACACTGACCCCCTCAGCCCAGACCAGCCTCCGGAGCTCCACAGCACAGTCTCACAGCTGAAGGAGAGCCTGTACCTGATGGAGGGGGAGCTGGTGGAGCTCAGAGAGATGGTGCTGAACAAGCTCACAGACAGCGAGCTCACACAGCAGCTCAAAGACCAGCCAGACCACAAACGAGTACAAAGCCTCAGTCAGAGAGCTGCAGGCTGAGGTGAAGGAGCTGCAGCAGGACAGGGCGACTCTGAGGAGGGAGCTGACGGGAATGAGAGAAGAGCTGCAGTGCAGAGAGAAGAGTGTACAGAACCTGAGGGAGCAGCTGCACAAACACACAGCCCCTCACAGCAACACCACAGGTAACACAGCAACCCAGCCGGCCCCAACACACACACCACAAACAGCACCGCAGCCAGACACACCGACACACCGACACACACACACACACACACACCACACCACAAACAGCACCCCAGCCAGACACACCGACACACACACACACACACACACACACACACACACACACACACACACACACACAACACAAACAGCACCCCAGCCAGACACACACACACACACCACACCACAAACAGCACCCCAGCCAGACACACCGACACACACACACACACACACACACCACAACACAAACAGCACCCCAGCCAGACACACACACACACAACAACACAAACAGCACCCCAGCCAGACACACTGACACACACACACCACAACACCAACAGCTCCCCAGCCAGACACACCACCAACCACACACAGGACGAAGACACCCAGTGGGGACCTGACACCACACACGACACTCCCAACATGCAGACTGACCCAGACACAGCACCGTCCCCCTCAGACAGACAGGCTATAAGACAGCACGACACAGAGGTAGTCCTGCTGATTGAAGTACATTAACGAGCAGCGTTTCTTCCCTGGACGGAAGGTCTCAAAGATCTGGTGCCCGACGACGGAAAAGGCCCTGCAGGCACTATCCAAGTCGACCCTCGGCATCCCCAGCCACATCCTCATCCACACCGGCACAACGGCCTGCGGGCCCAGCAGAAGAACGTGGCCAAGTCCATCCGGAGAGAGGGCCACCCAGGAATTCCCACACTAAAAAATGATCATCTCCACCCTGCTGCCCAGGAAGGATTTCCACCCTCACACCATCCACAGGGTCAACGCGGAGATCTCCAGAGGGTGCGCTCTCCGGCTCAACGTGCACCTGGCACACCACCGCACCCTTATGCTCCAACACCTGTATGATCACGTACCCCTCCACAAACAAGAAGTACCGATCTTCACAAAGACCCTGAAGGACGTCGCCCTGGGCCGAGACCCTGCCAGCCCCCCACAGAGCAGCAGGAGAGCCCCCAGCATCTACAGAGTGCAGCCCAGCCCAGCGTCCTCAGCAAGGACAGCACAAAAGACACCCCCCCCAGCCCAGCCCAGCTGAGCAGACCCAGACCCAGCCCACCACTCCACCCAGCCAGACCAGCAGCAGGCCCAGCTCAGCTATGCGGTGACTCTCAGCAGGCCAGCGGGGACTGGCAGCACAGAGCTGGGGGAGATACGCCACCTCCTCAACCTCACCTGCACTCGGCTCATGAGATAAGGAACTCATTATTGTGTGATAACACAAACATGTAAAAAAAAAATATATGTATATATATATATATATATATATATATATATATATATATATATATATATATATATATATATATATATATATATATATATATATACACACACACAGCTCTGGAAAAAGTTAAGAGACCACTGCAAAATTATCAGTTTCTCTGGTTTTACTATTTATAGGTATGTGTTTGGGTAAAATAAACATTTTTGTTTTATTCTATAAACTACTAACAACATTTCTCCCAAATTCCAAATAAAAATATTGTCATTTAGAGCATTTATTTGCAGAAAATGACAACTGGTAAAAAATAACAAAAAGATGCAGTGTTGTCAGACCCGAATAATGCAAAGAAAATAAGTTCATATTCATTTTAAACACAATACTAATGTTTTAACTTAGAAAGAGTTCAGAAATCAATATTTGGTGGAATAACCCTGATTTTCAATCACAGCTTTCATGTGCCTTGGCATGCTCTCCACCAGTCTTTCACATTGATGTTGGGTGACTTTATGCCACCCTGGCGCAAAAATTCAAGCAGCTCGGCTTTGTTTGATGGCTTGTGACCATCCATCTTCCTCTTGATCACATTCCAGAGGTTTTCAAAGGGTTCAGGTCTGGAGATTGGGCTGGCCATGACAGGGTCTTGATCTGGTGGTCCTCCATCCACACCTTGATTGACCTGGCTGTGTGGCATGGAGCATTGTCCTGCTGGAAAAACCAATCCTCAGAGTTGGGGAACATTGTCAGAGCAGAAGGAAGCAAGTTTTCTTCCAGGACAACCTTGTACTTGGCTTGATTCATGCGTCCTTCACAAAGACAAATCTGCCCGATTCCAGCCTTGCTGAAGCACCCCCAGATCATCACCGATCCTCCACCACATTTCACAGTGGGTGCGAGACACTGTGGCTTGTAGGCCTTTTCAGGTCTCCGCCTAACCATTAGACGACCAGGTGTTGGGCAAAGCTGAAAATTGACTCATCAGAGAAGATGACCTTATCCAGTCCTCTACGGTCCAATCCTGATGGTCTTTTTGCAAACCTCAGCCTGGCTCCTCTTGCTTCTCATTGATGAAGGGCTTTTTCTAGCTTTGCACGACTTCAGCCCTGCCCCTAGGAGCCTGTTTCGAACCGTCCTCGCCGTGCACTTCACCCCAGCTGCCGTTTGCCATTCTTTTTGTAGGTCACTTGATGTCATCCTACGGTTGCTGAGTGACATTCGAATGAGTTGGCGGTCATCCCGGTCAGTGGAGAGTCGTTTTCGCCCTCTGCCGGACTGTAGCTTTGTTGTCCCCAATGTGTGCTGCTTGACCTTGTTCTTATGAACCACCATCTTTGAAATTAAGGATGGAAGCAACCCGACGCTCACTGTATCCCTCTGCCAGTAAAGCCAGAATTGAACCCTTCTTTTCCTCACTCAAAACTTTCCTTTTCAATTCTTTGGGCATGGTCAATAGTTATTTTCTGATTCCAGTTACTTTTGAGGTACTACTAGCACTGTTTTGCCATCCAGCTGGTCCTATTGCAAGAGGATAGTGATGACCACAGGAGTGGTTTTTATACTTTTCCTTGTTAAATAAGATTTGGTTCAGGTGATCCCCTAATCAGTACCTCATTCAGTAGAATGAGGTGTGCCTGTGCTGGAATTCAACAGACACTGGAATGGAATGCCTGCCATACATGTAGAGATGCTGATTTAAGAAAAATTTGCAGTGGTCTATATATATATATCTCTATTAAACAAAGAAAATGTTATACGACAATGTGAATATGTTTTACAGATGTAAATAATACTTTGTTTAGTCTTTTCTAAAAACTTTGTTTCATTCCAGGCAAACTAATATTATAGAACAATAAAAAATAAATGAAATCATTATCGATAACAATGTGGAACTTCCAGGGGTTGAGCTCCTCAGCATTCAGGCTAAAGAGCACAGCCCCAGAGTTTGTAAATAGCATAAAAGATACAGATATTATCACTCTGCAGGAGACATGGTCCAGGACAGACGTGTCCACTCACTGTCCCTCAGGCTACAGGGAGATCATACTGCCCTTGGTGAAACACTCCCCCACTCTGGGGGGATAATAATTTGGTATAAAATAGAGCTTAACAACTCTGTACAGCCCATAAAAAGGGGAGAATCGCATCTAAATATTTGCAGAGATGTTGCCTCCACTCAAAATGAAATCTTCCTGTGTGTGGTATATATCCCCCCTCCGAATCCTCATACTTTAATGAGGAAATCTTTTGCAGTCTCCAGACAGAGATCTGCCATTTCCAGGCACAGGGGAATGTGATTATCTGTGGAGATTTGAACGCCAGGACAGGCACGCTGCCCGACTTTACCAGCACACAGGGAGACAACCACATATTTGGCCAAACCCCCCTATACTGCACACCCGTCAGCTGCCACAGGGAAATAAATACAAATGGGAGACAATTATTGCAGCTCTGTCAAGGCCTGGGCCTGTACATTGTCAATGGTAGGTTCCGAGGGGACTCTTTAGGAAGATACACCTACAGCTCGGCTCTTGGTAACAGTGCAGTAGATTACACCTTTACTGACTTAGACCCCTCCTGTATCAGTGCATTCACTGTCAGGCCTCAATCCCCTCTGTCAGATCACAGCCAAACCACTGTGTTCCTTAAAAGAACAGAGCAAAGCAGCAACATGCAGACGCAGCCCAGCAAGCTGTACAACCTCAATCATTCATACAGATGGGCTCCAAACAGAGCAGAAGAACACCAGAAAGCAATTGGAAACCCAGAAATTCAATCATTAAGACACTTTTCTGGTCACCACATACCCACACAGTAAACAAGGTGTAAATCTGGCTGTAGATAATCTGAATAATATATATATATATATATATATATATATATATATATATATATAAACAGACAGCATTAAAATCTAAAAATAACTAAATAAAAAAACACAGACAACTAGACAACCAAGAGACATTAAAAAATTACAAACACACAGTCAAAAAGAAAAAGAACAAACACACCAATAAACAACTGATAGAAATTGAGAAGTCCATTAACTCAAAATGATTCTGGGAAAATTGGAACAAACTGAATCAACCAAAACCGGACGAATTGGCTATTCAAAACGGAAACATTGTGACAGGATGGCGCAAGGGATGAGGCCCAGAGAGACTGCAGTTCAAACTAAATACTTTTATTAAATAAAAGACTCAAAATAAACAGGCATGAGGCCCAAACAAAAGGTTTTTTTTAAACACAAACAATGAACACAAAGTAAAACTTACAAAAATAAGGCTTCCAGGCTGAGCTTTGCCTTCCCTGGACTGCAAAATTTAAAAAAAAAACACCAGCACACAAAGAAAACCCACCCTTGCTTCCTCAGCTACCTCTCCCTAATGAGGAGCTGAGGCCTCCTTTTATGTCAGGTGGCTGGGTGCTGATTGATTGTTAATGATTCCCACCTGACACAATAAACCTGGGCAGGGAGGAGAATTTAACCCCATCCCTGCCAATATTTACAAGGGCAGAGTCCTGCTCTGCCACAAACATACTGAAAGAACATTTTGAAAAACTATACAAAACAATACCACAAAATGAACAAATATTAGACCAAAACAATATTTATGAAAAACTAAAACAAATGGAATTGTCAATTAAAGACAATCCGAACCCCCTGGACTCCCCGATCACTGAGCATGAACTAAAGGAGAAACTGCAGGCCCTCCAGAATAGAAAAGCCAGCGGGGCAGACAGCACCTCCAATGAGATGCTGAAACACAGCAGCCCCAAGCTGCAGGAGGCCCTGCTCAAACTCTTCAATATCATTCTAAAGGTGGGTTATTTACCTGACATCTGGAATCAAGGATTAATTACCCCCATATATAAAAATTAAGACAAATTCGACCCCAATAACTACCGAGGCATCTGTGTGAGCAGTAACCTGGGGAAGGTGTTCTGCAGTATCATTAATACCCGGATACTGGCCTTCCTTACCGAACACAGTGTCTTGAGTAAGAGTCAGATTGGATTCCTACCAAAACACCAGACATCTGACCATGTTTACACCCTACACACCCTAATAAACAAACACATCCATCAAAAAAATAAAGGAAAAATATTTGTTTTATTGATTTAAAAAAGTATTCGATTCAATCTGGCATGAAGGACTTTTCCTTAAACTCTTCCAAAGTGGTGTAGAGGGTAAAGTATATGACATCATAAATTCAATGTATTCACAAAATAAATGTGGTATAAAAATGGACAACAAAAGGACAGAATTCTTCTCACAGGGGCGTGCAGTGAGACAGGGCTGCAGCTTGAGCCCAACACTGTTCAATATTTATATCAATGAGTTATCTACAGCGCTGGAGCAGTCTGCAGTCCCTGGCCTCATTCTCCAGGATACAGAGATTAAATTCCTGCTCTGCACAGATGACCTGGTTCTGCTGTCACCGACAGAGCAGGGGCTGAAGCAGAGCCTGTCACTGCTAGAGCAGTACTGTCAGACCTGGGACAGAGCAGGGGCTACAGCAGAGCCTGTCACTGCTAGAGCAGTACTGTCACACCTGGGACAGAGCAGGGTCTACAGCAGAGCCTGTCACTGCTAGAGCAGTACTGTCAGACCTGGGACAGAGCAGGGGCTACAGCAGAGCCTGTCACTGCTAGAGCAGTACTGTCAGACCTGGGACAGAGCAGGGTCTACAGCAGAGCCTGTCACTGCTAGAGCAGTGCTGTCAGACCTGGGACAGAGCAGGGGCTACAGCAGAGCCTGTCACTGCTAGAGCAGTACTGTCACACCTGGGACAGAGCAGGGTCTACAGCAGAGCCTGTCACTGCTAGAGCAGTACTGTCAGACCTGGGACAGAGCAGGGTCTACAGCAGAGCCTGTCACTGCTAGAGCAGTGCTGTCAGACCTGGGACAGAGCAGGGGCTACAGCAGAGCCTGTCACTGCTAGAGCAGTACTGTCAGACCTGGGACAGAGCAGGGTCTACAGCAGAGTCTGTCACTGCTAGAGCAGTACTGTCAGACCTGGGACAGAGCAGGGTCTACAGCAGAGCCTGTCACTGTTAGAGCAGTACTGTCACACCTGGGACAGAGCAGGGGCTACAGCAGAGCCTGTCACTGCTACAGCAGTACTGTCACACCTGGGACAGAGCAGGGTCTACAGCAGAGCCTGTCACTGCTAGATCAGTACTGTCACACCTGGGACAGAGCAGGGGCTACAGCAGAGCCTGTCACTGCTAGAGCAGTACTGTCAGACCTGGGACAGAGCAGGGGCTACAGCAGAGCCTGTCACTGCTAGAGCAGTACTGTCAGACCTGGGACAGAGCAGGGGCTACAGCAGAGCCTGTCACTGCTAGAGCAGTACCATCAGAAATGGGCACTGATGGTCAATCTGGACAAGACCAGAGTAATGGTATTCCAGAAGAAATCCAGATCTCAGGAAAACAGGTACTGCTTCACGCTGGGCAACACCGTTTGAGATCACAACACCAACTATAACTACCTGGGTCTGACCATCAGTGCTTCAGGGAGTTTCAAACTGGAGATAAATGCATTCAAAGAAAAAGCATGTCAGGCTTTCTATACCATAAAGACTTGATTTGGCAAAACCAAAATACCAATAAAAATTTGGCTCAATTTTCAACTCCGTCATACAACCAATCCTGCTGTACGGCAGTGAAGTGTGGGGACCCCTCGTAAACCCCAAATACAAAACCTGGGACAAAAACCCAACAGAAATCCTACAATTGGAATTTTGCAAAAATATCCTGCAGATTCACAGAAACGCCCCCAATAATGCCTGCAGGGCTGAGCTGGGACTGTTCCCTCTTCTAATCCCTATTCAGAAGAGAGCAGCCAAGTTCTGGATCCACTTAAAACATGCAGACCAGGACTCCCATAAATACAAGGCCCTACTGAGCAACCAGCTCCCCCCAGACAAGGACGCCCTGCTTCTGAGGCTCACAGAAACGAGCCACACTGAAACAAGTGAGCCTCAGATACAAGCCACTAACAAAAAAGAAATTCCAATAACAATACTTTAAAAAATTGACCTTAAATTTGAAGAACAAATACACCAAAAATTGGAAAATTGAAATCGAATTAACAAATAAACTGGAATGTCATCGGGCCCTAAACAGAAACTTTAAATTAGCGGAATATCTAAAAATTAAAAATACACAAGAAAGACAAATTCTAACAAAGTACAGACTCGGTGACCACAGCCTGGCCATTGAAAAGGGCAGATATAAAAAATCCTGGGTTACCAGAGACGAACGGCTGTGCAGTCATTGTGAACTAGAGGAGGTTGAAACAGAGATGCACTTCCTGTTATCATGCTCAAAATACATAGAAATATGGGGGAAATATATTCCTAAATTTGACAGCCAAACACCAAAATTTAAACTCCTCTCGGACAACATTAAAGTCCCCATCCTACTGGGAGAGGAGGAGCGGACTGCAAATCTAGCAGCCAAATATGTCTCTGCCTGCCACAGCAGTGTGTAGACACCCTGCAACAACACATGACCTGTGTTACAGTCAATAGGGAGTGAGGGAGGGGGCAGGTGTACTGTTCCTGGGGAAGGGGGCTGTTCTGTTCTGCTCATAGATGTGTAATGCTTAGTAATGTTTATTTGTTGTATTATAAATTTATTTGGCAATACTGTTGTAAGGAAATGTGATAGTCCATATTAATATTTGAAATGTATGGTACTTTCAATGGAGAGATATTGAGCACAGAGTTTAGGTGGGGTATGTTGGAATGCAGGGTCTGTCTCAATAAATTGCAGATTGACTAGAGAGAGAGCAAATATGACCATTTATGAGCATTTGTAAAGAGGGTCCTCTGTTCTGTTCTGCTCTGCTTGGTTGCATGGGTGGGATGGGAGAATCTCAGAGATAACAGATGTAAAGGAATGTGTGTGAGGCTTGGAGCTTGCCACGTACACAGGTATATTGAGGAGGGGTCATAAATGACATCATTAAAAGGGTGTGTTTTGGAATCTGCAAAACTGAAGTGAATGCATTGTCTGGTGCTCAGTTCTACCAATCTCACTGCAGCCCAGAGTGATGCGACTCTTCAATACAATAGTTCTATTCTTGTATTACAGCAATAAACATATTTTTGACTTCACTAATATTGTTTATCAGTATCAATTTTTCCTTACACTGTACTTGTAATAGTCATGCCAATAAAGAACATTTGATTGAAAGGAGGGGGAGAGAAAGGAGGGGGAGACAGAGAGGGGGAAGAGAGAAAGAAGGGGGAGACAGAGAGGAAGGGGAGAGAGAGGAGGGGAGAGAAAGGAGGTGGACAGAGAAAGGAGGGGGAGAGAGAGGAGGGGCATTAAAACTTCAAGAACTGTTTTGTTAAGATGACATTAAAGAAGTTCTGAAGAAGAAATTGAAGATATTGTGAAGAATTGCACTTGATATTGATCCTCAATGTCTTCTTAAGAACTTCATGTTTTATTATTTTATTAATTATTTAAACCAGGAGTTTTACCCTTTCAGACCGAGGCCTCGTTTACAAGGAGGTGCTGGAAAACAATAAAAGGATGATTTCTTCTTAAGAAGACTTTCAGGAATACGGCCCCAGGTCTTAGTGAAGTGTTATTAGAAAAACAAGAAAAACAAGATGTTCTATTAAACTGATGAAACAAAGGAAGAGGGAGTGGAGATGAGAGAGGAGGACAGAAGATGTGATCTGTCTGTGTCAGTGATATAATATTCACACAAACATATTTACTTACCACAGTGTCTGTAATTTACAATTTGGATCCCTCAGTGCAGCACACAGCAGTCTCACTCCTGAATCACCCAGCTGGTTATTGTAGCTCAGATCCAGCGCTGTCAGGTTTGAGTGGTTTGTACGGAGAGCAGAGGCGAGATCCTCACAACATTTATCTGTGAGAATACATCTCTTCAGCCTGCAGAGATTAGGAGACAAGAGGAGAAGATCAACACAGCGTGAGAGGAGGGAGAGGGAAGACAACTCAGTGCGAGAGGGAAGAAAGGGGGGAGAATAACTCTGAGAGGAGGGGAGGGGGAGAAGGAGAGAAGGGCAACTGAAAGAGGGAGGTGGGAGAAGAGTGGAGGGGAGAGGAAAGATGATTATGAGAGACAAGTTCAGAAAGGGGGAGACAGAGAGGGCGGGGATAGAGAAAGAGAGGAGAGAGAGGAAGAGGGAGCGAAAGGGGGAGACAGAGAGGGTGAGGATAGAGAAAGAGGGGAGGGGGAGAATAAACCAAGTTTAGGAGTAGAAGAGAGGGGAGGGGAGCCAGGCATCAAAGTGCAACTTAAAAATAACAGACTTGATTTCAAAAGACTGCAGGAATCAAGACTTGCTCCTATCATTCAAATACTGCCACCTTATCACTGGAGGAGAACGACACGTGTGTCAGCTTTCTTCTACAATGACTCGCAGCATAACCCTTAGAAAGGTTTACCACAGTATTTGCATGCTATGCTTTGCTCATGGTTATACTTTGCATTTACCACAGGTTAACCTGGTTTGCCATGCTTTTTCATATGCTTGAACATACTTTGTCTGTGCTTTTACCATGCTTTCACTGTGCTTTATTACACTTTGCAATGCTTCTACTATGGTAAACTTTTATAAAGGAAGTTCATAATCAATCATGTTTGTTATAAACATTTGCACATTATATATGAAGGAGTGCATTTATAAGACACGTTGAGAATAAAGGATAAAGATTTGACTATATTGGAATTGATATTTAATTTACTGCATATTATTGCTGCTGCAGTGGGAATTTTACAAAACAATTAAAATAAAGTTATAATCGTGTTTGAAAATATAAAAATACCATATTTACTCAATTTGAGTTACATTTTTGGATGAATAAATGTTCACATTTGGGGGGAGTGACTTGGATTCTGTGTTTTTCGGTTTGGGCACCAGTTTAAATTTGCACATGTCAATTATTCTGGCTTGCTTGAACGAGAGCTTCTGTCCACACAGTAATGTCCACTACAGTAATTACCCTGCCCCTGTGCATTTGTATTTTGTATTGTGATTTATTTATATGTATTTATAAATATGATGATGAAAGCTGTGCGTTTTCTTTTGTTATTGTTTTACAGCGTGGATGGGAAGCCCCATCCACATTAAAAACCTCGTGCAGAAGGTGACCATCTCCCGAGTTAATTCATTGTTTAATTGTTGCTAATCGGAGATGGTCACCTGTATAAAACCCCTGCAGTTTTCCTGCTCGAGGTGGAGAGTAGGTGGGTGTTAAGATGAGAAACTCAAAAGAAAAGAAAAGAAAAGAAACGAAACTGAAAGTAAACTATTGGGTGAGTGCAGGCGATTGCCCAGCCTGACCTGGGGTTTAGTGTTGGTGATTTTGTTTAACCTTGTTATTTGCTCTGTAAGCAGTGTGTTCATTTTGTGTTTGAATAGACGGCCATGCAGCGCTTTGCAATCAAGCAGTTACCGGGTCTGTTTTAGTTCCTGCATTCTGGCCTGATCGTCACCCTCTCGGTGAACCCTGTCACACCGATAAACCATCGTGTTCATTCACCTCAGATGACACTGCTGCATGGGACACCAGGCACACCGTATCCTAGCAACCTGCGCAGCGCCGGGGGAACTCGAGTTACAGACTGAAGGGACTGAAGCCAAAAATATCGAATGCTTCCATAATGCTTATCAAGCAGACGGTAAGAAGCCAGACAGAGGAAGTGTGTTACTGTATTTGAAACTGAAAAAGCAAACGTTTTCTATTTGTTTTCAGAGGTCAAATAAAATATAAAATACAGTTCAGTTATTGGAATGATATTTTTCCAGGTCACTGCATAAAGGCCAGCGTTCTTCAATTGGCGTCTCGCGGGTCAAATCCGGCCCACGAGAGCCTTCCGTCTGGCTTGTCGGATGTCAGCTGCAGTGCTGCCAACTGGGCGTTTTATTCGCAAAATGTTGCTGTTTTTAATGACACTTTACAGAGAAATGATGCTAAGCGGGTTGTCGGTTTTTGGGCGGTTTTAGCAAAACGCTGTTTTTTTTTTTTTTTTAAACATGAAATCTCTGCCATGATTGACACAACATGATTAATAACACATCCAATCAGAATCGGAGTAACACACACACGTTATTTATTACATATCGTAAAAATGCCTTTAAACAAATTGAACTTCGTTTCAATACATGTCAGCAGATATATTATGAGCAGATTCAAAGCACTGTTGTTAGAAGACGTTAGTGGAGACCAGACCGTCATATAAAATGCATATTGTAATAATAGTAAAATCACTTTAATTTACCAGGTTTTAAATGTGCTTTGAAGTCGTCCAAGTCTTTACTTTCTCATTAAATGCAGAATGAAGAACGCTAAAACGAGAGCGCAACATTTTAATAAGTGACTCGTCTTTATTCATGCTTATACAATTACCAATAGCGATTGGAATAAAGTGTGTCCTGCATTTATTCTGTTTTAAATTCTAGATTAAATCGCTTATTAAAATGTTGCACCCTCGGTTGCATGCAGTTTCTTCATTCTGCACGCACCAAAACTTAAATTAAACAATTTTACTGCTAGTACTAAATGACTAGCAGAGATCAATCGAATTCTTAAAGGGAAAGAAAACATTGAGGGAAAAACACAGAAAAACAGCAACCCTAAATATAATAATAATATTCAAGTTATATTAACTAACCCTTAAAAAGGAAATATGTAATATATAAGAAAGCTACTTGTTAACAGTCAATAAAAAAATACTGTATTTGTAAATACTGTAATTAATGTAGCATGATTAAGAGTAATTCCCTTATAAATGGCTTATTTTCAAATAAAAAATACAAAGCCTTTTATTCATGCTGAAATGTTTCAGTTTCCATTGTATTTGAAGATAAGTAATTTAATGAATAGAGCACATCTTTATACAATGAAAGTAAATAGCACAGGAAAGTCTTCTTTTTTAGGGTGGCTGATTGCTGATCCAGAAGACACAGCAAAAGGCTTCTGCAAATACTGCAGAGTCTCAATAAGATACAAAAACAACAAAACATATTAACAATGCTACTCCACATTCTGCCTTGAATAAAATAAACTGCTTCCAAGCAGCATCCGTGTTGGAGATTAACGACAAAAACACAAGGGTAGCATTGAAAGTAGTGTTTCTAGTGGCAAATCACACCGCCATTGCCACTGTGGATTGCTTGAATGAGATCGTCAAAGACACTGTAAATGAAACAAACTGCACCGATCTCAAAGACATCCAGCTGCACAGCACTTAGTGCACAGCAGTGATACATTCAGTCCTGGGGACATGCTTTTTCATTTTATTTTTTTAAGGTTTTTTTCAGGTAGAAGTAGGCAGGTTTTTATAAAAGTAGTTTTTACTGGTCAGCTGTCCTTCATTATAAATGCTAGTTGCAGATACGCATGGTTGAAAGGTCACCACACAACCATAAGCTCCAGTTCATTTTCTGAAATTAACCTCTGGCTATCAAGATCAGACCAGAAAACCTCTGGAGAGTATATATTTACACTTCTCAGAAAAGTCAGTAGTAATGATAATAAAAACAACAGCAACAATAACATAACTCTTTAGAAAGGATCATAAACAATTGTGTTCACAACTTCTCTCCCATAAACAATTCCATCAGTAGTAACGATCTCGTTCAGAATCAGCAGCTGGAATGTTCAGGGCTTGTGCTCTTCAGTGTGTGGAATGAAGAGCACAGTCTCTGATTCTGTAAATAGTTTAAAAGACATGGATGTAATTATTCTTTGTGAAACATGACTCAGTGCAGATGCGTCTACTGTCCCGTGGGGTATGGGGAGATCTGAGTGCCCTCCCTACAGAATATGAAAATCAAACATGGCAGAGAGTCACGTGGTATAATTGAGTGGTACAAAGGGGGCATTTCTCATTCCATCAGCCCTGTGAAAAGAGGAGTTTCACATTTATGGTTAAAGGTGTGTGTGCTGCACACATACCACCCTCCGACTCCCCTTATTATAATGAGGAGGTTTTCCACAATCTGGAGTCAGAGGTGCTGCACTTCCACACACTCGTTAATGTGCTGCTGTGTGGCGACTTGAACCCCAAAACAGGCAGAGAAAATGATTTTATAACGAGGGAAATAAGTAGATCTTTGGAAATTCTATAGATAGTTTTTGGAAAACTATCACACTAAACAGAAACAGCTATGATAGTGTGGTCAATAAGAATGGGAAACAGCTGCTGCAGATGTGCAGAAGTGTAGGAATGTACATTGTAAACGGCCGGACTAGAGGAGACTCTCTAGGAAGATTCACCTTCAGCTCTGCTCGGGGCTGCAGTGTGGTGGACTATTTCATCACTGACATGGACCCCCCAGCTCATTAACAGCTTCATAGTCAGACCACAGTCCACCCTGTCAGACCACAGCCAGACAGTGTGTATTTAAAAAGGTCAGCACAGCCCAACATTAATGTAAATACACCTGCAAATTTATACAAACTCCCACCCACCTATAAATGGAAACAAACCAGCCATTTACAATATCAGAAAATCACCAACAGTGACGAAATCAAACAAATGTTAAACAATTTCTTACATAAAAGCTGCAGACTGGAGTCAATCTGGCTGTGAGAGACTTCAGCAAAATCCTACTAATAGCAGCAGCCAAATCAGAATTAAGAATTAAGATTGAGAAAAAAAAATCTAAAAGAAAAATGGTTTGACAGTGAATGTAAAGCAATGAGGAACAAATTAAGAGAACTATCTAATCTGAAACAGAGAGATCAACAAAAGAATTACGACTCAATTACTGTCAAACTTTAAAATACTACAAATATACAGTTAAAAAGAAAAAACAAGCCTACGTGACCAAATAATTATTACAGCTTGAACAATCAATCAATAGTAATTCATTCTGGTCAAACGGGAAGAATCTGAACTCCAGTAGCAGTAACAAGGAACTGGCAATCCTTAATGGAAATATTTGGAAACAATACTTTGAAAAACTTTACAAACCAATCCCCAAAAATAATCTAATTAAATCAAAATGAATTACTTGATATATTAGCAAACCTGGAAATAATAATCAGATCTCCTCTAGATGCCCCAATCACCCTGCAGGAGGTGACAGACAAACTGAAGTCCCTCTCAGCCAGGAAAGCCTGTGGCCTCGACAGCATCAGCAATGATGTTAAAATACAGCAACAACCATCTGCAAGAGGCCCTGGTGAGACTAACATCATTCTGAGCACAGGCTGCTTCCCACCCATCTGAAAGAGGCCCTGGTGAAACTCTAACATCATTCTGAGCACAGGCTGCTTCCCACCCATCTGAAAGAGGCCCTGGTGAAACTCTTCGACATCATTCTGAGCACAGGCTGCTTCCCACATATCTATCAGTTCATTAATAGGATGGTTTTTTATTAGGACCGGCAAAATTTAAATCTACATTCTTATTCCTTGCCTTTCCTTTGGGTCCTTTAAATAATAACAATAATAAAAAAATCCCTGCCCACTATGCAGCACGTACGTTAATCAGAATAAGCGTGACAAAAAAAAAAAAAAAAACAAGAGAAGAGAAGAGGCAGGCCTCATTTCAGGATCAGATTTTTGCTAGTTAAATTGTCGATTTAATTTAATTTTAAATAATGCCGTCAGATGTTTAGAAGTTTTTTTTTTAAAAAAGAATAAAATTGAAAAGTAAAATGCGCTGTTTGTGGAATTTTAATGAGCTTCTGTGGCAAAACTACCAACCTGCGGGATCATTTAGTAAGACAGCACCCAACAAAATACGACAGCGAGAACACAAGAAAAACAACAAAAGGAAGCAACACCTTCAGTGACAGCTTATTTTGGAAAGAAAGTTGATCCAAAAAGCATTACAGCAACAGAAGTAACAGGCTTGATAGTGGATGTTGTCACACAAGATATCAGCCCTGTTAGTATAGTAGAGGGAGCTGCGTTTAAAAATCTGATTGCTAATCTTGTTCCGGGCTATGAAATGCCCTGTCGAAAGACAATCTCCAAATTCATTACTCTGGATCACGAAAGTGCAAAGGAAAAGCTTAGACAGGATTTAAGCCAGGAGTGTAATTCAATGTCCATCACTACCGATGTATGGACAAGCATGGCACAAGAAGCATCACCTGCCATTACATTAACAAAACTAGGAACTCGAGTCAAAAGTATTAGCGACACGAAAATTACACGAGAGACACACAGCTGTGAATTTAGCAAAAGCGATCAATCAGTTAATCACAGAGTTTTAAGTGGCTAGAAAAGTAATAGCTTGTGTTCATGACAACACAGCCAGCGCGTGCAGAGCAATGTCTTTGCTTTCTGCACGCGAGCGTGCTGTGTTACTTTTTGGTAGCGTGGCAAGTGTGAGCTGTGCAGGGCACAATATAAATCTCTGCATTCAGAAAAGCTTGGAGGATGTAACCATACGTTAGTGGCAGCAGCAAGGAGACTGATTGCACATTCTAAAAAGAGTGAGATTATTATTATTTATTTCTTAGCAGATGCCTTTATCCAGGGCAACTTACAATTGTTACACAATTGTACACAAGTACATAAGATATCATTATTTTTACATACAATTTCCCATTTATACAGTTGGGTTTTTACTGGAGCAATCTAGGTAAAGTACCTTGCTCAAGGGTACAGCAGCAGTGTCCCCCACCAGGGATTGAACCCACAACCCTCCAGTCAAGAGTCCAGAGCCCTAACCACTACTCCACACTGCTGCCAACAAACGCTTTAAATAGGAAACAAACAGAAATGCTGAACACAGAAAAAGCTAATACAGGACGTACAAACAAAGTGGAACACAGTTTATTATATGTTTGAACGCCTTCTTGAATTAAAATGGACAGTTATTGCTGTTTTGTCAAACCCAGATTTGACGCAGCTACTTTAGATCTCACGACTGAGCAGTGGAAGTTAATGGCTGTGATACTGCCTCTACTACAGCCATTCAAACTGGCTACAGTACTTTTGAGTGCAGAGAAAAACATCATGGCTAGTTCTTTGTACCCACTTGCAACAGGGATAAAACACAGACTGACTGAAGTTCCTGATGAAGAGGAGACACCATCTTCTTCAAATTCAACTGATTTGCCAATTCCAGTTACACAGAGTTTGAGAGACAAGCTAGTGCGTAATTTGTCTCAGCGATTTTGTTTACATCAGCTGAATGACCCAAGTAATGAGGTTATGCCACTGCTTTTTGTGTCATTTCTTGACCCCACGATTTTGCCATCTGGATTTCCTATTCGAACAGGCCAAAGCCTGCATGTCTGAAGCCTGTATTCCAAACTAGTGAGGCTGGTGAAGGACAACCTCGAAAATGACAGAAATCGTGCCTGTACAAGTGAGTGCAGCACAGAGGACTTACCTGTTAAAAAGAAAACGAAGACCGAACAAGCAATGGAATTGTTACATCGTGGACGGCAACAAACACACACTACTTCCAAGGAAACCTTAATCCAACAAGAGATAACGATTTATGCTTCTGAAACTCCATTAAACATCAGTGAAGATCCCCTGATTTGGTGGAAAAATAACCAGACACGCTTTCCCAACCTAGCAGCCTTGGCAAAGACAATGTTAAGTATCCCTGCAACATCGGAAATGTATTTGCTTACGATTGTAAGTCGCCCTGGATAAGGGCGTCTGCTAAGAAATAAATAATAATAATAATAATAATAATAATAATAATAATAATAATAATAATAGGTCCCGAGCGAGCGAGTGTTCAGCAAAGCAGGGAAACGCCGTTCTTTGAAACCGGGGAATGTGGATGCCATAATATTTCTGAATAAAAACAGAAAATAAGCTCTGGAGAGAGCGCAGACTTTGTTACGTTGGACCTGTAAATAGTTTTTCTTGAGTTCCCTGTTGGAGGCCGAGACAGAGAAAGTAGGGGGGAGAGAGGCGGGGGACAGAGAGAGGATGGAGGAGGGGGGAGAAAGAGAGGAGGGGAGACAGAGAGAGGAAGGGGGCAGTGAGGAGGGAAGCGAGGGGGACAGAGGAGGTGGAGAGAGAAATGGGGAGGCAGAGAGGAGAGGGGGAGAGAGGAGGGGAGACAGAGAGGAGTGGTGAGACAGAGATGAGGAGACAGAGAAAGTAGGGTGAGAGAAAGAAGGGGGAGAGAGAGAGGATGGAGGGGGAGAGAGGTGGGACAGAAAGAGGACCTGGACAGAGGCAGGCTGTATCACCAGGTGCAGGTGATTATATACCGACACAGAGGCTGTATCACCAGGTACAGGTGATTATATACCGACACAGAGGCTGTATCATTATACCGACAGAGTCTGTATCTCCAGGTGCAGGTGATTATATACTGACACAGAGGCTGTGTCACCAGGTGCAGGTGATTATATACCGACACAGAGGCTGTATCACCAGGTGCAGGTGATTATATACTGACACAGAGGCTGTATCACCAGGTACAGGTGATTATATACCGACACAGAGGCTGTATCATTATACCGACAGAGTCTGTATCACCAGGTGCAGGTGATTATATACTGACACAGAGGCTGTGTCACCAGGTGCAGGTGATTATATACCGACACAGAGGCTGTATCACCAGGTGCAGGTGATTATATACTGACACAGAGGCTGTAAATGTTTATTAAACTTAAATTTGCCTCCAAGTTGTTTCGTTAGCTTCAACAGCTACAAAAGGCCTAAAGTACTTCAGTAATGTTAATAATTAACCAACATGTGCCTTTGGCGACTTTGTTAGGCTATTGAGAAGCAGCAACAATTGCATATACAGTGCCTATAGAAAGTCTACACCCAGTTTCAAAATGTTCACTTTTTGTTGCCTTATAGCCTGGAATTAAAATGCATTAAAATAGTTTTTTTCCATTTAACTACACATCCTACCCCACAGCTTAAGTGAAAAAAATATTCTAGCAATTTGTAGAAAATTAATTAAAAATAAAAACTGAAATAGCTTGGTTGGATAAGTGTCCACCCCCCTTGTAATAGCAATCCTAAATTAGCTCAGGTGTAACCAATCGCCTTCAAAATCACACACCAAGTTAAGTGGCCTCCACCTGTGTTAAATTGTAGTGATTCACATGATTTCAGGATAAATTTAGAAGTTCCTGTAGGTTCCCTCTGCTGGGTAGTGCATTTCAAAGCAAAGACTCAACCATGAGCACCAAGGCGCTTTCAAAAGAATTCCGGGACAAAGGTGTTGAAAGGCACAGATCAGGGGATGGGTATAAAAAAATATCAAAGGCCTTGAATATCCCTTGGAGCACGATCGAGGTGATTATTAAGAAGTGGAAGGTGTATGGCACCACCAAGACCCTGCCTAGATCAGGCCATCCCTCCAAACTGGATGACCGAACAAGAAGGAGGCTGATCAGAGAGGCTACCAAGAGGCTAATGGCAACTTTGCAAGAGCTACAGGCTTTTATGGCCAAGACTGGTCAAAGTGTGCATGTTGTGACACCGACCACATATAATGGGGTAAGAAACTCCCCATCTGCAGCTTAATTGATTGCAGTTAGTCTGGCCAGACACCTTAATCCGAAATGTAATTCTCAAAGTGGTCACATACTTGTTCAATTAAGAATTATAAAAAAGTGGGGATACCTCTAAGAGGGGTAGTATAAAAAGCACAGGTCTGTCTATCAAGGTGGGGGGTGTTCTGTTCTACTTTGTGACCTCACGCTGCCTCTGCACCTGTGCTCCTGATTGCATTTGCAATGTGTAACTTCCTGGCTACCAGCACAAGCTGAACTTTGATTATTTGTGGGTGCTTCCCCTCGTTTGGTTTTCTTTGTTGTTGTTTGCATGTTTACCAGTAAGAGTTTAGGGTTGTTTTGTTTTTGTTTTGTTTTTTTTATAAATTTAGTCGTTGCCAATTAGTTTTTATTATTTTCTCCCCAGTTTGAAATGCCCAATTATTTTTTAGGCTCAGCTCACCGCTACCACCCCTGCGCTGACTCGGGAGGGGCGAAGATGAACACACGCTGTCCTCCGGGCGTGTGCCGTCAGCCGCCCGCTTTACACTCTGCAGACTCACCATGCAGCCGCCTCAGAGCTACAGCGCCGGGAGGACAACGCAGCTCTGGGAAGCTTACAGGCAAGCCTGCAGGCGCCCGGCCAGACTACAGGGGTCGCTGGTGCTGTGAGCCAAGGACACCCTGGCCGACCTAACCCTCCTCCCCGGACGACGCCGCCAATGCGCGCTGCCCCTGGGAGCTCCCCGTCCACGGTCGGCTGTGGAATAGCCTGGACTCGAACCGGCGACGTCCAGGCTATAGAGCGCATCCTGCACTGTAGCGAGTGCTTTTACTGGATGCGCCACTCGGGAGCCCCAGGGTTGTTCATTTTTAAAGTGTTAGTATTAGTTATGCTAACAAAGAAGCCTATGGACTCTGTAATTGCTGGATAAAGCGACAAGTGGATACAAAATTATGCCATCGGCAGGAAATGATCTGAAAGCTAAAAGAGGATCCACATCAGCAAAGTGGTGAGACCATTCCTTTTTTACCAATTTTCATTGCTGGACTTTTTTACTTTATTACTTTGTTTTGTTTCATTGCTGGACTTGTTTACTTTGTTTTGTTTCATTGCTGGACTTGTTTACTTTGTTACTTTGTTTTGTTGCTTTTATTGGATTATTGTTTTTGCTTCTTACCTGGAGCTGGATTTGTAATCAGGACTTTGGGCCCAACAACATATCTATTTATATCTCTCTCTGTCTGTCCTGTGCTTGTTTTTCATAACACATTGTTTTGCTCGATTGAGTGTGTGGATATGGGTACATGTAGATATATATATATATATATATATATATATATATACACACACTGAGATGCATTAAAAGATAGTTTGTTTAGAACCATGGATTCAGGTCTTTTTTTATGTCAGATGGTTTGGTTAAGACTTTCTTTAAGATTGCTCTTAATAATCTTTTTTCTTTCTAAAGACACTTAGATTGGCCTTAGTGTTTCAAACAAAACTGTTACAATGTGACAACAATATCCCAAGCACTCCACAAATCTGGCCTGCATGGTAGGGTGGCAAGAAGGAAGCCATTACTCAAGAAAGCCCACCTTGAATCCCATTTGAAGTATGCAAAAAAACTCAGGAGATTCTGTAGCCATGTGGCAAAAGGTTTTGTGGTCTGACGAAACTAAAATGGAACTTTTTGGCCTAAATTCAAAGCGTTATGTTTGGCACAAACCCAACACAGTGCATCACCCAAAGAACACCATCCCTACTGTGAAGCATGGTGGTGGCAGCAGCATGTTATGGGGATGTTTCTCATCGGCAGGGACTGGGGCACTTGTCAGGATAGAAGGGAAAATGAATGGACAGAGAAGTCCTTGAGGAAAACCGGCTGCCCTCTGCAAGAAAGCTGAAACTGGGACGGAAGTTCACCTTTCAGCATGACGACCCAAAGCATACAGACAAATCTACACTGGAGTGGCTAAGGAACAAAAAGGTAAATGCCCTTGAGTGGCCCAGTCCGAGCCCCGACCCAAATCGAAAATTTGTGGCATGACTTGAAGATTGCTGTCCATCAACGCTCCCCAAGGAACTAGACAGAGCTTGAACAGTTTTGTAAAGAAGAATGGTCAAATATTGCCAAATCTTGGTGTGCAAAGTTGGTAGAGACCTATCTCAACAGACTCACAGCTGTAATTGATGCCAAAGGTGCTTCCACCAAGTATTAACTCAGGGGGGTGGAGACTTATCCAATTATGATCTTTCAGTTTTGTATTTTTAATATATAATCTTTATCAATAAAAACTTTTCCCCCTTAACAGTGTGGAGTATGGTGTGTAGATAAGTGGAAAAAATCCTCATTTAAATGCATTAAACTGAGGTACTGACACAACAAAATGTGAAAAAAGTTCAAGGGGGTGTAGAGTTTCTATAGGCACTGTATGTATATATTAAAATGTGGTGTCTCCTTTATTTTTAAGGAATAAACAAAAAGGCTTCTAGAACGAACAGGAGACGACCCGGTAGTAGTCGTCCACATCGGTACAAACAACATTGTTAAGATTGCTCTTAGTAATCTTTTTTCTTTCTAAAGATACTTAGATTGGCCTTAGTGTTTCAAACAAAACTGTTACAATGTGACAACAATATCCCAAGCACTCCACAAATCTGGCCTGTATGGTAGGGTGGCAAGAAGGAATCCATTACTCAAGAAAGCCCACCTTGAATCCTGTTTGAAGTATGCAAAAAAACTCAGGAGATTCTGTAGCCATGTGGCAAAAGGTTTTGTGGTCTGACGAAACTAAAATGGAACTTTAGTTTGTGGCGTCTCCTTTATTTTTAAGGAATAAACAAAAAGGCTTCTAGAACGAACAGGAGACGACCCGGTAGTAGTCGTCCGCAAAAGTAATGACTAAAGCTAAGGCTTACAATTTTAGAAAAGCAAACTATGAAGGTATGAAACAGAGACTAACAGAAGTAGATTGGAGTAAAATAGAGAAAACATCCACAGAAAAAGGATGGCTGTTTTTTAAAAATGTAGTACTAGAGGCGCAAAACAATTACATCCCAAAAGTAGACAAATCTAAATCTAAAACAAAATGGCCAAAATGGTTTAGTAGATCATTTAAAAAAAATATTCAGCGAAAAAAGGCACTTTACAGAGCGTTTATAAAGGACCAAAAACAAAGTACACAGAAAGAGTACTTGGAACTGCAAACACAAGTCAAAAAGGAAGTTAGAAAGGCCAAGAGAGAGATAGAAATCAACATTGCTAAGGGGGCTAAAACCAATTCCAAAATGTTTTTCCAATATTATAACAGCAAGAGAACATTCAAAGAGGAAGTTAAATGTCTAAAGCCCGCTGCACACAGCCAGACTCAAGCCGTCCCGACTCATCTCAACTGGCCGTACAGGAGTCTGGATGAATCGTATCAGTGTGCGTGCACTTAAAACCAAGATTATGCAGATTTGTCGGGATGTCTTCAGATTTGAAGATTGAACATGCTGAATCTTTTTCAGACGCAGTTTCGTTCAGATGCGATCAGTCTGTCTGTGTGTGGTGGTTGCCGACCAAGACTGACTGAGACCGATTAGTCATACGGGTGTCAACCAATGGTGAAGCAGGTTTAAGTGACATAGCTTGTCATGTAACTTGTCATACAAGATGGCGGAATATTGACAGCTTTAGTTCCACAGGTAAAAATACATTAGTCTTGAATTGCTCCGAGTGCCCCGAATTCAAAAATACCAGATATGTGCACTTTTGAATAGTGTTTTTTTAGGCGTTTACTAATCAAAGGTAAATTATCAATTTACCATTTATCAGTCTACTGGCAGCCTATATTTTCTTACTGCGCTAAAACAGAAGTAACCGGTGCGTCGATCTCCAGTAGGTCACAAATCACAAGCCCCTAGATCCACACGCTGAGAAAAAAACGCCAAAGTCAAATAAAAAATCAAAAAAGTATAGTAGACAAGCTATACAAAAAGTCAAACACTGCCTGAAACGTTTGCATGGTGTAAATAGTAAATTCATTAATAGGCTAAGTGCTTCTTTTGGTTGCCTCGCGGCGCTGTCTCCGCCGTCAAATCAGCATACGATGCCATGCATACTATGAGGGTCGCTATGTTGGGCTAAGTTAATACAAAAATGTGTACAGGGCAGTATTAATTACATTTGCATACATAGTAATCACCAGGATCTAGTTGTGGTCCGTCTAATTCAGTCTTAGCAGTGTGCAACACCCAGTCGGGAAAAACTCAGTTGTGACGTCAAACCAAAACTGACCACAACTGATCGCAGAATCAGATGAGATGAGTTGGGATGGCTTGAGTCAGGCTGTGTGCAGCGGGCTTAAGAGACAAATGGCAAAATCATAGACGAAGAAAAAAAAAAAATAGCAAATTTACTAAATGATTACTTTTCACAGGTTTTACAAAGGAGGACACGGACAACATGCCCCACATGTCGACCTGTTCCTATCCAGTTTTAAATAACTTTAGCATAACAGAGGCAGAAGTGTTAAAGGGACTAGGAACTCTTAAAATAAACAAATCCCCTGGGCCAGATGAGATCCGCCCAATAGTACTCAAAGAAATGAAAGAAGTTATTTACAAACCGCTAACCAAGATCATGCAACAGTCTCTTGACACAGGGGTTGTACCGACAGACTGGAAAATAGCAAACGTAATATCAATCCACAAAAAGGGAGACAAAACCGAACCAGGTAACTACAGACCAATAAGCCGGACTTCTATTATATGTAAACTTATGGAAACTATAATAAGATCTAAAATGGAAAATTACCTATATGGTAACAGTATCCTGGGAGACAGTCAGCATGGTTTTAGGAAAGGGAGATCATGTCTAACTAACCTTGATTTCTTTGAGGATGCAACATCGACAATGGATAATTGCAAAGCACACAACATGGTTTATTTAGATTTCCAGAAAGCTTTTGACAAAGTCCCGCATAAAAGATTAATTCTCAAACTGAACGCAGTAGGGATTCAAGGAAATGCATGCACATGGATTAGGGAGTGGTTAGCATGTAGAACAGAAAGTACTGATTAGATGAGAAACCTCAAAATGGAGCGCGGTAACCAGTGGTGTACCACAGGGTATTAGGTCCTCTGCTATTCCTAATCTACATTAATGACTTAGATTCTGGTATAGTAAGCAAACTTGTTAAATTTGCAGACGACATAAAAATAGGAGGAGTGGCAAACACTGTTGCAGCAGCAAAGGTCATTCAAAATGATCTAGACAGGATCCAGAACTGAGCAGACACCTGGCAAATTACATTTAATAGAGAAAAGTGTAAGGTACTGCACGCAGGCAATAAGAATGTGCATTATAAATATCATATGGGAGATACTGAAATTGAAGAAGGAATCTATGAAAAAGACCTAGGAGTTTATCTTGACTCGGAAATGTCTTCATCTAGACAATGTGGGGAATCTATAAAAAAAGCCAACAAGATGCTCGGATATATTGTGAGAAGTGTTGAATTTAAATCAAGGGAAGTAATGTTACAACTTTACAATGCATTAGTAAGACCTCACCTAGAATATTGTTTTCAGTTCTGGTCACCTCTGGTTACAAAAAGGATATTGCTGCTCTAGAAAGAGTGCAAAGAAGAGCAACCAGAATTATCCCGGGTTTAAAGGGCATGTCGTATGCAGACAGGCTAAAAGAATTGAATCTATTCGGTCTTGAACAAAGACTACGCGGTGATCTGATTCAAGCATTCAAAATCCTAAAAGGTTTAGACAATGTCGACCCAGGGGACTTCTTTGACCTGAAAAAAGAAACAAGGACCAGGGGTCACAAATGGAGATTAGATAAAGGGGCATTCAGAACAGAAAATAGGAGGCACTTTTTTACACAGAGAATTGTGAGGGTCTGGAACCAACTCCCCAGTAATGCTGTTGAAGCTGACACCCTGGGATCCTTCAAGAAGCTGCTTGATGAGATTCTGGGATCAATAAGCTACTAACAACCAAACGAGCAACATGGGCTGAATGGCCTCCTCTTGTTTGTAAACTTTCTTATATCCTCCCCTCCTCTCTGTCTCCCCCTCCCTCTCTCTGACTTGCCTCCTCTCTATCTCCTCTCTCCCCCTCTCCCCTTCTTTTACTCTTCCTCTCTGCCCACTCTTCTCTGTCCTCCCCTCCTTTCTCTGTCTCCTGTGCTCCTCTGTCTCTCCTCTCCTCTCTCTGTACCCTTTCCTCTCTCTCCCCCCCATCTATCTGTCTCCCCTCCACTCTCTGTCTCCCTCTTTTCTCTCGCCTCTTTCCTCTCTCTGTCTTCTCCCTCCTCTAAACTTTCTTATGTATAGGAGATGAAACTGACCCTGACAGCACAAGGCGTGTGTATTATAATGGCACTATTATGATTCAGGGAACTGAGGCCAGCCTAGAACTATTCAAGAAAGATTTCCAGAGCAGACACAACCCCCTGCAGCCCCCAGCACCCCCCGCTCAGCCCCAGACTGCCCAGCACCGTGCAGCACTTGAAGGAATGCCTCTCACTGCTGGAGGTGGAATTTGCAGATTTCAAGGACCTCACCCTGACCAAGCTGACAGAAAACAACCTCATGCAGCAGATAAGAGACAAGGTGAGGCAGGTGAGGAACGAGGCCAGGGCTTCCATCAGGGAGCTGGGAGCTAAGAGAGGAGCTGCAGGTCAAAGAGCAATGCAGAGACAAAGAGCAGCTACTCAGAGTCACCCCTCCCCCTCACCCGGCACAGCAACGCCACAGCCAGCCCAAGAGCACGGGAGCTCCAGCAAGCAGGGCCAGTCTGACTGACACTGACAAACACACCACATCATCCCACACACATTGATCCAAACACACACCCCACTCCACTAGCACACCCTGACAGAAACACTCCCCCCAACTGCACACACTGGCCGTACACACTGGCCCCACCCCCACCTTCCCCACCCCCACCTTCCCCACCACCACACACACTGCCTCAGAGACAGAGACTCCCTCAAGCAGACAGGCTTCTAAAATATACAGCTCCAAAGTAGCCATTCTTATCGACTCCAACGGGAAGTACCTGAACCAGCGAAGACTCTTCCCCAGATGCTGGTTGGCAAAATTCTGGTCAACCCTGAGAGACCCAGAGCACATTACCATCCACACTGACACCAACGACCTGGGCTCTCAGGGGGAAGATGTGGCCGAGTCGGTAAGGAGAGTAGTGGAGAAGGCCACAAAGGAGTTCCCCGGTGTGAAGATAGTGATCTCCACCCTGCTGCCCAGAGAGGACGTCCCCCAGCACACTATTCAGAGGATCAACAGTGAAATCTCCAGAGGCTGTGCCCTCTTGCCTAATGACGACCTGGCACACCAACCCACCCCACCCTGAGTACGCTGTACCTGTACGATCATGTGCACCTCGACCAGGAAGGCGCCAGGATCTTCGCAAAAAACCTGAAGGTCACTCCAAACAGGAGCACACCGGACCACCACCAAGGACAGCGCAGCCCTGAGCTCATGAGGAGACCCCCCCAAGAACACCAGCCTCCACAGCCTGGACACCGGCAGCACACACTGCACCCACACAGATCGACCCAGCACAGCCCAGAGGGATCCAGCAACAACAGCAGCAGCTCCAGCACAGCACTCAGGCAGAGCAGCAGCAGCAGCTCCAGCACAGCACTCAGGCAGAGCAGCAGCACAGCTAGGCAGCGGCTGTCTCCAAACCAGGGACCTTAGCCAGCTCTGAGATGGGGGAGATATGGCAACTCCTGAACTTAATTTTCAATACACCACACTCTAAATATATTGGAAGAGAAATGTACAACTAATAATAAGAATTCAAATAAGAAAATAATAATATGAATAATAAGAAAACACCTAGTAGTATATAACATGTTACTGATTTGTGTCCAGTGTTTCTAACATAATATTATAGATGGATGTGGTTATTCTGCAGAAGCCATGGTGCCGTGCAGATGTGCCCACTCACTGTCCCTCAGGCTACCGGGAGATCATAGTGCCCTCCCTGAAACACAGCACCGTCCGGTGCGCCAGAGACTCAGGGGCATTACAGTGTGGTACTGAGGGGAGCTTCATGACTCTATTGAGCCAATAAAAATAGGAGAATCACACATATGGCTGAGAATCAGCAGTGATGTCATATCCTCATTGTCTGGTGGTTTCCTGTGTGCAGCCTGTGTTGCTCCTCTGACTCCCCTTATAATGAGGACAGTTTTCAAACTCTTCACACAGAGATCTGCCACTTCCAGGCCCAGGGGAACGTGCTGCTCTGTGGAGATTTTAACTCCAGGACAGGACGACAGCCTGACTTCATTAACACACAGGGAAACAATCATATATTCAGAGAGACCTCCCTATACCACACCCAAAATATATCAATCAGAAATAGCCACAACAGTGTGGTGAACAAGAATGGGAGAGAACTACTGCATCTCAGTCAAGGTCTGTACATTTCTCTGTGATTGTGAATTTCTTGCGGATGTCCGTTCTTAAGTGTTACTAAATATTTGAATTAAATACCCATACAGTGTTTCAGCTGCAGAATCGTAAACATGAATAAGTTATAAGCACTTACTGCTTAAGACACCAGAGCAACTTTTTAAACCGCATATTGAAATCAATGAAATATAGCCGACAACTTAGTCTGGCCTTTGTAATACAATCAAAGTCATTGTGAAATAACTTATTATAATCCTGTTGAGTGCTTGAAACACTGATGAAAGTCATTCACACATCATAACATTACTATTCTAAGCTCTCTGCACAGATCAGTGACCATCGGGACTGATGCTGAACGAATGTCAGAGACTGTTGCATTTTACAAAGCACCAAAGTATCTTGTGGATGTACTTGACCAAATGGCACGGCAGTATTCTGTCAAAGGTGGTTCTCTCAGGTGGCCTGTGGCTGTTTTTGTATAATGTTTTGGACCTGGCTTTTGTTTTGTACAAGGAGTGCACCGGGAACACAATCTCCCGGACGGACTTCATTGTGCAGCTAGCCCTGGAGCTACGGCAGAAACATTTTGATCAAAGAAGTGCAATCCGGCTTACAAATGCCCCTCAACCTTCAGCCAGAGCAGCGCCCACTGGCACACGGAAGAAAAGACAGTGCCAGGTTGCTAAATGCAACAGAAACAAAACTTTGGATGTCTGCGCCCGTTGTGCAAAGGCAGGCTGTGGTACATTATTATTATTATTTATTTCTTAGCAGACGCCCTTATCCAGGGCGACTTACAATTGTTACAAGATATCACATTATTTTTACATACAATTACCCATTTATACAGTTGGGTTTTTACTGGAGCAATCTAGGTAAAGTACCTTGCTCAAGGGTACAGCAGCAGTGTCCCCCACCTGGGACTGAACCCACGACCCTCCAGTCAAGAGTCCAGAGCCCTAACCACTACTCCACACTGCCGGCCATACATGCACTGGTAAAGTTGAAAAGCGTGTTTTCTGTGTAGATTGTACGAATTAAACAGCTGTAATAGATGTGCCTTTGAACTGTTTCCCTCAAAGCGCATTCACATCGCGTAAGTTACGTTATATTTTTGTTTTATGCTATTTTTATAACTAGTTATTTATTTATTTTTTATAATTTTGTATGCACATACAGCTTTCTACACCTGTTTACACAGTAGTTTATTGAGTAATGTTTATTTTATTATAGTGTTTCATATTTATATATGTTTGCTCTTTTTGAAAAAAAAGAAAAAGAAAGTTTAATTTTCAATGTATTGTAAAAGAACCGCACCCACTCGGGTTCTTTGCCCCTTTAAGAACAGACCCAGGACACAAGAAATGAATTTTCACTGCGCTGACACGCTATTTTTAACAAATAAAACACCTAGCTCTTTTTCGAGCACTAACTAACACACCGACGGGAACCTAACTAAAAACAGGACAGCTAAGCTGTTTCCCTGTAACAAAACCCAAAACAAAATAAACACGGTTTTCACACAACACTCTCACAGGTTACCTTACTTCTTTGTACGGCTGCACACACTCGCAAGCCGGCTCTTCACACAGAAAGCCCCGTGCAGACTGGCTGTTTTCTTTTTATACCTGGCAGCTGGCCTTAATTTACAATAACAAGGCCAACTGCCAGAACAATTAACAAATGAAATTAAACAATTAACAATAAAACAATTAAACTAAATGTGCCTACGCACATGTCTTCTGTAGGGAGGTTTTTAAACCCCTCCCTGCTGCGTTACAGTATATACAGTGTTTTTGCTGTGCAAATGTTATATATGATGTTCATAAATACAAATATTAAGTAGACGAATGTTTGTTTTTCATTTTCATATCGAAGCTGTTTTAAAATATAGACGTCAAATTAACGGCTGCGGCGATTGTAACTAGTCAGAAATTTCGGCGTGTCTAGTCAGAAATTTCTAGTGTTAATGCATTCACTGTCAGATCTCAAACCCCCGTCAGACCACAGCCAAATCATTCTGTTTATAAAAAGAACAGAGCAGCCTAACAGCACACAGTAACAGCCCTGTAACCGATACAAAATGTTGTTCACACACCCTGAACTATGTTTGTGTTGCATATAAATAACAATCCTGTAACGTGTAAGCGCAATACAAGTGAACAGTTTTACAGTATGTGGCTAAGTATTTGTTTGTAAATATTTTAAATGTTTTATAAACAATGTTTCCTGATGACTAAATTTGATTATTTATTTTTTTTAATTAACATGTTTATTGTTTTTTTTAAAGATTTCAGTTAGCATAACTGAATTACTAGCACCACATTTTTCAAAACTACACAGTCGTTAGTTGCAGAACATTGACACAAAAGCGTTTCTAAAAGGGCAATAATGTGAACACCACGAGGTCGGTTGGCCACTTTGGCATCTAAAACATCACATTTTCTTAGCTGACCGTCACAAACTGGACATTCTCATAACAAACTCAAACAAACTCAAATAACAAATTTATTTTGTTTTGGCTTTTTTCATTTCAAAATGTTGTCGCCACTAGCATCTTAACTAAAATAGTTGTAACAAACTCTTGAGCTTGTCTAAATGATATAAAGTAACATGAACAGCAAACATGGATTTATTTTTTTCTTCATTTCAGCGCTTTGTAAATGTTTTCATCTTGACTAAAATAATTGTAAAATTAAATAATATAACAAACACACACACACACACTCACAGAGAGAGAGAGAGAGAGAGAGAGAGAGAGAGAGAGAGAGAGAGAGAGCAAACTTTTGTTCTTAATTTCAGGGCTTTCAAACTTTGGCTTTCATTTCCAGGAACAAAACTGTGAAGTGTAAGGGCAACAAAAGTGAATAGTTTTACAGTGTGTGCCCCAAGTAGGCCTATACCTGTTGTCAATATTTTGAAAATGTTTTGTAAACAATGTTTTCTGATGAATAAAATGTGTTTATGGTTTTTTAATTTCAGTAAACATAACTGAATTACTAGAGCCATATTTTTCAGCACTGCCCAGTAGTTCATTGCAGAACATTGAGACATAAGTGTTTCTGAGAGAGTCATGTGAATGTACTAAAAAAAAAAAATCCTGTAGACAGATTTCACCGCAAGATTCCCACACTATCAAGCACTTTAATGGTAACACTCAAATGGTTTTCAAATGCTTTGCCATCGGAATCTTTTTCAGTTCAGAAAATCTTTGATCTCTGTGTATTTTCTTAGTCCCCTCTAACAATTCCCAGTCACGACATCCACGGTCTTGTACAACCTGAAACACTGCCTACAAAACAAAGAGTGTTAGCCTAGTTGTTTAAGTCGATCTACACGATCTACGCTTTTCAGTGCTTCTCAATACATATTTCAGTACTACTAAATGCATGTGTGCACCGCCATCCATATTCCAAACAACCGTCAGGACTAAACATAGTCTGTCTTAGCCAGCAGCTCTGTATGACAGATCAATGACATTCTACATGCCCTGTGCTAAGAACTCCCCAACAATTGTTTATCGCAATTGCATTGCCGATTCTCTTGTGAAACTGGCTGGACAACCTCTAGATATCTCTTGTGAAACTGGCTGGACAACCTCTAGATATCAACCTCTAGATATCATGCACTGAACACGTAAGGAAAATATTGGAGATGGGGCCATTTGGAAAGGACCTCGGAGCAACACACTCACATTTCAAATCTACCACCTGTTCGTGTAAGCGTACTGGTCTGTTAACCAATTCTGTTAACAAATGTGACACTTATTTTCTTTATGCAGACACCCCGCTATTCTGCACACTTTTTAACAGGCTATCTGGAATTGTTTTTCGTGCAGTTTTCTGTAATTACATAACAATCCTATGTATGGAAAATACTTTTTAAACGGGAGAGACATACTGTGTAACGAGAAGTATTCTATATCATTATTGAGAGGGGCTATCTATACGATAAATGACTGTTTTTTAATTTATTACACAAACACCAACACTGATAATTCTTGTTTTAATAAACTTATAAATTGTTTACCATTCCCCTCTTTGAAACTGTTCTCATTCTACCTAAAGGAATTACAGCAAACCCTTGTACAGCATCTTAAAATAAAACACACCAGTCACTTATTGCCTGTAGCCTATCACCACAGGCCAGTGTAATCCCCAGCCCCGCGCTTGTACAATTGTCTCTCAGTCTGCCATGCTCACACAAGAATAGACACAGCCTAAGTTTGTCACATTTTATTTTAAAACTGTTTTTTTTTTTGTTTTAAGTAAATACGTTGTAACAAAGTTGGAAATTGTCTAAAATATGACAGCTGATAGTCAATGTTTGTAGCATTTTTTTTTTGACGTTTTTAAGCTTTAAACTATATAAACTTAAATACACATTCATGATCCGTGCATTTCAGCATAAACACCGGGTTTCAATGTGATTAAATACGTGCCTAACGACTGTTTTGTTCACTTGATAATCCTTCAGTCTGTAGTTTTGAAAACTTTTGTGTTCGTTTACTTCTGCATAAGCATACAGGCCGCTCCAGCATTGCCAAGAGAGACCCAAACTGATCTTTCTGCACGGCTAGGTCAACATATGCCTTATTTTATTTGTATAAATTAAAAAATACAACAACAACTCTATACTTTAGTTTTATTTACCATTTTACGGTAACAATGTGTTTTCTTTATATCAAAATTGACTTGAAACTACAATCTTTAAAACTGTTTCTTTAAAACTACACACATGGCCCTTAACCGAGGTAAAACTTCTGTAAAAACTACAAACACGTGACAGGAAGGGTAGTGGCACTTCCACAACGCCCTCAGCACACCGGGGGAACTGCCAGCCACACTTGCAATTCTCTCTCAATTTGTTCAGTCAGATACAGACAAGCTCGGACACTGAAAAGGTTTGTACCGTTTTATTTTAAAACTGTTTTTTTCTTCAGTTTAAGTAAATACATTGTCTAACATAGCGGCAGCTGATAGTCAAGGTTTGTATTCTTTTTTTTTTATTGGACATTTTTTTATTTAATGTTTTAAACTTAAGACACTTGGTACGGACATTTCAGAACCCGACCGTGCTGTTTTACATGTGCTTGTACATCCAGCTGTGTAAAATAAATAATGCAATAAGGTATTTAAAATGTTAACTTAACAATGTACACAGGGTGTCACATTATTATTCTATTTTGTTTGTTTATTTATTTATTTATTTATTTGTGTTGGGTTAAGTATGTACATTTTTTAATAGGTTGTTCCTTATTTTAAACAGTTTGTCTTTTTTCAACAGACACTCTTCTCGGTTTAAAGCCGTCCTGTGTCGCTTCCTTCTGTATCGGGGCAATATAGCTCTGGACATGCAGCCTCTACACATGTTAACATTTCACATTTCTCCCCTTTTTAAATTGTTTTTCATTTTTAAGTAAATACATTGCAACATTGTTTTTACCATTTATTGCAATGATTCGCCATTGGTTCTGGACCATTTCTTATCTTCGAACAAACTTACCAGCAACACCCTTAGCACATGACCAGTGATGCTGCTAGCCAGTGCTGGGGCCCCCTAGTTTCTTATCTTCGAGCGACGCCCTTCGCTCCATGCGGGGCATAGTTTAGTGTACAACAGTGTTCTCTTTCCCTCAGACACAGACGAACGCAGTCACATTTAAGGTTTGTGACATTTTATTTAAAAAATGTTTTTTCTTTAAGCAAATACATTGTAACAAGTCTAACAGCGCCGCAGCAGCAGCAGATAGTCAAGGTTTGTATTCTTTTGTATTGGTTTTTTAATGTTTTAAACTCAAGGCCCTTTGTAGTGCATTTCAGAAGAGCCCTGTTTCTTTTACATGTGCTTTGGTCTGAAGCTGCGTAAAATAAGGTTTTTAAAAATGCTAACTAACTGTGTATACAGGTTCTCCCATTTTATTTTGTTTTATTAATTTATTTATGTATGTGTTTTAAACTGTTTAGCACATTTTTAGTCTTTTTTCAACAAACACCCGTCTGTGTTCTCTGTACCATGTAGCATTTCTCCGCTTTTAAGTACACGCCTTGTAACCTTGTTTTTAACATTTTACTGCATGTTTTAAGAATTCACATTTCTCCACTTTGAAACTGTTTTTCATTTTTAAGTACACTGGAGGCTTAAGTACATAGGAGGCTGTGTGGTCCAGTGGTTAAAGAAAAGGGCTTGTAACCAGGAGGTCCCCGGTTCAAAGCCCACCTCAGCCCCTGACTCATTGTGTGACCAGGAGGTCCCCGGTTCAAATCCCACCTCAGCCCCTGACTCATTGTGTGACCCTGAGCAAATCACTTAACCTCCTTGTGCTCTGTCTTTCGGGTGAGACGTTGTTGTAAGTGACTCTGCAGCAAGTCGCCTTGGATAAAGGAGTCTGCTAAATAAACAAATAATAATAATAATAAAAGTAATAATACACACATTGTAACCTTGTTTTTAACATTTTACTGCTCATTCTATTTTCAAAAATAACTTAATCTTTCAACACAATACATTTTTGTTTTACTCGTTTTTTTTTCAACACTACCCCTTTTTACTGCTGATTTTATTTTCTGAAATAAAGAATATAACAAACTGTATACCTCTGTTATTTTTCTAAAAAGCTTATTTTATTTTCTGAAATAACACATATAACAGAACAATGTATTCCCCTTGTTTTTCCCCATTTCACTCTAAATACATTTAAAAATAATACCCCAAACCTTTGTTTAATTCCCCATTTTAATGTGATAAACTACAATCACGGAACATGGTTTCCAAAAATGCATTAAAAACTACATACTTGACAGGATTTGGGGGGGGGATTTCCATATTTGCATTAAAACTACAAAACCTAACAGGCTCTGGACTCTTGACCGGAGGGTTGTGGGTTCAATCCCCAGTGGGGACACTGTTGCTGTACCCTTGAGCAAGGTACTTTACCTAGATTGCTCCAGTAAAAACTCAACTGTATAAATGGGTAATTGTATGTAAAAATAATGTGATATCTGTATAATGTGAAATAATGTATAATGTGATATCTTGTAACAATTGTAAGTCGCCCTGGATAAGGGCGTCTGCTAAGAAATAAATAATAATAATAATAAAGGAAGGGAGGGTGGGACTTCCGGAATTGCTTAAAGACTACAAGCATATGCCGGAACTGGGAGGCGGGGCTTCCGGTCGATTCTGATTGGCTAAGGGGACCTGTCAAAACAAAATGCTGGATTCTCATTGGTTAAAAATTAACATGGTAACATCTAGTTATTATTATTATTATTTTTATTTCTTGCAGACGCCCTTATCCAGAGCGACTTTCTAATTGTTACAAGATATCACATTATTTTTACATACAATTACCCATTTATACAGTTGGGTTTTACTGGAGCAATCTAGGTAAAATACCTTGCTCAAGGGTACAGCAGCAGTGTCCCCACTGGGATTGAACCCACCCCTCGGTCAGAGTCAGAGCCCTAACCACTACTCCACACTGCCCAGTGTGGGTAGTGGTTAGGCTCTGGACTCTTGACCGGAGGAATCGTGGCTTTATACTACTACTGTTGTATTGGTAATACTTATAATTCAGTCATGCCAATAAAGCACATTTGAATTTGAGAGGAGGAGACACAGAGAGGAGAGAGAAAGGAGGAGGAGAGACAGATAGGAGCAAGATAGATGAGGGGGTAGAGAGAAAAGAGGGAGAGACAAAGCAAGGAGGGGAAGATATAGGAGGGGAGAGAAAGGAGGGGGAGAGAGGAGGTGGAGCGAGAAAAGAGGGGGAGAAAGAAATGAGGGAGAGAGAAATGTGTAGAGAGAGACACAGACAGAGAGAGGAGGGGGAGAGAGGAGGGGGAGACAGAGAGTAGAGAACAATATTTGTGCTGGCTACGTTTATTTAAAATGTTACGATTATTTTCAGGTATTATTGCACCCTCAATTAAGATGTGTAAATGTGCTTATTATTTATAAATTTACTCATATCCAAAATAACAATGAAATGACCTACTTCCTGTTTGTGTGAATATCTAAATATGATACGTTAGTACCACAGTTTGTGTTCAAAATGCCCATACTTTATTAATACTGTAATCCAGTATTTTACAACAATCACCAAAGTGGCGTTGTTGTTGTTGTTGTTTTTAATTGCGTCTTTGTGATACGGCGGGAATCTGTTTAACTGCATATTCCACATTGGCATCCAACAGCAGGTTTGTTACGACGGCTCCACAAAAAAAGATGGAGAAATTCAAACACAGTATTTTAGAACACTATTATCTTTGTTAAATTCACAAATTGTTATAAATGTTGCTTTTGATGTATTATTACGAAAGACACGATACCTTTGACACCAATGGTACTGGAGTCTTTTGTAACAGTGTTTTTTCTTTTACAATTGTTTTTATTCCTGTTAACAGTACAGTATAGATTGATTCTGTTCAGAAGCAGCTTCAGCTACTTGCTCTCTATACAGTACACATCTTGTTTAGTTTATTTCATTCCATTCATAATCAAATAAAATAAGCCTTAATCCCAGAGTGTTGTATAAATCCAAAATTATAAATACTACTGCCTATGTATTTAAATATCTTGAGTTATTTAAGACTGAAGCAAAAAAATAATAATCAATAATTAATAAATAGATGGGATAAAGGCAGCAGCTAAATAAATAATAATATGTTGTCAGGTTACCCATTACAGCATGCAATGAGAGTAATATGCAACTAAATTGAGGAATACTAACATATTTATGAATTGCTTCAGTATCAAATGATAATAAATGAAACAGAAAGGATAATCTCTGAAAGACAATATTTAAACTATTGTTCATAATATATGGATGATTACTGCATTCATATCTGTGCACTCAACTTCTTTCGAATGCAGACTTTGCTTATATTCCAGTTTGTTTATGGTTTTCAAAGGTCATTTTTAGTCTGTATAAACTTGTGTGAATTTTTAGCCTGTATAACTTGTGTGATTTAAAGCAGTAGGGGTACATTTAAGTTGAATGAAAGTGAGTATTTTGCATCAGAGTATTTTATCGATTTTCCCAGCCTGTCTTGCATTGCAGGGGTCTTAATGATCCTCAAGTCAATTGTTCTTCTTATTGATCTGGTCTTGCTGTGAGCAGTGCAGAAATAAAGCTCCTTCGTTGCACTAAAGGAGTACTTTGTCAGAAACTACAAGCAGATCACTACTAGTCCAGCACATGCTTAAACCATGCAAAAAATGTGCCAGAATGCACAATTATTGCTTTTTAAAAATGTTCCCAGTGGGAAGGTGGATACCCCCTTCCACACTCTTCCCCCTCACCGCAATGCACCTCAATGACATTGGTGTACCCTACTACCTTGTAAGTACTTCAAAACTAATTAAAAACCCTGGGGAGACAGAGAGAGGAGGGGGTGAGAGAGAGTGAGGAGGGAGATAGAGTAAAGGGGAGAGAAAAGAGGGGTCAAACAGAGAAAGGAGGTGAAGACAGAGAGGAGGGGGAGACAGAGAGAGGAGGGGAAGATAAAGGAGGGGGAGATAGAGTGGAGGGGTGAGAGAAAGGAGGGGGGGACAGAGGGAGGATTGAGAGAGGAGGGATGAGACAGAGAGAGGAGGAAGAGAGGAGGGGGAGACAGAGAGAGACAAGTCATGCTTAACATGAGCTCTTAAATACAAAACATATTTAGTTGCCTTAGAATGAAATAAATAATGAAAGAATACATCTCTAAAACAAAATTGGAGAACATCTACAACAAAAAAAAGGAAATTTAAAATTTCAAGAGAAATGGTTCATAAGACCAGAGAGGAACTTAACTAGAGGCAAAAAAAAAGAAAAGAAAAAGGAAAGAAAGGAAGAAAGAAAGAAGCAACATACAACCAAACTGTTAGAAAGACATGAAAACAACAAAACAATCTGAAAGCTATACAAACCAAGAAAAAGATAAGTCTCTCAATTTCTAAAGGTTTACAACAATTAAGAAATAGTGTATGTACAGCTTAATCTGAAAAGTGGCAGTTGGTCTGCGTTTGAAATTGATCCAATGTTGTGCAGTGACAGTGCAGCAGAGCAGCCCCTCCCCACTGCTCTGTAATATCATTCCCCTGAGTGTGCACAGGATAGGAACTGCACAAGCACAGAGTGCTGAGAGGTGCGTCATCCCAGGAAGGGGCCTTCGGCAGCTCTGGTATAGAGAGCTCAGCAATACCTACCCAGAAGGGCAGAATATCCTATACATAATGTAGTGGTGGTCGTCTTCGAATTGAAAGGGAACTGCACAAGCACAGAGTGCTGAGAGAGAGCCCAGAGACTTTCATCGCCTCAGTACAGCCTAATCAAATGGCACAGGTAATGCCAGACAGGTGCTAATACATGAGGAATCTGGCCCTGGAATCACAGGTTTACAAAAAACATATATCAACATGGCACAGCCATGGTGCAGGGCAGTGAGGCCAGTCTGAGGTGTTTCGAAGAAAAATTCCTGGCCCTAAAAAATCTGTCAGAAACCGAAAAACCAAAACCAGGATAAGAAAACAGTGAAGAAGCTGAGATCAACTTCCCCACAGCAGCAAGCATTGCCCCTGACAGCACACAGACAGCACTGAACAGTGAGAGCACAGCTCCAGGAGACACTGACCCCCTCAGCCCAGACCAGCCTCCGGAGCTCCACAACACAGTCTCACAGCTGAAGGAGAGCCTGTACCTGATGGAGGGGGAGCTGGTGGAGCTCAGAGAGATGGTGCTGAACAAGCTCACAGACAGCGAGCTCACACAGCAGCTCAAAGACCAGCCAGACCACAAACGAGTACAAAGCCTCAGTCAGAGAGCTGCAGGCTGAGGTGAAGGAGCTGCAGCAGGACAGGGCGACTCTGAGGAGGGAGCTGACGGGAATGAGAGAAGAGCTGCAGTGCAGAGAGAAGAGTGTACAGAACCTGAGGGAGCAGCTGCACAAACACACAGCCCCTCACAGCAACACCACAGGTAACACAGCAACCCAGCCGGCCCCAACACACACACCACAAACAGCACCGCAGCCAGACACACCGACACACACACACACCACACCACAAACAGCACCCCAGCCAGACACACCGACACACACACACCACAACACAAACAGCACCGCAGCCAGACACACCGACACACACACACACACACACACACACACACACACACCACACCACAAACAGCACCCCAGCCAGACACACCGACACACCAACACACACACAAACAGCACCCCAGCCAGACACACACACACACAGACACACACACACCAACACAAACAGCCCCCAGCCAGACACACCACACCACAAACAGCACCCCAGCCAGACACACCGACACACACACACCACAACACAAACAGCTCCCCAGCCAGACACACCGACACACACCACCAACCACACACAGGACGAAGACACCCAGTGGGGACCTGACACCACACACGACACTCCCAACATGCAGACTGACCCAGACACAGCACCGTCCCCCTCAGACAGACAGGCTATAAAACAGCACGACACAGAGGTAGTCCTGCTGATTGAAGTACATTAACGAGCAGCGTTTCTTCCCTGGACGGAAGGTCTCAAAGATCTGGTGCCCGACAACGGAAAAGGCCCTGCAGGCACTATCCAAGTCGACCCTCGGCATCCCCAGCCACATCCTCATCCACACCGGCACAACGGCCTGCGGGCCCAGCAGAAGAACGTGGCCAAGTCCATCCGGAGAGAGGGCCACCCAGGAATTCCCACACTAAAAAATGATCATCTCCACCCTGCTGCCCAGGAAGGATTTCCACCCTCACACCATCCACAGGGTCAACGCGGAGATCTCCAGAGGGTGCGCTCTCCTGCCGAAAGTGCACCTGGTACACCACCGCACCCTCGGCCTCCAACACCTGTATGATCACATACACCTCCACAAACAAGAAGTACCGATCTTCACAAAGACCCTGAAGGACGTCGCCCTGGGCCGAGACCCTGCCAGCCCCCCACAGAGCAGCAGGAGAGCCCCCAGCATCTAGAGAGTGCAGCCCAGCCCAGAGTCAGCCAGGAGGGCCTCTAGGAGCCAGCGTCCTCAACAAGGACAGCACAAGACACCCCCCCCAGCCCAGCCCAGCCCAGCCCAGCCCAGCTGAGCAGACCCAGCCCTGCCCACCACTCCACCCAGCCAGACCAGCAGCAGGCCCAGCTCAGCTACGCGGCGACTCTCAGCAGGCCAGCGGGGACTGGCAGCACAGAGCTGGGGGAGATACGCCACCTCCTCAACCTCACCTGCACTCGGCTCATGAGATAAGGAACTCATTATCGTGTGATAACACAAACATGTAAAAAAAAAAATGTATGTATGTACATGTGCGTATATATGTATGTGTATATGTGTGTATATATATATATCTCTATTAAACAAAGAAAATGTTATACGATAATGTGAATATATTTTACAGATGTAAATAATACTTTTTAGTCTTTGCTAAAAAGTTTGTTTCATTCTAGGCAAATTAATATTATAGAACAATAAAAAACAAATGAAATCATTATCGATAACAATGTGGAACATCCAGGGGCTGAGCTCCTCAGCATTCAGGCTAAAGAGCACAGCCCCAGAGTTTGTAAATAGCATAAAAGATACAGATATTATCACTCTGCAGGAGACATGGTGCAGGACAGACGTGTCCACTCACTGTCCCTCAGGCTACAGGGAGATCATACTGCCCTTGGTGAAACACTCCCCCACTCTGGGGGGATAATAATTTGGTATAAAATAGAGCTTAACAACTCTGTACAGCCCATAAAAAGGGGAGAATCGCATCTAAATATTTGCAGAGATGTTGCCTCCACTCAAAATGAAATCTTCCTGTGTGTGGTATATATCCCCCCTCCGAATCCTCATGCTTTAATGAGGAAATCTTTTGCAGTCTCCAGACAGAGATCTGCCATTTCCAGGCACAGGGGAATGTGATTATCTGTGGAGATCTGAACGCCAGAACAAGCACGCTGCCCGACTTTACCAGCACACAGGGAGACAACCACATCATCATTATTATTATTATTATTTATTTCTTAGCAGACGCCCTTATCCAGGGGGACTTACAATCGTAAGCAAATACATTTCAAGTGTTACAATACAAGTAATACAATAGAGCAAGAAATACAATAACTTTTGTTCAAGCAAAGTACAAGTGTGACAAACCACAATTCAATAATACAGCAGATAATAGTGATAGTTACATCAGGATATGATTAAATACAAAATACTACAGGTTAAACACTTGGCAGATTACAGTATTCTGAAGTACAGGATTAAATGCAGTAAAATAGGGGGCAGATAAGAACAAAATAAATCACATTTAAATGAAGGGTGATAGTGTCCCAGGATACAAACAGAGGAGTTCTACAGGTGCTGTTTGAAGAGGTGAGTCTTAAGGAGGCGCTGAATGTGGTCAGGGACTGGGCAGTCCTGACATCTGTAGGAAAGGTCATTCCACCACTGCGGAGGCGAGGGTGGAGAAGGAGCGGGCTCTGGAGGCAGGGGAGCGTAAGCGGTGGTAGAGCCAGTCTTCTAGTGCAGGCGGAGCGGAGAGGTCGAGGGGGTGTAGGGAGAGATGAGGGTCTGAGGTAGCTGGGTGCAGTCTGGTCAAGGCATCTGTAGGCTAGTACAAGAGTCTTGAACTGATGCGAGCGGTGATCGGGAGCCAGTGGGCGAGCGGAGTAGTGGAGTATAGCGTGGGCGGCGAGGCAGAGAGAACACCAGGCGGGCAGCAGAGTTCTGGATGAGCTGGAGCGGACGGGTGGCGGACGCAGGGAGGCCAGCCAGGAGGGAGTTGCAGTAGTCTAGGCGGGAGAGTACCAGGGCCTGGACCAGGAGCTGGTAGCATAGTTGGTGAGGAAGGGCCGGATTCTTCGGATGTTGCTCAGGAAGAATCGGCAAGTGCGTGCCAAGAGGAGATGTGCTGGGAATAAGAGGCAGGGTCCAGGGTGACTCCAAGGTTCTTAGCTGAGGAAGAGGAGAGTGTGGTAGATTCAGAGGAACAGAGATAGAGAGATCAGAGGAGGGGGAGGAGGAGGGAAAAAAAAGGAGGTCAGATTTAGAGAGGTTGAGTTTGAGGTGATGCGAGTGCATCCAGGAGGAAATAGCAGACAGACAGGTAGAGATACGGGAGGAGATGGTGGAGTCAGAGGTGGGAAGGAGAGGAAAAATCTGAGCATCATCAGCATAGAAATGGTATGAGAAACCATAGGATGCGATGAGGGGCCCAGGGAGCGGTGTAGAGAGAAAACAGGAGAGGACCCAAGACTGACCCTTGGGGACTCCAGTTAAGAGAGGGTGAGGTGGAGGTTGCTCCACGCCAGGTTACCTGGTAAGTGCGGTTGGAGAGGTAGGAGGAGAACCAGGCCAGAGCAGTGCCAGAGATCCCAGGTCAGCAAGAGATGATAGTAGAATAGAGTGATCAACAGTGTCAAAGGCAGCAGAGAGGTCGAGAGAATTAGGACAGAGGAGAGAGAGGCAGCTCGGGCACACTTAAGTGAGTTGGTGACAGACAGGAGGGCGGTTTCAGTGGAGTGGGCAGAGCGGAATCCAGATTGAGAGGGTCAAGCAGAGAGTGGTTGGACAGGAAAGCAGAGAGCTGGCGGTGTACAGTCTGCTCGAGGGTTTTGGAGAGGAAGGGGGTAGGAGGGAGACAGGACGGTAGCTCTGGAGGGAGGTGGGGTCGGTAGGTTTTGAGGAGGGGAGTGATAGAGGCTTTTTGAAGGCAGAGGAAAAATACCAGAAAGTAGAGAGGTGTTGAGGAGGGAGGAGATGAAGGGAGTAGAGCAGGAGCAGCAGCTTGAAAGAGGTGAGGGGGGGGGGTCCAAACTGCACGTGGTGGGTTTGTGACCCTGGAGCAGGGAGGAGAGGTCAGAGTCCCGAGAGGGGCAAGAAGGTGGAGAAGGAGGCGAGTTAGTAGGGATGTAGTGGGTGTAGGGGTTGGAGCAGGAGGGGGTGCGGGGAGGAGAGGTGGTAAAGAGTTTGCGAATATCTGAGATTTTAGAAGAGAAGAAGGAGGCAAAGTCATCAGGGGAGATAGAGGAGGAGGAGGAGGGGGGGGAGGGTTTAGGAGGGAGGAGAAGGTAGAGAATAGTTTACGTGGGTTGTTAGTGGAGGCTTGGATTACAGATTGGAAATAAGCACATTTAGCAGAGGAGAGAGTAGAGGAGAAGGAGGAGAGGAGAGCGGTAAAGGTCTAGGGCAGCAGGGAGTTTGGTTCTTTCCATTTCTTTTCAGCAGATCGCAGTGTGATTCTTGCCGAGCGGAGAGCAGAGGAGAGCCAGGATGGGGAGGGAGGGGCGAGCAGGTCGGGAGGTGAGGGAACAGAGGGAGTCGAGGAGGAGGTGAGGAGGAGAAGAGGGTGGAGGTAGCAGAGTCTCACGGAGAGTTGTGAAAAGGAGTCGATGGGAGGGAGGTGAGAGAGAGCAGTGGAGGCAAGGACAGAGGGGGAGAGAGAGCGGAGGTTACGGGCAGAGGGTGATAGTGGGGGGGTAGAAGGAGCAGGGAGAGGGGGGAGAGACAGAGAAAAAAGATGAAATAGTGATCAGAGAGGTCCAGGGGGGTGACAAAGAGGGTGGAGGGGCAGCAGGCCCTGGAGAAGGTGAGGTCCAGTTGACATACATATAAAGAGAAAAACAATGAGTTTTTATTTAGTAAATCGATTTTTTTTTTTTTTTTATTAACGTGTTAGGGTTTTAAACCCCTATTTATAATCTGGACATGAACGGAGCAATTTTGAGGTGTCCATGTATGATGAAGTGTGAACTACCCATACACATTCTTGTGTGGACACACAGGTGTTAAAAGCCAAGGACACATTGCAAATCCGCAATCACCTAAGGAAATTGTATTTACTATCTGATATGCCATATTCTATACAACAGTTTCATTATTTACTCTTAGGTTGTTATTTGTACATATGCAGAACTCAAATAGGCTACAGTTGCATTGATCATTTCTTGGTAGTAACATCACACTAGGTGCAACTAACGGTATATCATTTTATCAACAAATGTTCCGTAAGGTTACAAATGGTTAAAACAAGTGAATACATCTCATTCATAACCACAAGTATAGAAAAGGCTAAAATGTTTCATAAAATTAACTCTGGTCCTGTACACACACTCTCTCTCTCTCTATATCGTCAGCCACGGTCTGTTACATTTCTGTTTCAAGGTGAGTTATATACTCTTTCGTTAATTAAAACCCTCCTTTTCCAAGTGCAAATTAACTACTGTTAAATTATGACAACTAACATGGATTTGCTTTTTAAATTCCCATAAACATCATAATAGTCACAAGAAGCACTGCTCATTAAGATATTAACATTTCCTAAGTCTACATGATTTCAGAAATCAAATTAGCACAATTATTTAATAACAGAATAGGCATAACGGCCGCTTGAAAATGCCAAAATCAATGCTACATACCGATTTGTTGATTAACAGTGGAGTTATCATTTACTTACCTTTTTGAAAATCCTGCCCATAGTGTGTTCAGAAGAAACGTGTCTCACTGATGACACTGAGTCGTCTGGTCACCCAGTAATAAAGATTTACATGGGTAAGTAGGAGATTTGAATGTGATGGCAGTAGCTTAGCTAGTTCAGCTCATGTCCGGGTTCCATTTAAATAGTATTACAGTGCAGTGAAAAGTATTTGCTCCTGTCTGATTTTCTGCACTTTTGCACATTTTTCACATTGTATTTGGTCAGATTTTTTTGTGGGTTGTAGTAGTATATAGAGGGAGTCTGAGAGAAAATATGACACCAAAGTTTGGTGCTTCTTTCATTTGTTCGGTGTGCAAGGTAATCAAACATATAATCTTCAGGTGTGAAAAAGTTATTGCCTCCCTAGTTAACTCAACCCAATTAAAGGGATAATTAGGGTCAGCTGTTTGAGTACTTGGGTTAACAACCAGGCCTGATTTGGGCAAGCCCTGCCCAATATAAATCAGACTAACTTTGGCCCTTACCATCAGAGTGAAGTTGTCAGCACACAGGTTCTAGAGGCACATCATGCCACGAACAAAAGAAATTCCTGAAGACCTCCGGAAAAAAGTTGTTGATGCCTATCAGTCTGGAAAGGGTTACACAGCCATTTCTAAGGCTCTGGGGCTCCACCAAACCACAGTCAGAGCCATATTGTCCAAATGGAAAAAGTTTGGGACAGTAGTGAATCTTCCCAGGAGTGGACGTCCTGCCAAAATCTCTCCAAGAGCAAGGCGTAAAATCGTCTAGGAAGTCACAAAGAGCCCTAGAACAACATCCAGGGATCTGCAGGCCTCTCTCACCTCGGCTAAGGTCAGTATTCATGACTCCACCATCAGAAAGACACTGGGCAAAAAATGGGATTCATGGCAGAGTAGCAAGGCGGAAACCATTGCTCACTAAGAAGAACATGAATGCTCATCTCAAGTTTGCCAAAAAGGACCTGGATGATCCTCAAGAATTGAGATGTTGTGGCAGGACCTGTGAGCCTGTGTGTACTATTCGCCATGCATAGTGCTGTGCAGTGATTAATCTAGGCGTGAAACTACAGTACTACACACTGTAAATAAGACTACGGATATCTCTTAAAAAAGCTAAAAATGTGCCTGCAGCAGATCACGTAAAGCAGTATCCAGCAGGAGTGTTACAAGCTCTTCTGTACGTCCTGCAACGTTACTCACTACCGAAAGTCGTCTGTTGACAGGCATTTAGATTCAAGTATTCACCGAAAGAGAAAGGCGGAAATCCAGAGCAGCACTGCGACTGCTTTACTTGCATTAGAAACAAAAAAACGTGACTTCCACGTTCCAAGCGTGCACTGAAAACCGTGAAGCACAAAACACATTACATTGTGACCTGACAAGGCGTTTCTTTGCACAAATATCCCTCTTGAAAAATATGACAACCAAAAGTTACATATATTCTTCAGACTGAGTGTAGCACATGGTGGAGCGATTCCTTCATCAGCCCAGCTGAGACGTGAATACTTACCTAAAGTTGCCTAGTATCACAAGAAAGAGATTATAGAATTGATATATATACATATGTTCATACGTGATTTAAAATTATAACGGCCTAACTAAAACTATTCAAACTGAAAATTACCTTCTCTGTCTGACCTGCCATCCCAGCATGCACTGGGGGACGCGCCAGCAAAACCGATGCACGAAACCGGCTGACTCAAGAATCTTTGGAGGACTGCCTACGAGATCAAAAAACAGGATCGGAACCGGGCTCACTGGAGCCGGATCATGAAAAGGCGTTGTACTAAGCGGGTCAGGATTAAGCTCCTCTGATCCGAAATCTTGATCCGATCCTGGAGCTGCGGAGCCGTTACTATGGAAACTGACCAATGAGAAGCGAGTATGCGTGGCGCCGAGATTGAAGAATCCGAATGTCAGAAAACGGCATGTTTAATTTAAACGACATGAATCAGAAGCAACTACTGTACATGTATAATTTAAAACTCAAGCGATTCTGTAAAAACAGATCGAGTATATTAATACCGGTATCTGGTTTTTTAAAATGTTTTAATAAATGTTCCCGTAATCACGGTCGTGTGTATTTTGTGACGGACACACAGGTATTTTGCAGCGGTGTAGCCTCCATACACACACATCTAGCGACAGCGTCGGTTCAGCGCAAATTATCAACACATTTTGAGCAAGTAATCAAGTGCTGACAGAGAGCTGAAACTGGAAAATGTCGCAGACAGGGGGAGAGGCTGTGAAAAGGTAAGCTTAAGTTATTGAGAAAAAAGGAATGGGGGGGAATGATATGCATTAAAAAAAAACAACGTTACATCTAATTATTGCTTTAATTGTAATGGATAACATGAGAACGCCAGTATGACTGTCAACACAGAAAACGTAGAAATATTATTTATGAAACATCATTACGCAGTCAGGTCTATTTTTTCTGTAGGTATACGGCGAAAACAGAAATGTCAGATATAGCTAAACACAAACTAATATTGTACAAAGTTTCTGTTCTAATTGCGATTATCTTAATACAGTGCTGTTACAGCTATTTTTAAATGCGTTGTTGCTTAATGTTTTCTAAAACGTTAAATGATCTTCGTTTCAATCTGAAGGAAATATTTTTGGATATTCCTGCTAGCAGGTTGTATCGTTACAGTTATCCAAATTCAGTATAGTGCTTATTTAAACATGATGTTAGCAATTTTAAAAAGGTTTCAGTTATGTATTTTGATGATGCATGGTCCATTTTAAAAACGTTTGATCAGCTCTGATCCGATTCTGATCTTGGTCTAAATTAACAAACGTGCTTGATCCGATAGTTGGGTCGTATTCTTGCCATTACTAAGCTGAAAACCTCAAGAGGATTTTGCCTGTCTCTAAAACCCGACCTATACGTGTCTGGCGTTTTGAATAAAACGAATTGCGTTTAGTTCCTCCATTTTTCAAAGAGGGTTCACGTCATGAATGTTCTAAAGCTGACCGCAGACGGAAAATGTGATTTTGTTCATTGAATTTGCCATTACGCAGTTAAGCTTTTGCAATTTATTATTTTTTTTTCATTCTGCGATGTTGAGTGTAACAAACATGAAACGCAAGGAACAAAACAATTAAGCTTTAAAAAAATTCCAAGCGATTTTTTTATTTTTTATTTTTTAATATCCCTGCCAAGTAGTCTTTTGCGGGCCGGACAGCACAGGTCAGCGGGCCGGATTTGCCAACCATTGGCTTACATGGTGACCATCCATCTGACGTACTAGAACCGAAAGCTGCCCTTGCAGATACATTTTACCGACAGGCTGTTAATTACAACACATTTTCACAAGCTATTGTAAAGTGCTTGAATAACTTTGACGTTAAATTTGATGATATCAGTGCATGTATATCTCTATTTGCTGTTTATAAAATAAATAAATAAATAAACAAACAAACTACACATAATTTATAAAATAGTACCGGCACATTCTGCAAAATACGACACTTTACTCGTGACACTGCAGTGAATTAAAAAAAATCTGCGATTTTCACAGGGCCTTCCTTGCAGTAACTTCACTAGAGTGAGTTATGATTATAGGAAGATACCATTATATCCTGAGCAACAGGGGGGGTTACATAAACTAACTGATGGGTTTACTTGCTGGGAGGTAAATTAAAACGTAAAAACATATTAAACTATTTTCTGTGGATATACCATGATATAAAAAATAAAAAAAAATATTGAATTATTAGAATTATTAAATATTTAGATTTTAAAAGTTCACCCATACACCTGGGCTAGTCCTGAGGTGGGGTTACCTGGACAGGTGTATATGGAGGTAATGCAGTTTGGTATTTGTGTTTTTGGTTGTACTGAGGCTGAGATTAGGCAAGGGACACTTCTGATGCCTTGATGAAGTCAAATAGGCTTCCTCATGGAAGACACTCTGGAAATGAACTGTCTAAAATAAAAAGTGTAAAAACTTCATCCCTGGACTGGTTAAAATAGACTGTTGACCAAGACTAGTTTTCTCTGTGCCGGTTGAGCATGACAGTCTTATAAATGAATGTTATCACTATACAAATAAAGGATTAAGTAAATAATACCAGTGTAAACTATTGTGCACAGAGAAAAGGGAAATAATGATGTACTTACCGGTGGGTTGGTGAGATACAATGGGGAAACCTGAAAGTTTATTTAAATGTATTATATCACAACAGTGAAGTTGTAATGTTTAATTTAAGTAAATGATGCTGATGTTTATCTCGCAGGGCTTGTTAAAATATAATGGTGTTATAATATCACTTACAATGTACTGGCATGGAGCACTAGAATTGCGTGGGGTGCTGCATGTCTGTGAGATGGGGGACACCATGCTTGGGCTTTACAATGTACTGGCATGGAGCACTAGAATTGCGTGGGGTGCTGCATGCCTGCGATGGGGGGACGCCATGCTTGGGCTTTACAATGTACTGGCATGGAGCACTAGAATTGCGTGGGGTGCTGCATGCCTGCGAGATGGGGGACACCATGCTTGGGCTTTACAATGTACTGGCATGGAGCACTAGAATTGCGTGGGGTGCTGCATGCCTGCGAGATGGGGGACGCCATGCTTGGGCACGTGTAGAACGCTGTTATTATGCAGCAGGGCGTGAGCATAATACAAGTCTATGGGGAAGTAAACTCCATAAGAGATAATCAGAAGGTATGGGTTTTAAAATTAGTATTACAGGAAATGGAATCAGAATGTTAATGGAATTAACGATTATGTGTTATAGTTTAGTGACATTGAGTCAAATAACCATGTTTGTAGTAGAAGATTTGTTTCTGTTTTTTAGACTAGTCCAGGGGGTGGGGATTGCTAGCAAGCAAGTATATGAGCTCCCTGTGAATCAGTTGCAGGCTGTCTCTCCTCTGAGGAGGTGTCTGTAAGATAGTGCAGGTTATTAAGGGACTGCAGTGGAAAGGGGGGCACTTGCTTGAGTGTTCCTGGAGCAGCGATTGCAAATACCATTTCTCTGTGTTGTTTTGTGTCAGTGTTATAACTGGCCAGTCTTGTTCCTGTAAAGTGTTCTACTGCTGCACTTTGGAAGTGGTGGGAATAAAGACCTTCTTTCTCCTTCTCCTTCTCCTTCTCCTTCTTCTTCTTCTTCTTCTTCTTCTTCTCCTTCTTCTTCTTCTTCTTCTTCTTCTTCTTCTTCTTCTTCTTCTTCTTCTTCTTCTTCTTCTTCTTCTTCTTCTTCTTCTTCTTCTTCTTCTTCTTCATTCATTCATTCATTCATTTATTTCTTAACAGACACCCTTACCCAGGGCGACTTACAGTTGTAAACAAATACATTTCAAGAATCACAGTGCAAGTAATAATACAATTAAGAGCAAGATAAATACAATGATGAATACAATGACTTTGGTTCAAGCAAGTACAAGTGTGACAAAATACAATTCAATAATACAGCAGATAACAGTGTCAGTGATACTTACATCAGGATATAATTAAATACAAAATACTACAGATTAAACACTTGGCAGATTACAGTACTCTGAAGTACAGGATTAAATGCAGTAAAATAGGGGGCAGACTTGCAACATCTTGTCTGTTGACTTCTTCCTGCCTGGCCACTCCAGTATCTACTACTGGCTACACTACCACATCCTTCCTGCAGATGCCCTGTGTGATACCCCATTCAGGCATTTTGTTTGTTAGTTTTTCTTATTATTACCCATCAGTAGTTTTGAAGTTTTGTTCCTGTATATAGTTCTGTTTAATCAGTTGGCTGTGAAACTGAATTCTACTGCCTTTACCAGATCGCATCAATCTGGAGCTGAGGATTGTACATTTTATTACTTGAGATTGGAGTTTAGAATTGTAAAGCTTACTGTTAAGGTGAGTATTAAAAAAACAACAAATTAAAGTTGGATGAGCCGATTGAAAAAATTGCTCACCATTTCAAAATGGCCTCTTAGTGCACTGATAGTGTAAGAATTATTGCCCACATTGTCAAACAGGGAACACAGCAATAACGATCCATGATGTGGTACGGAACAGAAAAGCCAGAGCATTTGTTGTGTTTTTTTTTTTTTTTTCAATCGCTCTTCCTGCAGAGTTTTAGAGGACAGATCTCAAATCCCAGTGCACTAGAGCAGCCGTTTTGAAAAGAGCTTTGAAACCGAGTTAAAAAGTGTAAAAAGTCAGGATGTTAACAATAAAATAAAATTGACAGGTATGTTTAAACAGCTGTAGCAATACGCGGGGTTGCATAATGCTGTATTAACTAAAGCACACCTTACAAAAAGTTGTTTCTTTCTATATTTGCTTATTATATTATTATAAATATCATATGGGAGATACTGAAATTGAAGAAGGGAACTATGAAAAAGACCTAGGAGTTTATGTTGACTCAGAAATGTCTTCATCTAGACAATGTGGGGAAGCTTTAAAAAAGGCCAACAAGATGCTCGGATATATTGTGAAAAGTGTTGAATTTAAATCAAGGGAAGTAATGTTAAAACTTTACAGTGCATTAGTAAGACCTCACCTAGAATATTGTGTTCAGTTCTGGTCACCTCGTTACAAAAAGGATATTGCTGCTCTCGAAAGAGTGCAAAGAAGAGCAACCAGAATTATTCTGGGTTTAAAAGGCATGTCGTATGCAGACAGGCTAAAATAATTGAATCTATTCAGTCTTGAACAAAAAAGACTACGCAGTGATCTGATTCAAGCATTCAAAATTCTAAAAGGTATTGACAATGTCGACCCAGGGGACTTTTTCGATCCTGAAAAAAGAAACAAGGACCATGGGTCACAAATGGAGATTAGATAAAGGGGCATTTAGAACAGAAAATAGGAGGCACTTTTTTACACAGACAATTGAGGGTCTGGAACCAACTCCTCAGTAATGTTGAAGCTGACACCCTGGGATCCTTCAAGAAGCTGCTTGATGAGATTCTGGGATCAATAAGCTACTAACAACCAAACGAGCAAGATGGGCCGAATGGCCTCCTCTCGTTTGTAAACTTTCTTATGTTCCTCTTGCGCCCCATTTTCAAATCAAACTAGTAACTGTCACTGTATACCTAAAGCAAAAGCTTACGTACACCTTAACCCGCTAATTTCAAAGTAGGCGCTTTGAATGACAGGCGCTGTAGCTGGCAAATGAAAGGGCACAGGGTGCAGGTCTTGATGATTGACAGTCATTTAAACAAATGAGAGCATTGTAGCACTGCTTCAGTCAACGCGATCTGTCAGAACAGGGTGAAACTACAGTACTAATGGACCATTGAGATGACTGACAGCGACCCCCAGCCATTCAGAGCGGTACGGAGGCGGGACAGACAGCAAGTATAAAAACTACACAAACTAAGAGAGGATTTCTAAATTATTTTTGGTAAGAAAATTAAAAATAGCGAGTGGTTTTACCAACGTTTATCGTATATAAATATATTTAAGTCGAACTCATTTTTGGATAATTCGACGTTTAACGAGCTTTGCCGTTTTTATTATCAAAAAGTAGCAAGTCTATTTATAACTACCTATGCTTAATATTAAAAATGCTTTGATTGTGCGTTTGTATGTTTTTGTTGTTGTGGTTGTTTTGTTTTATTATTGCTATCTTAAGTATTGGACACTATTATATTAAATCCTGCTAATAATTGTTGGTCATAGCTTACTGGTAGATCACAGAGCGCGTTGAGATCCACTAAAATGGATTGCAGTGTTTGGTGTATTGGCCACCACTGGTGTAAGGAATATTGCTCACATTGTTAAACAGGTAGCACAGCAATAACGATCCCTGATGTGGCACGGAACAGAAAAGCCAGAGCACTTGTCATGTTTGGGTTTTGTTAATCGCTGTTTGCGACGGGGTGGCTGGGGGGTGACGTCAGGTCAGATGCAGGAAGGGAAAAATACTGACATCAGTACTGCAGATTTCAAACAAAAAGACGAGGCGGCGCTGTTAATTTAAATACAAAAATAAATCAAATATTTTTAACACAAAAACACTTGCTCACAGAGCAAATAAAAATGTTAAACAAAAAATAATCACGGACACCAAACAAACTGGTCAGGCTGGGCAATCGCTTTCACTGAACCCGCGGTAAGTTTAATTTCATTTCGCTTGAGCTCTTTGATTCTCCACCGCCTCTCGTTCCTCCTGAACTCCCACCCGAGTGCAGCGAGCTGCAGGCTTTTTATGCAGGTGACCATCTCCTGATTAGCAACAAATTAAATCACTTAATTCGGGAGATGGCCACCTTCTGCACGAAGCTTTCTAATTATTCCTGGCAGAGGACGAGTACCCACCTCGCCTCTGCCAGAACACATTTTAAATAAAACAATAACAAAACCTGCAGCGTCTCGCCGTCACAGAAATAAATACCTAAACAAACACGCACGACTTTTGCCGTTATTTAAAAAAATACAATACATAAATCATAATAAACAAATACAAAATAACACGGACGGAGGGGGAGACCCCGTTCTAAAAATAAACAAACCCTGTACAGGGCTGCTCGCCCTGTTACACTCTTCTTGCAGTGATTTAGAGGACAGATCTCAAACCCAAGTGTACTAGAGCAGCCATTTTGAAAAGAGCTTTGAAACAGACTTTAACGTTAGTGTAAAAAGTTGTCAGGATGTTAACAATGAAAAGAAAAATGACAGGTACGTTATTTAAACAGTTGTAGCAACACGTGGGGACGTATAACACTATAATTCTCAGAACCGCGCTACTTACTCTTGAAGCCAGGTGATGCATCCGGCATAGAGGCTATATACACCTATAGATAGATGCGTAGAAGTACTTTAATACTTTAAATACTGTTAGATGCTTATTTCAACCCCAGTGTTGCTACAAGAAGTTTTTCCTCACAAATCCAGCACATCCCTATGGACCGCTTCAGCACTGAGTCACTCATTTGACATCACTTGGTCATGTGATTACCTAGCTTATTAATGCTCAATGGGTAGAACCCCGAGGCAGAGCGCTTGTTTCGATACTGTTTAATGAGTGCAGTCATGCAAGACTAGCACCTCATCCTCTGTCTGCCCATCCGTTTGCCATTTCGCTCCCTTGTGATCTCAGGCTGTATACAGATTTGACAGACTGGGTATTTTAACTACCCACCACACGTGTGCACTTGTTATTGGTCAGTTTCCTCAGTTACGGATCAGTGGAGCCCGATCTAGATCTGCTTAGTGAACATGGGGCCAGTGGCAGTGCTGAGTTGAGCAGTAATGTAGACCTTGTTACAGGGCTGCAGAGAGTCCGTGTAGATTCCTCACTCCTGTGTGTAATCATGGGGCCAGTGCAGGGTTTCCCCTGGATTCTAGATTTTTGTAGTCCTAGTGACTAATACTTTCTAAAAACATTAGTCACTCCAGATATTCAGTAGTCACTACTGGCGCACAGCTCAAGTCTTCAAGGGTGTTATGAATCCTGTTTTTATTTTATACCTTAAATCACTGTATTGACCAAAACAATTATTGAATTAAACCATTTTAATAATGCTCTACAGTTTAAATAAATTGGTAATTTACAGCTGTAAAGTTTTAGAACATTAACACTCAAGAACCAGATTTATTTGCCCTGAAAAGCTGCATACAGACACAGAATGCATTATGAATTACTTATACCATGTATGTCTTTTTACAATAAAAAGAAAAAAAAACAATTGTTAGAATACTATATACAACCCATGGAAACAGAGTTTTGCAATAAGGCTGAAACTTTGCTGCTTGTTTTCTTTTTCTGTTATCTGATGCTTGTGAGCTTTGTTTGTTCTTTTTTTTCTGGTGTTCCGAATCCAAGTCTTCATCTTATACAACGTGTTGTTGTGTTTGTTCTATTTCACTCTTGCTGAAAAAACGAGTGGATTTTCTTCTGCGACATTTTACAGTATTGGCTACAGTTTTGTTTTTTAAATCACGCGCACGTTTACCGCAATCATGTATTTATATTGATGATAAAGTTATAGAAAAGAAGGCAAAGAAAAGTTCACTATCCACGCATCTCTACAGCTCACCTCAATACAAAAACATATTACTGGCATTTTTAAATTATTGGTGATTAAAACGTACAGTACTGATGTTAATTAAAAAAATAATAATAAAACGCTTACCTAGTATCAGTGCTGAGCTGAGCAGTAATGTTGACCAGGTTGTCACAGGGCTGCAGAGAGTCTGTGTAGATTCCTCACTCCTGTGTGTAATCATGGGTCCAGTGGCAGTGCTGAGCTGAGCAGTAATGTTGACCAGGTTGTCACAGGGCTGCAGAGAGTCTGTGTAGATTCCTAACTCTTGTCTTTTGTATTGTTTCCACAGCCTGATCAGAAAGGACAGTTTAATCTGCAGTGCGGCTAGATCTTTCTTCTACATCTGATTACAATGGAGCCTTTGAAACGTAAACATACAGAAGAGTCATCAACCTCGACACCAGCCTTCACTTCAGGACAGCTAGCAGCCCTGGCCATTGCTCCGTCTTCAGCAGAGGATGGGACAATACGAAAAAGAAGGAGAAAGAAGGAGGAGTTACCTGCACTATCCAGTAATATTAAGCCAATTTACCATTTCATTGTGTCGCGTTCAGCCAACACACAGAGGCTTGTGGTCCCAAGTTAAAGGAATACTGTACTTTATGTCCTGTGATTGTGAGGCATATTTATTAATTAGGTTGCATGTCCAGGGTTTTATTGGAACACCACAGATACACATATTCAAAGTATAAATACAGTTCTTATTCAAGCAGGATTGAAGGTCCTTAAATAAATGTGAACATGTATTTCTACTTAAAACACATGAGACATGGCACAATTTAATAATGTCCTTTATGCCTTAGATTCCACTAAGTGCTTGATAGTGCTTATTGAATAGACTAGTAGAAAATGTTAAATGATTTAATCAGAAGTTACGAAAACAACTTATCAAGATACGAGCTACACATCAGAATCTATACCAAGTATCACCTGCATATGTCTAGACATCAAATATCATCACAAGCATTTAAACAACATGATTTTCCCAACGTATTGTGGTAAAATGGTTTGCAGTGTGCAGGTGTAATGGTGATGTGATTACGAAACAGAAGACAGACAACAAAGTTCACGGTCCAAACGATATGTCTATTTATAATCCTGGTCTGATGACCACAAAGAATACAATACACAGCAATGTGTAATACACAGAAATAATAATACACAGTTTGAAAGAATACACACAGTAGAACACACACAAAGACACACACACGGTCAAGTCCAGAGTGAGTGCTAAAGTGCTTTTGGTGAAATACAATTTATTCATGCACAGTTGTGAAGTGTTGTGCAGGTTTAGTGCTGGCTTTTAGCGACAGCTCCGGATCGTGTTAGCCGTCTAATAAGAACAAACAAGTAGATTTTAGAAACGACAATAACAAACAAAACACTCACGGTAATTCACAGTACTCCTTTCTCAGTTCAGCTTAACCATAACAAAAGGAACAGATCACCTAGCCACGTCCCCTTTTGTATCATCAGTCACGCTCCCTTGGTTAGCGAGTGCAGCCGTTTCTCCTCCAATCCGCGGTTGCCACATCACTTTCCCTCTGGAGCGATGACTTGGTGTACCGTAGCTCCGCCCCCTTTCTAGATGGCCGACTTCCATCCTGTAAACAGGAAAAAAACATGGTGAACTTTCTGAAGATGCACACTCACCCTGTGGAGGATTCACTGATTCATCCTCAGCAGAAGGTGGGAGGCCACGTGGCCCCAGCCAATCAGTCAAACAAAACTCAACTTCCAATGAACAGCAGCAGTCTCTGCCCACATGTCGCCCTGACTACATGCTTTTATGATCGCTTCTTTCTGTCTTTGGGGGCTTGGTTGAGATATTGGCTGTTCTGCTCCCGGCCCATCTCATTATACCAGTTAAGCAGTGTGTGCTAGAAAGCCTTGTCAGAACATGGGTCAGGTAAGGGCGCAGTGGGGGCCTTACCTGACTATATCCCGTCTTTTTTGGAATTGTCGTCTCTTACCGTCAAGTAAAATCTATTTTTTTGTGTTTAATACATGTTAGGTATGAATGGGTTAAACAGACTCATTGTTTCAGGGCGTCATTCATTACAGTTCACAGCTCAGGAAAATTTGTGAAATATGTCTGTGGCAGGGCTTAGGCCCAGCACATGTAAAGAGTGATTTTGTTTTTAGTTTTGGGACGAATATCCAAATTAACATTTTTCTGACATGTATGAAGGCAAAGAAAAAGAAAAAAAGTTGTTTGTAACAAGATATAAGTACTAGGAGCTTAGAGCACATTATTTGAGCTGTGATTCCAAGACACCTCCAGGTCCTCTCTCTACCAGCTGAAGAGATCGCGTGCGCTCGTGCTCCCAGTGAACAGGTAAACCGCCGCTACCTTAACCTGCTGTTCTGATGCTAGTGACCGCCTGTGGCAAAGTGCTTAACAGTGTGCAGGTGATCAATAAACAGACAGACAATTATAATCCAGGTGCAATGTTGTTTAATGAGTTTGTATATCCAGTGCCTGAAGGCAAAACAAACAGTAAACTATAAATGATGCTAAGTAATACAGCGGCGTGTGTTACTTAAATTGTAATCCCCGGGTTTGTCCCGAAATAAAAGTCCTGTTCTTTATACATCCACACGAAACACAAAACACATACACAAGTCTGTTAGTGCGTGAATTAGTGCTCGTGGTTTAAATACAGTTATTTGTGATACAAGTGCAGTGCTGTTCCGGGTTTGTGCTGGCCCTTGGCGATAGCTCCGGAACGTGTTAGCCGTCTGCTAATAACAAGACACAGTTGGAGACAAACTAACACTCACGATATGGATACACAAAACACAGGTCCTTCCGGGTTCTTTTCTCTAACTAAAACGAAGGAACCGTCGCTTCATCCCCTACTTACACTGTCACTCATGACTCCTTGGTAAACGATTGCAGCCACTCCTCCAATCTGCGGCTGCCACATCATTTTCCTTCCGGGTAGATGAGTTAATGTACCGAAGCTCTGCCCCTTTTCTAAATGACCGACTTCCTTTTAACTCTCTGAACGAAGTGTCAGGCTGTGGAAGGGTGTGGATATTCACTGACACAGGAGACAGAAGTTGTAGTTGAAGCACCGCACAGGTGCTCAGGTTTATTTTGTTTAATCTTATGATTTGTACTGATTTCTTTTAGCCTGCAGAGGGCGCTGTTGTCCGTGGTCTGGCTACCAACTATGGTATCCAGAACCTACGGGAATACCACGGCAGGGTACTCAGTCCAGTTCAGGTGCACTCGCAGATGCTCAAAAATAATGAAAAAACGAAAAGGCAAAAAGAAACAGCGAAAATAAAACACAGTAAGGAGAACTACAAAATAAATGTGCTGCACTTTGCAGCGTGATTATCCCCAGTCGCCCCTAACCGTACGACCCGGGCCTCTGTCCTACACTAGGCTGTTTCCTCAGCTGACTTAAAACAATATCGGGGTCTGCCCATGGATTTCCCACTTTCTCTCTATTTCCTTAAATTATTTTCTTTGCGTTCTTGTGGAAGTTTTCTCCCGTCCGTCCACGGTCTTGTCGAGCAGCGTGACCGCTTGCTCGTTGTACAGATCTAAAGGGGCAGATCTGAAGAAACAACAAAGTATTAATTTATAGGACCAGCAATCCCCCCCAAGACCCGCCTCCCAGCCAATCAGAGAGGGGGGAAAGCGCACACACCCTCTTCCCCACCTCTCTGTGTCACTGCCATGACTGACAGGCAGATCCCACGGGACTGCCGCCCTCCTCCTGCAACATCGTGCATACGTCAGACGGCCAGTCCAGATCTCTCCCTGTTACACAGGCCAAGTAGTCCAGGGTACTCTGTTCCCATTACTTAGCGCCCTCACAGGTCGGGAGGAGATTTACCACCAAGAATCATTGTCTTTCTGTCACATCCCACCACTCAGAGTGGAGCCAAAGGAACACTCGGCTGAATCTACCTTTCCCATTACTCCCCCATTACTGAAGGGCTGCAACGCCAGATACCACCGAGCTATCCGGGCATTGCTATCCTTCATTGTGCTGAACCACTTGATTGGGGCGTGGTGTGTGACCAGATCAAATGAATGTCCCAGCAGGTAGTATCGTAAGGAGTGAGAAGCCCAGCTGTGTAGAAACCAAGCACCTCCTCGCTGTCTATTTCTACTGCTTTGGTTGGTAAGCTGAACCCCAAATCAAAACCTAAAGTGCGCAAGTACCAAGAGGATTATTTAAAATTTGCTTTCACATATACACTTGTAAATAATGAGGAACGACCATAATGCGTCATTTTTTCAGACATTTTAGCTAATGACAGCATGAAGCCTACGAAGCTTACGAGCCACTTGCAAACAAAACTCTCAGAGCATGCGAGTTCTTCAGGCGTCAAGCGAAGCAATTGAAAGGCCAGATCGGCTTGCTTAAAAAGCAAGTAACAATACCATCAAGGTCCTTAAAAGCTTTGTTAGTATACTTGATTGGCAAAAACATGAAGCCACACAGTATAGGTGAGGCCCTCAAGTCGATTCCTTTATCGCGGGACAATGTTGGAAGGCGTATAGATTTAATCTCTGCTGACATTAAAACACAGTTGATAGCACGTATCCAGAACAGTCCAAAATTAAGCACACAACTGGATGAAAGCACAGATGTAGCTTATTTAGCCCAGCTTCTTGTATTCATACAATACTGTTCTGAAGAGGAAGTGTGAGGAGTTTCTGTTTTGCCAAGCACTGGAGGGAGAGCTACAGGGGAAGCTATTTTCTCTGTTGAGTTTTTCACCACAAACAATCTTTCTTGGAGTAATTGTATTGGAGTATGCAGTGACGGGGCAGCTGCACTTGTCGGACACTAGAAGGGGTTCAGGGCCAAAGTGCGTGATGTTGCTCCGAGTGTAACATTCACACACTGTATCATACACAGGGAAGCACTCGCTGCAAAACAACTGCAGCCCGAAGCAAACAAAGTGCTACAAGATGCCGTTAGTGTTGTGAACTTCGTAAAAGCAAGAGCACTGAACAGCAGGCTCTTTACCATTCTGTGTGCCGTGGGAAAATACTGAAGCGCATTGTTCAACTGAAAGACGAACTTCGTTTTTTTCAGTTGGACAGCAACCCTACCCTCGCAGCACACTTTCTGGATGAAAAATGGCTTATACTGTGCTATCTGGCTGACAGCTTTGACAAACTCAACTCACTTCAAGGGCAGAATAGCAATATTTTGCTGCTGAGTGATAAAGTGTCTGCATTTCGCAAAAAACTTATGCTGTGGAAAGACCAGTTTGAGAACGGAAACTAAAATGTTTCCGTGTCTGAGTGAATTCCTTGAGGAAAATGAGTTGAATCATGGGCTTATTCATGACATTGTCTCTACTCACCTGGAAAAGCTTCAGTGTCAGTTTGCAGATACATTTCAAGAAACGACAGAAGAACACAACTGGATTCAGAATCCATTCAAAGCCAACATAACAACTTCCCATCTGTCAATGGCAATTCAAGAAAAGCTAAATGAACTATCCAGTGATAAAACTCATCAACTGGAATTCAATTCAAAACCTCTTGCTGACTTCTGGCTGGCAGTTGGTAAAGAATACCCTGATCTGTCACAAAAGCGATGGACGGACGCTGTTGCCTTTCACGCCAGCTTACCTGTGCGAGTCAGCATTGTCCGCTCTTTCAGCTATCAAACCATCCCGATCCCGCCTGGAGGTAGAAGGACATCTCCGACTTGCTGTCTCAACGATTCAGCCAAGAATGGACCTTATCGCAAATTCAAGCCCATCCTTCACATTAAATTAGTGAGTAAAATAAAACAGTTTGTGGTGTTATATGCATTTAAAACAGTTTATTTTTTATTTTTGTTATAGCTGAAAGTATTTGTTTAGGTAGGTTATAAGTGTTTGTTAATGGTATCGGTAAAGTTCTAGAAAAATAGTGTGTGTGTGTGGGGGGGGGGGGGGGTGGGCTGGCTTTGGGTACACATCGAGCTTGGCAATAGCATTTACATAAGAAGCATAAGAAAGTTTACAAACGTTTACAAGCAGTTATTTTTGAGTTTAGTTTTTTCTCTCTCCTCGCTTTCTCCGCTCTCACTCCTAATACACCCTCCCCGAGGGTAGGGAGCTGCAGGTTTATATACAGTGACCATCTCCCAATTAGCAACAATTAATTAATGAATTAACTCGGGAGATGGTCACTGTCTGCATGAAGCGACAGGATGCGTGACTGTCAGCTAGTTAAATAAATCACTAGCTGATCAGTCACGCATCCTCACAAGGTTTTTAAAATATAAAAACAATAACAAATACGCTGTGCTTTTATCTGCGCCGCAAACAATAATACAAATCATAAAAACACATATAAATATAGGGGCGGGACACTCCGCCACACATGCCCCCCTTGTCCCCCTCCTCCCTTTGTCCGGCCACCTCCTCCCTTAGTCCCCAAAGTCCCGCTAGCAGTCCCGGCCCAGGAACAGGGCCAGCAACGGGCCAAAGGTGGTGGCCACAGTGGGATGTCCTCTCACCCAAACAGCTGTAGCGTCCCGGTGGACCGTGCACAGGCCGGCTCCTCCTGCCAAGGAAATTTTGGGGGTGGTCCAGACCCCCTTCTACATGACCAGCAACCGTGGGGCTCCGGCCACCCATTCTCCTGCAGCAAAATTGCTGCGGGGGGAGCTGGTCTCCTGACCTCCCCCCCTTCTTCATGGCCGCATCTCCCCTCCATGGGGCTCCGGCCACCCGTTCTCCTGCCGCTAAAGTGTGGCTGGGGGAGCTGGTCTCCTGACCTCCCCCCGTTCTTCATGGCCGGCAGCTCCCCTCCGTGGGGCTCCAGCCACAGTATTTCCTGCCGGATGGCAGGACTGGTAGCGACTCCTGACGAAGCAGAACTCTCGACGACCCCAGGCGAAGCAGGACCCTCGGGAGGCGACGGCAGCAACAGCAGCGGACCCTCGGGAGGCGACGGCAGAAGCAGCGGACCTCCGGAGGTGAACTTGGGAGGGGAGCCCCTGGCCATGGAGGCGGCAGCGGGAGCTCCACTCCTCCCTCGTACCCTGTAACTGGTGGTTCCGCAGACGATGAGGAGCAACACGCAGCCCCGGGCGATGCGGAGCAACAGGCTGTGGCACTGCCACCTAAATTAAAATATTCGGTTCTACATGGTGCAATAAGCATACCATGTGTTGCGCCTTAATTGGGCAGCACGGAAGCCTGGCCAGGTTCCAAATACATTTCGAGGTTCTTATGCGCGGAAAGATTGTTTTAGGCAAGTATAAATAGTACCTTTGTTACGCCATAGGGGGGAGCTACTTACTTGCCTTGTGAGTTCCTGCCGCCTCCTTAGTTCCTGTTTAGTGACTCTATTCCGGGTTTGAAAAGACCGCGGCGTTCTTTTGCCTGGGAGGACTGCCACGGTAGAGCGATTCTGTTTACTTCGACCGTCGTTCCTGTTGGAAGTTGTTTTGTTTTTTATTAGCAAGTTCTTTGGGTCAGTTTCAGGCTGTTTAAGCCTGGGTCGTTCGCCTCTGCTGCCCACGATCGCTAAAGCCTGGAGCCGGCTTGTATGCGCCACGTTGCTGACGATTTTGTTTTTTCAAGTGCATGTTCATTTTTTTGTGGATTACTTGTCATCGCCTTCTGAGAGGACCTTCAAGCAAGCGGGTACCCAGGAGTTTGGTGAGATCGTTTTCTTGTTATTTTTGTTGCGGGACTGTTCTGTTTTTGTTTTATTTTGTTACTTTGTTCTCGCAGTGGATGTTTTGCTGGCTTGTTTACATTTAGTTTTTTTCTGCTCGGAACTTATCTTTTCTATTTGTTTTGTTTAACAGTATCCATTATTTTAGCCAATAAATGTTTGAGGTTATCCCTTGTTTCTATAGTGTATTTTTTGGGATCTCGCGTCCTTGATGCACTGTCGCTTCGCCTTTCCCCTTTGTTAATAATTTGGGTATGTTTGATACAGGGAGGTAATCCCTCCGTAGGGATTAGCTTTGTGCTGAGGGCGAGTCGTTACAAGGCAGCCCCGGGCGATGCGGAGCAACAGGCAGCCCCGGGCGGTGCAAGGCAGGCATCCTTGGGTGGAGCGAGGCAGGACAGGAACAGTCCTTTCCATGGCGGTAGAGGCGAAACCAGCAGGTATTCACTCTCTGCTGGTGGAGGTAGGAGGGGCAAGGAGTCCTCCCACGGCGGTGGAGACGGAACCAGCAGGTATTCACCCTCTGCTAGTGGAGGTGGGAGGGGCAAGCAGTCCTCCCACGACGGCTGAGGCGGAACCAGCAGGTATTCACCCTCTGCTGGTGGAGGTGGGAGGGGCAAGCAGTCCTCCCACGGCGGCTGAGGCGGAACCAGCAGGTATTCACCCTCTGCTGGTGGAGGTGGCAGAGGCAGAGACAGCTCCCGCTGCTCTGCTCCTGCTGGTGGAAGCGGTGGAGACAGAGGCAGCTCCCGCTGCTCTGCTCCTGCTGGTGGAAGTGGTGGAGGTGGGGACAGTGTTGACCTCTCTCTCGGTTTCTAAAAATTTGCCTGCACAACAGGTTTCAGACACCCTGGTTACTTGCCATGGCTAGTGTTTTAATTAATATGAAACTCCACTGTAAGCACTTTTTGGGCGATTCAAGAGACACCTGGACCAGTATCTTTTCAGATAATACCAAAAAACGCTTCCATCCTAATTTTTAGAACTCAGCTCTCATTATTTTCTTATAATATAATGAGATACATACTCCTGTCTTTCTTAAAGCACCTTCCATTGGTTATCATTCAAGGTTGGCAAATCCCGCTTTTAAGAGCCAACACCGAATCCTGCTTTGAGGTGCCAAAGACTAAGCTTTATTTTTTGAAGGTCTAATGCCCTTCCAGAATTCTACTGTGTGTCTGAGACAAACCAACCAACCAATATTTCACTTTACAGTTTCCCTATAAATAAATACCTTTGTTTCTTACTGCAGTAAAATCTTTATATAAACCAAACATGTATATTCTTTGGAATAATTGATATAGTAATGTCTAAATACTTTTTGTTTAGTTGGAGAAACTCAACTAATTCTTAAATTGCTTAAATGAAATGAACATTATCACAAACGTGTCAACAATATCGTTGCAATATTGTCAACGCCATGCTTCTGTTATAATAAACTTTTTTGGCCAAAACCAATGAGTCATCTTCAACACTGCTTTTACTACAAGCAGGTGAGAACGAGGTTACAACATTAGTTGTATTCCTTCAGCAAGTTTACTGTTAGAGTTACAGTTCATACTTTAAATGATTTTATAACATGTAGTTCTAATTCAGATATGTCAATATAGCAATCTCTTATAAACTACAATTCTATTTTACTTCATTTTAATTAGCAGCAAATTCAACCTTGAATATTAAAACTTAGGACTGCTCATACATTTACTTAATGTTATTATATTATATTAGGTTTCTTATTTATGTAAATACTTTTGTTTTTTCTTACTATAATCAAACCTAGTTCGATTGCTTCTAGCATATTAACTGTGCTCCATAGATTCTGCCATTCTGCTCTCGCTGGATCAGAATGTTTTGAGACTCATATCGAGGAACTATCATATCGAGGAACCCTAAATGAAGTATCGCAGAACACTAGCAGGGCTGTCCTTATACTCAGCTGCTGTGTGTGGATGTGTCTCAAAGCCTGTTCTAACAGCTCCATTCCTCACATTGCAGGTGTGATGCAGAGCTGGACTGACCCTGCGGAGTCTCTGAGTCTGTGCAGGGCTGTCATTATGTGTGGATGTGTCACAAAGCCTGTTCTAACAGCTTCATTTGTCTCCTTGCAGGTGTGATGCAGAGCTGGACTGACCCTGCGGAGTCTCTGAGGCTGTGCAGGGCTGTCCTTATGTGTGGATGTGTCTCAAAGCCTGTTCTAACAGCTTCATTTGTCTCCTTGCAGATCTCAAAAGGAAGTTCTTTAATTCTATAGGAGGCTTCAGTGAAGAAGACCTGCGCTCCATCAGTAAATATTACCAGCCCTACCTGGTGTACGTCATTGACTATGACCTCACCAGCATCCTACAGAATCTAGTCACAAAGCGCATTCTCACTAACGAGGAGGCAAAGGTAGGTTCTGTTTCTGCTGTTAAACAGCAGCAGTGTTGAGGTGTGCTTGGTGTGGATTGACTGAGACAGAGACACAGTGAGAGGGACTTGTTTCAGTTCCATCATTAAGAGGTGTGGGACAGGTTCTCCACTTCTCCTGATGAAGCTGTGTTTCTAAGCACTAAGTAGATGGTATTGATTTGCATTCATGTTACTGAAAGAACAGTTCTGTTCTAACATGAGAAATAATTTACCACTCGACTTGTTTTTGCAATGTTTTTTATATGCAAAATCATAAAACCTGAAATGATGTTCCCTCGTACTGAAATATACCTTCAAACTGAAAATCTATATATATATGATTGTTTAAATCAGACATTCTCTGTATAACTGAACATTAATAATTGCTTAATAATGTGTATCAAATATATTAAGGGTCATTGCCTTCTCCGTAAACTAATAATGTCACTTTATTATTTCATTAATGCCTTGACTTTAAAGACATTGGGTTGTGCAGCTCTAGGTGCCACTAAAGAGCATGAAGCTCTGCATGTGATCTGGATCAGTGAACTTTTTGGTGAAGCAATGGTTCAAAGGGCTCAGTGATTCACAAGACTTCACGTTTCCCATCACTAGAAATCAGACCTCAGAAACCAGGACAGTCTGTGCAGTTCAGTGGAGCAGGAGATGCACAGTACTAAAGGGTTAACCTCATCCTGTATCTATATTGAAGCGTTAATGACGTGGATGTATCTAACTGGCAGATGTCAGTATGTGCCTGTCAGAGAGCGTGTGGTAGAGTAGTGTTGCAGTCGAGGCTGGCAGCAGCAGGAATAGCAAACACTGAGGCAGAAGACTGCAGTTTAAGAGCTTTCACACACTTCAAACAAAACATTTAAACAAAGGAACCAACATTACAAATCAAAACAGCACCCAAGCAACGCTATCCCAGTGCAGAGACAGGAGCACAACCTGCTCCCAGTCCTTTCCCTCAGCTAACTAACCCAGGGAGCTGTCTCCCAGCCACTCTTTTGTACATGTGGCCATCCCCAAATTGGCAATCAATTAACCATTTGTGAATGGCCATTCAATACTTATTTCTGCAGGGATTTTAACCTCATACCTGCCAAACTTAAATAAAAAATAAAAAACGTTAACATACACACAATTTGACATGCAGGGTCTCAGCCCTGCCACAGACCGACACGCCCTCATACCTTTGTTAAGATTTTAAAAAATGGGTTTTAACAAAATATTATTCTGCGATTTTAAATAGCACGTCTGAAACACTTCTGTGATTAAGGCAGTTGATTGACGAAATCGTTGCTTAAAGAGTTGATTCTTTCGAGTGTTTAGCAAAAAATAAAATGTGTTAGTTTAAAAAAAGTAATTACTGTTTGGTAGTAATTCAAAATCTAAATTGTATTCAGTCTATAAACAGATTATGTCCATAGTTCTATTCGGTTTATAATTTGTATTTAAATCTAAAGAGATGGTTCACTGTTACCATATTGTGTACATTTCCTATCCTTTCATCCTCGTTCCTTGCGGTCTGTGAGGTTCAGTACAGGTTAGGAGCTGACATTCACCTGGGTCACCTGGGTCCTGCTCATTCCTCACATAGGGAGGGCTGTTTGACTCTACCTACAATAGCAGCTGGAGGTGATCCTGTCACAGTAACCCTGCCAGCTATGGCAGCATCCCTTTGTGTTCCCATTAGGAGCAGGGAGGGAGGGAGTGTGTGCACGGAGCACAGAGACACCGCTGCTGTAGTGGGGAATGAACCAAATCACAATGAAGAAGATAAGCCAACTTCAAACATATAGGGGAGAACTTGGAAGAAACCAACCACTTCTATACTTGACTTTCTTCTGTGTTTTCCCCAGTGAATTAGCTCACCTTGTTAAACACACTGGGGTGTTCTCCAGACAGGTTTTAATGAGCGTGCTTTCCCTTTCAGAGTTACAAAGACAGAGAGGATGCTGAAGGATCTGAAGGTGTAGCCTGGTTTGTAAGTGATGTGCTTGGAAAGAGCAGAGACGTAGTGATCAAGCTGTGGGAGGCACTGGCTGAGGAAATAGTGCGCTTCCCATCACCCAATATGAAGACCATACTGGAGGAGGTTGCAGAGCGGGGTAAGTCATTCTAGAGTTGCATTCTCAAATCAATGACTGCACTCGTTCTGTTACTTTCCTTCTTAGTGGAATCTCAAGACATGCTGCAGTCCTCATTGTTTCATGAGATGATTACCAAAGTCATTGTATTTATCTTGCTCTTAATTGTATTATTACTTGTACTGTGATACTTGAAATGTATTTGCTTACGATTGTAAGTCGCCCTGGATAAGGGCATCTGCCAAGAAATAAATAATAATAATAATAATAATAATAATAATAATAATAATAGATAGTTTATTATTTCTTTTTATTTTCTCCTGCACTGCACAACAGGTCTCTGTTTAGTTTATTATAAGGCTGTGAAGGTTTAAAAGTACTTCCTTCCCTAAAGAACAGTACTTGCTTACTTCAAAGGCTGTGCTCTGTCTTAGTAGTTTGTCTTACACATAAATCAGTTATTGGAACATCATTTGTTCTTGTTTTCACACATTCCCAGTTTCTTGAACCAAACATTTACATTTCTTTTTTCTTGTTTTTATTTTACAATAAATGTTTACACTGTATTGAGAATATACAGACATCAAGCACATAGACATTGACACAATTCTGAGGGATCAGAAACATCAGCTACTTCCAAGATACACAGGCACTGCCACACAGACACACATGCAGAGAGATAAACCGATTCACACAGGGAGACAGACAGACAAAGAAAGACACACTGATATGGGCAGACAAACCAACACTTATAATGACAGACAGAGATAAACAAACATGAGACAGACAGATTGTGAGACGCACAGCGAGACAGACAGACACACTGACAGGGACAAAGACAGAAGGAGGAAGACAAACAGACATAAACACACATGGAGACAGACAGATTGTGAGACACATAAACAGACACACAGAGGGAGACTGACAGACACAGGGAGACAAACACCCACAGGGAGACAGACAGACACACACACTGACAGAGGGAGAAAAACAAACACACACACACACACACGGAAACAGACACAGACAGATAAAAAATTACAGACAAAACAGACAAAGAAAGACACATTAATAGGGACAAACAAACCCACTTATAATGACAAAGATAAACACACACACACAGGCAGACATAGAGCTCCCTATAGTATCATTAAAAATATAAAACAATATATTCCTTCACGTTAACATGAGTGTTTATAGGCATGGCAGTTTACAGAAAGGAAGTTTATTCAAAACTAATGTATTGGTGTAAATAGTGTGGGTGTGTTTATTTAAGTTTGGCATGGATGGGGTTAATTCCATCCCTGCTGAATACATGTGTGGAATGTGGCTGGGTCTTGACTGAATAATTGATCATCAAGCAAGGAGAAATCCTTCGTTTGGGTGGAGGGAGTTTTGGTGAGTTGTTGAATTGTGTTTGTGTTTTGTAACGGTAGTGAAGGCAAATGCCCTTGTTTGTTTATTCCTGTTTTGTTCTTTGTTTAGTGTTTAATAAACATGTGCAGCAGCGCTTTTAAACTGCAGCTTCTGTCTCTGGGTTTGCTTTCCTGCCGCTGACCAGCCTTGACCGCAACGCTACCCTCTACAGCAAGGAATTCCATTTAGACATGAAACTGCAAAATCAAGTGGTGTGCTTGTAAAATATCTTAATTACAGAGTGATATATTATTAATAATTTAGTAATTCCTACATCTAATGGATCCCATTGTATCAGGTATCTGTTGAAATTGTGATTAGAACTGTCTTCATATAATATCAGAACTGTTTCTTTTTTATATACCTCACAAATCAAATACAATTATCCACAAAGGTTTTGTCTACTTTGAATACAGTATTGATTACACCATATTTAAACTCTTTAAATAAAGCTGATGAACAGCACATGCAATAACGAATAGGCTGCTGAAGACTAGTGGCATTACAAGTGTAACAATGTCAATGAAACAGGTGCCAATGCTGAGTGAATTTCAGCCTTTAAGAATGTGATTGCTCTGCTGTAAACAGCTTCCATCACTATTACTGCTGGTCTCATCTGTCTTTATTGCCTCTAGGATCTGCCCTTCTGATAGAGATTCACAGATCATCACGGACCAGAACTGAAGACACGTATTAAAGGTAAGCACCCTCTCTAATGTATCCAGCTGATCCACTGTTTTATCAGCACTTTCTTCAGCTGTATTCATGAGGATTTCATTGTTATTCACAGAGCTCCAGGACAAACACAAAGCAGCCCTGGATCCATACACTAGAGCTCTGGAGGAACAGCCTGGTCCTGGTAATGCCCACCCCAGAGAGGTGAGCTTTGAGAACCGGTACACAGAGCTGATGATCATTAACCAGTATAGAAGAACCGGGGGTGAGACTCACCATGAGCTGCTGGAGACTGGGAAGAAGCATGCAAAGCTGCTGGAGAGCCGAACGCAAGAGAAATGTAAACGGATCTGGATCAATCAGCTTTTCAGAAGGAGCCCTGGAAGGGATGAGCACCCCCGCATTGTAGTGGTCAGTGGAGTGGCAGGAATAGGAAAAACCACCATGGTGCAGAAGTTCATGTTTGACTGGGTCCGGGACCTTCATTACCAGAGGTTTGAATTTGTGTTCCTGTTTAAATTCAGGGAGCTGAACCTAATAGAGGAGGAGGAGGCGATGCCCCTAACGAGGCTGATTGTAAAGCTGAACAAGCATCTCAATGATCCGCTGTTAAGAGAGATCCTGAAGAGACCGGAGTCTGTACTGTTTGTATTTGATGGCCTGGATGAGTACAAGCACAGACTGGATTTCAGACAGAAACGACTCTGCTCAAATCCAGAGGATGTGTTTCCTATTCCTGTCATTGTCACCAGCCTGATAACACAGACATTACTGAAGGGATGTTCAGTGCTGATCACAAGCAGACCAACAGCCCTGGAGCCCCTGGATACAAAGAGAGTTGATCGGTATGCAGAGATCCTCGGGTTCTTCCCTGAACAAAGGAAGAGATACTTCATGAAATTCTTTGACTCTCCGCTTGGCACTAAAGCTTTTGAGTATGTGGAGCAGAATGACATCATCTACACCATGTGCTACAACCCATCCTATTGCTGGATTATCTGCTCTGTTCTGAAATCCCATTTCACTGCAGAAGAATGGAAACAGAGACACGCCCCCAAAACTATTACCAAGCTGTTTGTGATCTTTATTGCCAACATCCTCACCAATCACAAACGAGAAGCTGACGACACACGAGGGAATCTAGTCAAAATCGGAAAGATGGCTTATCATGGGGTGAAGAATAGGACCCTTGTGTTTTATGATAAATTTGAGATGTCTACCTTTGGTCTCACGTCTCTTCAGTCCTCTCCATTCCTCTCTGGGTTCATGAGAGAAATCCTGCAAAGAGAAAGCTGTCTGGAGCACACAACCTACACATTCTTCCATCTCACCATACAGGAGTTCTTGGCTGCCTGTCACTACTTCCTTGATCCATCAGCGGATGTCAGTGAGATGCTTGGAAACCTGGACTCCTGTACAGACGGATCGTTTGAGATCTTCACTCGGTTCTTGGCAGGACTGTGCAAGTTTCCTATGACTGAACCACTACAGAGTATCCTGGGGCAGTTTGAGACACAAACGGGTCATAAGGTACTGGGGTGGCTGAAAGAAAGGACTGAACGTGCTGTGAAGGATTTACAGAACAAGAATAAAACAAAAGAACTTCTACACATCTTTCAGTGGCTCTATGAAACTCAGAATGCATTATTAATAAGAGACTCGATTAGAGAGCTGACAAAGCTGGAGTTTACAAACACAACTTTAAGCCCTCTGGACTGTGCAGTGCTGGGATACGTCCTCAGCCAAGGTGGAGCTGTCAAAGAGATTGATCTGTCAAGTACACGTCTCACAAAGGAGTGTCTGAACAGACTGAGTCCAGCTTTCCACCGCTGTCACACACTCAAGTGAGTAATACAGTCTCTCTCTCTTACTCTCACTTTCTGTCTCTCTCTCTCTCTCTGTCTCTCTCTCTCTCACTGCACTGTGGTCAGACAGTAACTAAATAATTGCATCTACACTAAAGCTTCTGATATCATAGAGTCGTGGTGCTCAGAATAAATGTTTGTGACTAGGTATACCGGTCAAGAAGGAAACATGCACAATGTTGACACTTTATTATTTATAAACTATAATAAAATAATGGCAGCAATCTCGAGGCTTTTAAAGAATTACGCAGTTTGCTGTAAGAACAATTCTATATCTGGGTTGATTAGTTCTCTTATAAAAGTATTTAATTGACGTGTTACAAGATCGATGATTTACTATGAACACACATACACACGCAGACACAAGAAACATTTAATCAATAGCAGTATTTTATTAAGTACACAAATATTAAACAGAAATCAGAAAGTCAGAAAGTAAATCTCATAGTTTCTAAACACAAAACACAAGTCAAAGCCCTCACTCCGCATTCATGCAGCTAGCAGGGCCAGTGAAACATGACACCGCCTATACACTCACCCAGCAGCAGCAGCACGCAGGCTGTGAAGTATCTACTGTTCTCTAACACACGCTGTGGAAGGGTGGTGGGTAATTCACTGACACAGGACACAGAGAGATGAGTCTGAAAACACCGCACAGGTGCCCAGTTTTATTAGAAACTGATTTTTGGTTCAGCCCGCAGAGGGCGCTGTTGTCTGTGGCCTGCCGTACCAACTATGGTAGCGACAGAGCCACAACTATACCAGAGCGGTACAGGGTACAGAGGTTAAAACAAAAACACTAATCAAAAGGCGAAAAGGAACAGGGAAAACAAAACACAGTAAACAAAACTACAAAATAAAGAGTGCTGCGCTCGGCAGCTTCACCCCGACTGTCGCTACCCGCACGGCCCGGGTCTCCGCCCCACACTAGCGGCTCCCTCAGCCTGCTAGACACTTTATCGGGCCTGCCCAAGAGTTCTCCCCTACCGCTAGTTCTTTGATTTCTTTCTTTATTATTTCTTTGTCTTGCTGGGATTTTTCCTCCCGGCTAATTGTCCTCCAGCGCTTCCGCACGCCGTTTACATCTCCGTGGGCAGACCTGAGGGAACAGCAGAATGAAACTTATAGGGTCAGCAATTCCCCAAGACCCGCCTCCCAGCCACTCAGAGAGAAGGAAAGTCCGCACACCCACTCTCCCCTCCCGTGTCACTGCCATGACTGACAGGCGGATATTGACGAGCTGCTGCCCTCTCCCTGCAGCACTATGAACACGTCAGAAGAGTCAGCACAGGCCTCCCCCTGTTACACACACGCACACACACACACACACACACACACACACACACACCCACACTTACACACACACTCATCCACGCATACACACAGCCTAAACTGAAATGGTGCAGACAGTCTTAGAATATATCATAGCAAATAGCTTAAGGATATAGCAAGTTTACTTTTTAAAATAAATTCTTCATACAACAATATGAGGTAGATTACTTATAGTTACTTCATCAAGTTTCACAAAAAGTTATTTCACACGCAAGGTATGCAAACTAAATAATTAATAGTTCAATTCTATGTGAATGTGTTACAATTAATTACTTTAGTTCCATGAAAGGAAAATGTAACTGGAATTGTACTCAACGATTCCTTAGACTTTTGGTCTGCTGGTTTGGAAACTCAAATCTGTTGAAGTGGCCAGTACAAAAAGCTCTCCTCTCAGCAACAAAGTCTTCAATCCCACATTGGATCAAACTTGGCAACAAAGCTTTCAATCCTCGATAGAATCAACAAACGGCTGCACAAAGTCTTCAGTCTTCGGTATAGGATCCACAACAGCGCCCGTCCCCTTTTAGGTGTACAGCAGACCCAGACGGGTTTGTCTGATAGAAGTCTCACATTTCATATTTCTTTGTGGGCATGAATGGGAAGCCAGTGTGCTTAATTTGTAAGCAACGTGTGTGTGTGTGTGTGTTGTGAAATAATACAGCATTGAAAGACACGGTGAAGCAAACCATGGCAAGAAATATGATAAATATACAGGAAAGTTACGTGAAGATGAATACTCTGAATTAACACAGTCACTGAAAAGCAGCAATTGACATTTACTAATTCTTGTAGCATAACTGATGCTGTTGATCTGCTCACAAAATAGGTGTTTCTTAAAAACCATTTTCTGCTGGAGAGTTTTTGATGAAATGCTGCTGAAACAGTGTGTCCTGAGAAGCGTCAAGCTTTCTCCATCATGAATATCAACAAATCAAAATGGAATTCTCAATTCAACTCGATTCTCAAGCTCAGTCATTTGCTCCAGACGCTGATGCGCTGGTTCAAGCAGAGGTCTCAGGTATCAGGAAGCAGCAGGAACAGTCACTCATATTCTCTGTCTATCTTTTGGTGAGTGCTAAATAACAAATGGATCCATATCTGTTTATATTTTGCAATTTTTGTTAGTGCTGGGATGAACACGTAATTTCCATGTTTGGATATTTGTTCAAGATTTAGATACTTGTTCAGATATTCATTTTCAAAACGTTATCAAAGCCATTATATGTAACACTGTATTAAAGTTGAAAACTATTCCAGAGGTGAGAAAGGCCTTACTTTACCGTTGTGAATTAACTACAAAACAAAGAAAGCAATACAGTAGTCAAAACTTGTGTCTATTTGTCTTGTGTGTAAGTAGACAATGCATTTTTTAATAATGCCTGCCATTGTTGTGTCTTCGCAAGAAACAAAATGGCCATAGACACGTTTCCATAAAGTAATAACATTAGTTCCCTTTCAAGTATGAAATGTATTCCATTACAGTACACCATACCGCACAGTGCACCGCACCTCACCGTGCCTCTGTACACTGTACCGCACATGCACCGCGCCTCTGTACACCATACCGCACATGCACCTCACCGCATGCCGTTTCTGTGCACTGTACCAAGACAGTGCACCGCACCGCATCGCGTGCCTCTGTGCACCGTGCCGCACAGTGCACCGCACCGTTACCGTTAACTGTGCACCGTGCCGCCTGATTAACCGCAGCCGTGCCGTTATCCTCTGTGCGCCCGTGCCGCACGCAGCACCGCCGTGCCGTTAACATCTGTGCGCGATGCCGCGCATTAACGCCGCGCAGTGCCGATGCCTCTGTGCGCCGTGCCGTACTGATTGCGCCGCGCCGTGCCGGATTAATCTGTTGCGTGCCGCTGCGACCAGTTAGCGCCCGGCCCCGTTCTCTGTAACGCCCGTTGCCGCACAGTGCACCCGGCGTTACGGATTAACATCTGATGCGCCGTTGCCGCCTGATGCGCGGCCCGTTATGGATGCCTCTGTGCCGTGCCGCTGGTTAGCATACGCACCTCACCATTGCCTCTGTGCCGTTGCCGGCATGCGCCCCACCGTGCCGTTAGCCTCTGTGCACCGTTACCGCACCTGCGCGGATGTTGGTCTCTGTGCGCCGTGCCGCGCAGTTTCGCGCCTCACCGTTACCGTTAGCATCTGTGCCCGTGCCCTGCTGGTCTGCCATACGCATCGTCTTATCTGTGCACCGTGCAGCACAGTGCACCGCACCGCGCTCTGCACCCGTATCGTTTCGCGCCTCTGTACCGCATCGCACAGTGCACCGCACCCGCCCTCTGTACAATCATCGCGCTGAGTGCACCGCACCGCGCCTCTGTACACCGTATCGCACAGTGCACCGCACCGCGCTTCTGTACACCGCATCGCACAGTGCACCGCACTGCACGGCGCCTCTGTTACACCATACCGCATAGTGCACAGCACCGCGTTTTGCTCTGTACACCGTATCGCACAGTGCACCGCACCACCGCGGTATCTGTACACCGCATCACACAGTGCACCGCACCGCATCGCGTTCTCTGTACACCATACCGCACAGTGCACAGCACCGCGCCTCTGTACACCGTGCCGCACAGTGCACCGCACCACCGCAGTCTCTCTGTACCGCACCGCACAGTGCACCGCATCGCATCGTTAACTCTGTACACCGTATCGCACAGTGCAGCGTGCCGTTAACCTCTGTACACCGTGCCATCGCACAGTGCACCGCACCATGCCTCTGTACACCGTTATCGCACAGTGCACAGCACCGTGCCGCGCTCTGTACAATCGTATCGCTGGTGCACCGCACCTCACCGTTAGTCTCTGTACACCGTTGCCGCACAGTGCACCGCACCGCATCGTTTATCTGTACACCGTTGCCGCACCGAGCGCAGCACCGCACCGCATCGCGCCTCTGTACACCGCACAGCACCTCACCGTTAATCTGTACACCGTATCAAGATACATGCGCCGCACGGTACCGCGCTCTCTGTACACCGTGCCGCACAGTTCACCGCACTGTGCCTCTGTACACCGTGCCGCACAGTGCATCGCGACGTGCGCTCTGTACACCGTGCGACGCGTTAAGGTCTCTGCCCGTGCCGTGCCTCTGTGCGCGCATGCCGGCACAGTGCACCGCACCTCACCGCATCTGTACACTGCCAGCACATGCACCGCACCATACCGCGCCTCTGTACACCATACCGCACAGTGCACCGCACCGCATCGCGCCTCTGTACACCGCATCATGCACATGCACCGCACCGTGCCTCTGTGCACCATACCGCACCGTGCACTGTAGTACACCATGCACTGCACCGTGTCTCTGTGCACTATACTGCACCGTGCACCGGACCTTACCATACCGCGCCTCCGTACCGCCCTGTGCACTGCAGTACACTGTACCGTGCATAAGTTGCCGTATTGCAATGTACATCGTACCGTATTCAGTGCCGTGCACCGTACTGTGTTAACACCCGCGTGCATTACTAGAGTCTTGCTGCAACGATGCATGGGTTCCATTCTTGCAGAGAAGCCTATCCCTTCAGAGGATAACGCCATCAATGCATCTGGCGGCAGATAGTGTTCCAGTCGAAAAAACGAAAGGCAGAAGCCCCTCGCGGTCTTCGGCATTGACCCCATCCACCCCCCCGCCCCTCCCCGAGGCATAGGAAGGCTAACCGCCACCACTCCGAGTGACCCGGCCATTAAGATCCAGATGGATCGCATGTGGGAAGCCATCTCAGCCCAGAGCCAGATGCTGAGGCGTGTCCAGTGCAACCCACCACTGCTCCCCCTGTGGTGCAAGTGTCTTTTGCAGTGCAAGTTGGTGAAGGATGACCATGTCCCTGGCTGCCTCGGGGACTCCCGGGGAGCTAGAGAAACCTCAATTGGAGGAGCTGGAGGAGGACGAGCCACTGGCGCCTCTCCCCTTCTCCGCAGAGCTCATGGCTTTATTGTAAAGAGCCACCACAGCACTGGAAAAGCCGTGACTTGAGGAGTCTGAGCAAAAGTGCTCAATTTTTGACAGACCCTCCGCTCCCTCTAGAAGGACCTCAATGCCCCCTGTCCACCGTGATGACCTGTTATATCGGGTCCACGACACGGAGGAGTTGGGGCTTGGCTTGGCCACTTTCCTCCTGTCACAGCATCCATTGCTTCCCTTGTACAAAGCACACACCTGGCAGTCCTCTCCAAAGATGTGTCGTGCCCTAACAAACATTGCAAGGTCACAGAGGCAATGTTAAAAAAGGCCTACTCGGCAGAAACTCTAGCTACCCAGCTGGGTAACTACACGAGCATCCTGGTGGCTTAGCAGTTGAAGCTTCTGCAGAGTTTGTCGTGAATCACAGGCCCCCCAGAGAATGCTAAAGGAGCTGAACCTGGTCACTGACCACCTACTGCAGCTGTCCAAATGTAATGGACAGTCTCTCTGCTGAGGCCTTGCAGCACTGTTAGCTGCTCGATGGCAGCTTTGCCTCTCCCAGGCATAAGTGCCTGATGGGGACAAGGCCTCCTTTTTGTATGCCCCAGTCACACCAGGCCATACGTTCAGTCCAGCGGTGGACAAACATTTGCTGAGCTCCCAGAAGGCGCTTGCTGCCCAGAAAGGCTCCTCAAGCCAGGAATCAAACGGCGCCTTGGTGTCCAAGGGCTCAGCAGCCCCAGACTCAGCGGCCGACAGTGCCTGCAGGTTGGCTCCCCACCATAGGGACGGCCAGACACAGAGGGGGCAACGCCGCCAATTCCGCTGACCGCCTTATGCACAGAAGGCAACGGTGAAACCACCAGCGGCTCAGCAGCAGCCCTAGGGGTTTGCTGCCACAGGTCCAGGGGCCGTATTCACAAAGCTGGCTTAAGTCTAAGACTGGTCATAAGTCAGACTCACGAACGAGTCTTAACGGAATCATGGTCTTAACTAAGGTCTTAATTTTAAGACTACCCTGAAGGAAGCTTAAGTCCAGATCTGCCCTTGAAACAACTTTTTTTTTCTGCCATGGCTCGACAGGTGATAGTAAATGATTTATTTAATTGCCCTAAGCGTGTTTTTGTAGACAGGGGAACCACGTTGTAAGTTTTTAGCGAGACTGAATTGAGATGCTGGTACTGTTTTAATAGACGGTCAACTGAAACCCTAACAAATATTTTACATACCGATCTATCTCCATCAGCTAACCGAAGCAATGCAATTCCAGCTTTGTTGCAGGTGATTTGAAGCAATGCAATTCCAGCTTTGTTGCAGGTGATTTGAAGCAATGCAATTCCAGCTTTGTTGCAGGTGATTTGAAGCAATGCAATTCCAGCTTTGTTGCAGGTGATTTTTTTTTTTTATTACAGTATTGAATATGTTATTGCAATGTAGATCATACCATTCACATTATAACTATAATTAGGGCTGTAAATCTATGTTTAATTTATAACAAGCAGCACTAAACGCACGGCTTGAGAGGAATGAAGGCTTCATTAGCTGAGGTAGAAACATACAAAGTAATACCAGCTCTGTTGTAGTTTTGTGTTTGTTATCTATAACTTTTTTTTTTTTTCTAAGTACTAGATTAGCAAAAATGTATTTCAAACTTTCCACAGCTATAAAACAAAAAACAACAAATCTTCAACCTGTGTATCCTCTTTTGTTTGTCCTATTACTGTTTCTCCGCCTGTTTTCCCATCTGCCTGGCTACTCCATTCCCGGAAACTATATCCTGTTTCTAAAAGTGCTTGCATCCACTCATTAAAAACCAAGAATGTCTTTCTAAAGAGATGCACATCTAAAAGCAAATAGAAAGATAGACAGATAAACATTATTTTAAATATACTTTATTAACAGATATTCCATTAACTACAATACACATAAAAATGACATAACATTCTGCATTGTTTTTATTTCACTGTAATTACATGTGATAAATATATGTGTGTGTGTGTGTGTGTGTGTGTGTGTATTAAGGGTGAAACCCGGTGGTCGAGTTTTGCCCGGGCCAATCTAGTTTTGCGAAGGGCTTCAGGGCGAATCCTGAACTTACTCCTTTTTTTCGGCTCTCACCCGGGAGAATCCTGATGGGCCCAGAACTGGAAAAAGACGGCGGGCATAACCCGTTTTTCAACATTTTTCACTGAATTTCGGGGCTAGCACGGGCGAGTCTAGTTTCATCCAACGCTTCAATATCGATGCTGGGTGAATCTGGTTCGCACATGCCATTAAATTGGGCGAGTCTAGTTTCATCCAACGCTTCAATATCGATGCTGGGTGAATCATCTGGTTTGCACATGCCATTAATTTGGGTGAGTCTAGTTTCGTCCAACGCTTCAACATCGATGCTGGGTGAATCTGGTTTGCATATGCCATTAATTTGGGCGAGTCTAGTTTCGTCCAACGCTTCAATATTGATGCTGGGCCAATCTAGTTTTGGCTATGCCACTTATTTGGGCGAGTAGTTTTGCGTTTCTACACTCTCTCCTGCCAGCTTCCAAGTGCATGTCGGGGTACCTGCCTCGCCTCCACTTCTGACAACAATCTAGCGACGGTGTTCTGGGTTTCCAGCGGCGGAGCTGAAAAGGCAGGACACCAGGGCTGGTTTGAATAGCGGTTACAACCACTCTATTTATTAGCTCTCTCTCCCAAAAAGTTAAAAGTCATAAAGCCTCACTGCTTTTTTTCATGTGACGTCACTGAGAGGGGCACTTAGTGTCTAAAGGGCGGAGGCTGTTTACAGCAGCCCGGCAGAGACAAAACATCACAGAAACTTGTTTAGAGCGAATAAAAAAGAGGAAACCCTGTCAATCTGATGTATTTGAACATTTATTCTGTCTCATGTGTTTTAATATGTATGTTTCTGCAACATTTATAAATCAAGAAATGAGTGGATATAAGCGGATACTATTTAATGAACTAAATGTATCAGGTACTTTTATTTTTCCTTATTACTGATCAGTAACTTATTTTATTTATAAATATTTATTTTGAGAAATAATAAATTGAGAGTAGTGTCCATTATTGCTTATAAAGACCTTGAGAATAATGTATGATGTCATTGCAATCACTCAGGTGCAACAATGTCTTGTAATCTGCCCAAACATCAATATTTTTCAACAAAACCTTCAGGAAATAATGTAAGGTCCCTCTGGTCATATAATAACGTGTTTTTATACATGTATCTCTAAGCAGAATACGTAATAAAAATTACTTAACTTAAAATAAAATAAACAAAAAACGAAATAAACGTATATATGGTTTCTGCAGTTTTTTAAAATGTTCACCATTTGCAAGATGCTACTGTAAAAAATAGATTTTTGGTGATTTGTTGATAGGAAGAGAGTCAACTACAGTCCCACAGAAAAATGCATGGTCCTGAAAGAGTTAAAAAGTTAATTGTACCAAAAAACAAAACAAAAAATGGCCATTCAAAATTGTAATCCAATAGCAACAGAAAGAAGAAAAAAAAAACAAAAAGGATTGATCTCACCCAGTTCTACTGTTCCGGTCCACGGTGATGAAACTTCTTAATAGAGCTGCAATGTTCCTTTTAATCCATGCTTGGAAAAAAAAAACCTCGCACCAGCGATTGACAACAGTGCGTTCAAACCAAAACCAAAGAAATATAGAAAGAGAACACGGCTAGCAAAAAAAGAAAGCATCAAAGAAAAACAAAATATTGAACTTACTACTGAAGACAAAACAACAAACGTTAGTAAAGCTGAGTAAAAGATAGTGTCCATGAAAAGACTGAATATCTAATCCTAAACAAAGGAAACTACATCTTGAAAATCAATAGACATTACTAAAACCCAGACTAACGAAATAGATAAAGAAAATAAACTTAACCAATGGTTCCAAAAGAACGGCAAACCCTGAGAGCACTAGATGTTTTAAATTACCCGGCTACCAGGTCAGGAAATGAGACCTGTATAAAAAAAAAAAAACTAAGGCAAGCCAAAAGGGACAGCATTGCAAAAAGCGTAGCAGTAATTCCAAGTGCAAAAATTAAGCAAGGCATTCTTATAGTCAAATAACTACTGCTGACCACGTTGTAATATATACTAAAATATCTGAGAATTTCAAATAAAATATTTTTTTAGCAATGGATGGTATTCAAAAGTATATCTAATTTGTTAGAATCATAGACTATAGAACATAGGAAGTAAAGAAGTAACCTGGCCAGGCCATCTGCAATTCAGGTACGAATTAAGCAGGTGTAGCGCTTATTGCAACACATTGTGTGACTGTCGTCACCGAGTTATCCGGGCATTGCTGTCCTTCATTGTGCTGAACCACTTGATTGGGGCGTGGTCTGTGACCAGATCAAATGAGTGTCCCAGCAGGTAGTATCGTAAAGAGTGAGAAGCCCATTTAATGGCCAAACACTCCTTTTCGACTACGGAGTAGTTTACGCTCTCGAGGTAGCATCTTTTTGCTGAGATACAGTATCGGGTGGTCTACTCCATCTACCTTTTGAGACAAGACAGCACCCAAACCCACATCCGACGCATCAGTGTGAAGGATGAATCTCTTCAAATCCGGTGTGATAAGATGGGGGCCTGGCAAAGTCTATGCTTAATAGTATCAAACGCCCCCTGACACTCAGCTGACCATATAATTAAATTTGGAGCACTCTTCTTGGTGAGGTCAACTAAAGGGTTAACCACTGTGGCATACTCGGGGATAAAGAGGTGGTAATAACCGGCTAAGCCCAGTAGTGACCTCATCTGAGTCTTGGTTTTGGGGATCGCTGCGTCAACCAGAGCCTGGATTTTGGTGACCACGGTTCTCACCCTTCCATTCCCCATTAAAAATCCCAAATATTGAGTTTCTGTTTTGGCAAACGCACACTCTCAAGTTAGCTGTCAGCTGGGCTACCCTTAGAGACTGAAGGACGGCTGCATTCCTAGCCATACCTGCGTTTCGGTGCCGACCACATGGAAGAATTGCTCCACTGCTATAGCTTCACCCATATGCAGACCCGTTTTCTGGGCGGGGCTTAACCAATGCACCATGTGGTCATACAACTGCTGCACAGCCACCCTGGGGCGTGTATCTGGGGATCTTCGGTACTCCCGGAATCGTACCCTGTGCGTTTCCCCCGTGATGTTGAGCCGGCGTAGGATGGTTCACTTTACCGGGTCATAGTCGGCGGCTTCGGTGTCCGTCATGGCCTGATACGCTGCCTGAGCCTCCCAAATCAGGCAGGATCCCAGCTGGCTCGCCCAGAATATCCTGGGCCATGACGCGGTGGTAGCCAGTCGCTCGAAAGCAACCAGGTAAGCCTTGGTGTCGTCTTCCGCTGTCATTTTCAGTGCCCTCGTCTTCGGGGCCATCATCACAGTCAGAGCCGTATTAGCCGTTGGTACTGTGGTCTGGATCGCCATTTTCTCCAGCAACGCTGTGTACCACTCCTCTGTCTCTCCGTAGCCTCCCGTCTGCTGTCCAATGCTTCCAGCAACACTGCAAGTGCTGCGTGATCCATAATCCCGTGTTCTGACACCCCGTGTGGCAAAGTGTTAAGTGGTACGTGCAGGTGCAGGGGTGATGCAGTGCAGTAATGAAACACAGAGAGTTATAATCCAGTTTGGAACAGTTTTTAATTGTATCCAGGTCTGGTGACCAAATAATAATCCCCGGCAATACACAGCAATGTGTAGTGCACAGAGTAAATAACAACAGGGTTACAGTCCCAAACAATAAACAGAAATATCCATCCCACAATATACTAACACGGTCACCAGTCCTGGGTGCGTGCAGTAGTGCTCGTGGTGGGTGATAATAATTAAACAGTGATTGTGGTGTAGTGTTGCTCCGGGTAGTGCTGGCCCAATGGCTCTGGAGACGTGTTAGTCGTCTATTGATCTTCACAAAAACAAAAGACAATTACTAACAACGACAAAACAAACAAAACACCCACAAACTCTTTTCTCAATATAATTGTGTTTGGGAACTCTCCCGGTCCTCCCAGTTCTGTGCTTCTCTGAACCAAGCGAAGGAAAAGATTTACAATCCTCCGTCCCCTTTATGCTAACACGCATGACCCCTTGGTAAACGATTGCAGCTGTCTCTACTGTCTGCAGCTGCTACATTGTTTACCTTCCAGGTCAATATGTTCCTGCAACGGAGTCTCGCCTTCTTCCAGACTGACCGACTTCCTGTCCTGGGAAAGAACTGTCAGGCCAGCCCGTCCAAAGCCTGCCCCTTTTGCTGCTTAGCATCCTCACAGGTCGGGAGGGGGATTTATAGGAGGCTGTGTGGTCCAGTGGTTAAAGAAAAGGGCTTGTAACCAGGAGGTCCCCGGTTCAAATCCCACCCTGTGTGACCCTGAGCAAGTCACTTAACCTCCTTGTGCTCTGTCTTTCGGGCGAGACGTAATTGTAAGTGACTCTGCAGCTGATGGATGGTTCACACACCCTAGTCTCTATAAGTCGCCTTGGATAAAGGCGTCTGCTAAATAAACAAATAATAATAATAATAACAACCAAAACTCATTATATTCCTGTCACACCGTCTACTAATAATAATAACAAGTAACAATTAGAGACAAACAAACAATATACTCACAGTACGATAAATACAATACGGGTCCTTCCGGGTCATTCCTTAACCATAAATGAAGGAACAGATCACATCGCTCCGTCCCCTATTTGTACCGTCACTCATGACCCCTTGGTAAACGATTGCAGCCACTCTTCCAATCCGCGGTGTAACGGGGGAGATCTGTGCTGACTATCTGGCGCATGCGTGGTACTGCAGGCCCATAAGTACTGCGCTGGGTTATGTATTCGGGTGGCCGTGATTGGAAACACACAGAGACGATGGCTGAGAAGGCCAGTGGTTGGAGCGAGCGACCAAAACAGGCAAGCACAGCTGAGGAAGACAGCCAGCAATAAATAAACCATTTATTAAAATCTGTTGTTATGTACCCGAGGGGACGTGTGTAGTGATAGGGGAACCTTGGCCACCCCAGTGTATAGTGCATAACAACGTAGGACAGAGAACCCGAGCTGACCGGCTTAGCGGCAGTAGGGACACTGTGTAAGCAGCACCTTTATTTTGTAGCTTTATTACTATGTTTTATTTTCCCTTTTCATTTTGACTTTTGTTTTCATTATTATTTTGAGCACCTGTGAGTGTGCCAGCTTTTAACTGTTTACCAGTATTGGTATTCCTGTGGTCCTGTGTACCGTTGCCGGTACTCAGACCACGGACAACAGCGCCCTCTGGGGGTAAAATAAATCAGTGCACCTGAGCGGCGTTACAAATAAAAACTTCTGTGTTGCGTGTGTGTCAGTGAATTGCCCACCACCCTTCCACAGATGGGAAATTTAAACGTTTAAACATATTAACTCTAAAGAAGTGGTTAAATGTTTACTAATATGCTAGACCTATAACTAGTCACGTGACAAATGTCACCAAACGCATATTTTTTTATGCATTCATTTTAGTAATTTATCATCAGTAGTCCGTCGCGTATCAGACTGCTCTAGTGCCACAGTAAGGGCGGATATTATAAAAAGGATGGGGTTTGGCAATTGCCTCCAAGTAGCTTTTCTAATTGGTGCAACAGAAAGATTGACACTGGGGCGGGTTTTATAATCTGTCGATCTGGCGCTTCATTGGTGCACTGTGTGTGTGTGTTTATGCCTGTGGTATAGTATCAATCCCACGGCGGGATAATAACGTTAATGACCAGCGGTTTTTTATGAGTTTGTTCTATATTTAAATGGCATTTCTAAACAAAGGAAGCCACGTCTGGAAGTATTTTGAGGAACGAGAAAACCGTGGTATGTAAATAATTATGTCAAACAAAATTGCCGTACTCCAAACACACAAGTTCAATGCTTCACATTTCGAAATGAAAACATTCAGAATTATTGTGGATGGAGCTACTGATGGCAATAAAAAGCAAACATCCATAATGACATTTGCTATAGATTTGGCCGAACAGGGCGTGATCACGTTATCCCCTATGAGGACAGTGCGTGTGAATCGTGAATGCAGCAGTTTTGAAATCGATGTAAGATTATCCCAATACTGTGCCAACCCATAAAACAATAACGGCGAGGTTGGAAAAAAATCGATGTGCAGCTGTTCATATAAAACTTTCAAAGGGAGAAAAAATTGCAATTCCCACAGACTCGTGGACCCCATTCCCCAATCTTCCCATAGGTGGAAGGCTTCTTTCATTTGAAATTGTTCTGTAAGCTTTTGGACCGAACGGCTGTTTATGTTTAGTACAGTTTTTATTTGTATGTTGGAACTACTGCACTAAAGTAAAGGACCCCTGAGACACACTTCAAACAGGTAGGCCAGGCATCTCTTTACAATGTAATGTAAAGTTGTGTGAATACGTGAATTTGAATACTTTACGTTTAGTATTACTTGACCATATACAATTAACTGCACAAGGCAACCATTATATTAATTACTTAATATATTACGTGATTGTGTGTTAGTTTAACATTTACAGACGTGCTCAAATTTGTTGGTACCCTTACAGCTCATTGAAATAATGCTTCATTCCTCCTGAAAAGTGATGAAATTAAAAGCTATTTTATCATGTATACTTGCATGCCTTTGGTATGTCATAGAATAAAGCAAAGAAGCTGTGAAAAGAGATGAATTATTGCTTATTCTACAAAGATATTCTAAAATGGCCTGGACACATTTGTTGGTACCCTTAGAAAAGATAATAAATAATTGGATTATAGTGATATTTCAAACTAATTAGTTTCTTTAATTAGTATCACACATGTCTCCAATCTTGTAATCAGTCATTCAGCCTATTTAAATGGAGAAAAGTAGTCACTGTGTTGTTTGGTATCATTGTGTGCACCACACTGAACATGGACCAGAGAAAGCAAAGGAGAGAGTTGTCTGAGGAGATCAGAAAGAAAATAATAGACAAGCATGGTAAAGGTAAAGGCTACAAGACCATCTCCAAGCAGCTTGATGTTCCTGTGACAACAGTTGCAAATATTATTAAGAAGTTTAAGGTCCATGGAACTGTAGCCAACCTCCCCCTGCCGGCCGCAAGAGGAAAATCGACCCCAGATTGAACAGAAGGATAGTGCAAATGGTAGAAAAAGAACCAAGGATAACTGCCAAAGAGATACAAGCTGAACTCCAAGGTGAAGGTAATGCAGTTTCTGATCGCATTCATCCGTCGCTTTTTTTGAGCTTAAAGTGGGCTCCATGGAAGAAGACCCAGGAGGACTCCACTTTTGAAAGAAAAACAAAAAAGCCAGACTGGAATTTGCTAAAAAATGCATATTGACAGGCCACAATCCTTCTGGGAGAATGTCCTTTGGACAGATGAGTCAAAACTGGAGCTTTTTTGGCAAGTCACATTAGCTCTATGTTCACAGACGAAAAATGAAGCTTTCAAAGAAAAGAACACCATATCTACAGTGAAACATGGAGGAGGCTCGGTTATGTTTTGGGGGCTGCTTTGCTGCGCCTGGCACAGGGTGCCTTGAATCTGTGCAGGGCACAATGAAATCTCAAGACTATCAAGGCATTCTGGAGCTAAACGTACTGCCCAGTGTCAGAAAGCTCTGTCTCAGTCACAGGTCATGGGTCCTCCAACAGGATAATGACACAAAACACACAGCTAAAAGCACCCAAGAATGGATAAGAACAAAACATTGGACTATTCTGAAGTGGCCTTCTATGAGTCCTGATCTGAATCCCATCGAACATCTATGGAAAGAGCTGAAACTTGCAGTCTGGAGAAGGCACCCATCAAACCTGAAACAGCTGGAGCAGTTTGCTCAGGAAGAGTGGGCCAAACTACCTGTTAACAGGTGCAGAAGTCTCATTGAGAGCTACAGAAAACGTTTGATTGCAGTGATTGCCTCTAAAGGTTGTGCAACAAAATATTAGGTTAAGCGGTCCCATCATTTTTGTCCATGCCATTTTCATTTGTTTTATTATTTACAATATTATGTTGAATAAAAAATCAAAAGCAAAGTCTGATTTCTATTAAATATGGAATAAACAATGGTGGATGCCAATAACTTTTGTCAGTTTCAAGTTATTTCAGAGAAAATTGTGCATTCTTCGTTTTTTGTGGAGGGGTACCAACAAATTTGAGCACGTCTGTAAAATAGGACTTGTGGCAATGTTTGGGAGGTTTATAAACACTAGTACAGTATGTAGAGGAGAGTGGCGTTTGATTCCAGTACTCGGAAATTGTAATGTTCAAGTACTCGTCTCGAGCAGCAATAGATCTCAAAATCCCACCCCTACTATCAAAGACTGCAAACAGTAAATCTCCGAGGCAGGCTTTTTAATATCAGTCACAGTGCTCTTTAAAATTCCCAGATATTGTGCTATTTTATCGCTGGTAATTACCTTTTCCAGAAGTGAAAGTATGTCCAACTTTTTTTCAATTGTAAGCACAGCACGCTTTCGCTTTCCTGTGTCCATTTTGCATTAGTGCTGTACAGTGGGTGATGATTCTCTTTTTAAATTATTAGTTTACTTTTTTTTTAAACCATATGATTCTGTTTTTTAAATCTTTTTAATTTTTTTTTTGTAAACCATATTATTTTGATCAAAGTTACTTATATAAAAAAACCTACAAAAAAAAAACCTTCCTGTTTTTTTTGTTGTTAAATGAACCTTTAAGAAACACACTATTGCTACGTTCCCTCTAGACTTTCATTTAGTTAGCCACTGTGGCTAAAGCAACTTAACATTTTTTAGCCACACTGGAAAAACTTAAGCCACTTAACAATACTGTTTCAAAAGGTAAAAACACGTGTATTTTATTTGAAAACACGTACTTATTTAAATGCCAGACCCTACACTTTACAATACACATAAACAGTACATTTAAAGTGCACTATAACTCTGATTCCCATTTAATAAATACCAAACTTAGTCCCACATGAAAAAACGTCCTTACAGATTTCCTCAGTAGGTTCACAGAGATATTCATGTGCTGCCTAATCCTTTACATTATTTGGACTGTGACGTGGTTTTCTTTCCACTGCAGGACAGTGAGCGTGTGTGTTAATATTAATGCCTACCTGACCAACCGCAGCTCTAGTTACACAAGCTTGTACTGATGTGATTAATAATATTAGTAGAATTGTACAGCCACTACTGTGTTTAAAAAAACTTTATTTTTTTACAGTGTTCTTTCACCTGGGAATACTGACAGTGATATTGCATCGATTCTGACATTAAAACTCAATATATCAGTGAGACGAATCCTTCTTTTTGAAATAATAAATGTGTTTATTTTTTTATTAAATTGTTTCTCTTTCAAATCCACTCTGTTACTAATTCCAAAATATATTTCAACACATTTTAAAGAGATAGCAAACAACGAAAAAAGAAAGAAACAACTTAGCTGTGATCTTTTGAAGCTGCGTGTTTCTGGCTTGCCATCTGTGAAAATGTTCTTTCGGGACCAGAGGGTATGTTGAAACCAGACTGCTTCACCTCCCTGTGACTGTCATGCTCATATTGTAGTTGTGTGTACATGGTTGGTATTCCTTGGGCTACATCTTTCGGAACTTTTGGATTCAGATAATTTGTCTGTACAATTTTTTTTAAAAAAACATGTCAAGAATTTTTCCGTTTGGATGCCATGTTTTTTAAAAAATATTTTTTACAAGCAGCGCCGTCCGCTGACTGTTTCTAATTAGACCCTCTCTCCTCCCGCCAAACACAACGTTTGTGACATACATGTTACATGAACAAGCTAAAGGGCTTTCATTGGGCGAAATGAAATCAAACTAAACAGTCTGTATTGATTCATCTATCAGCACATGTTGAAAGTAATTGTGCTGGCAGTCTTAAACAGGTACATTTTTCAAAGCCTTCGCCACCATGGCGAACTTGGTGAAAGATAGATGAGCCACAAGGGAAACGTTTCACTTGTGGTGATGTGGCGAGCGGCTAGCGGGAACACAGTATTCTAAAAACATTATACTATCCAAAAATGTGTTCAATAATATGTATGTATATACAGTGCCTATAGTAAGTATTCACCCCCCTTGGACGTTTTCACAGTTTGTTGTGTTACAACCTGAAATCTTGATGCATTTAAACGTTCATAAAAATGTACCAAAAGCACATCCCTAAGAGGGTGGGGCAGCCTGCCTCCAATTCATCAAAATAAGGGGGCGGGCCAAAAGAGATGCGAAAGCCAGAGTGGTGGATTGGAGTTTGGGCAAAGGAAGCCCATCAGGTGCAACACCAAACACCACTCTCAGTGGTGTGGGGTCAATGGGCAAATTAAACATTTGAGAGATGGTCTCAAAGACATAGTTCCAAAATGCAGCTAGCCTAGAACAGGTCCAAAACATGGATCAATGATGCTGGAGCCTGCTTACATCTGTCACATGTAGGATCAATATTAGGATAAATGTTTGTCAATTTAGTTTTGGACATGTGGATGCGATGAAGGATTTTTAATTGAATCGGAGCGTGACGTGCACAAATAGGAGTGTACTCTTAAAATGAGTCCCAAATGTCATCTGTAAAATTAAAGCCAAGGTCCAGCTCCGAGGCAGCCCTTATAGTAGTTATTGAAGGACAATATAAGGAAAAAATAGAATTGTAAATTTTAGGATTGAGGATTAAGTTTAAGATGAGAATCGATGGGGGATTCAACAGGTAAATAGAGGAAATGAGTCACCTTACTACGTACAAAGTGTCGAATCTTCAAGTACCGAAAGAAGTGTGGATTTGGAATATTACATTTTTGAGAAAGTTGCTCAAAAGAAGCAAAATTATCATCAATATACAGAACTTTCACAAATTTCAGACCCTTACCATGCCATGCTTGGAAGGAAACAACATTCAGAGAGGGTGCAAAATTATGATTCATAGCAATGGGAGAGAACATAGATTGAGACTGAAAACCAAAATTCTGTCTGAACTGGGCCCATATCCTAAGGGAATGCCTTACTACAGGGTTGGAACTAAACTGTGTGAAGGAAAGAGGCAGTGAGGAACATATCAATGCTGGTAAAGGTGTAGGCTGACAGGAGGCAGCTTCAATCAGTAGCCAGGCAGGCCCTGTCTGCTGTAGATGATGGTGGAGCCAGTATGTAATACAACAAATATTAGCTGACCAATAATAACATTGAAAGTTGGGCAAGGCCAATCCTCCCAACCGTTTAGGCCTTGCGCAGGTTTTTCTTATTCCATATAAAAGATGAGATTAGTGTATCCAGCGTCTTGAAAAAAGATTTAGGAATAAAAATAGGAATACACTGGAAAAGATATAAGAATTTAGGTAGCACGTTCATTTGAACTGAATATGTTCCAGTAAGGCGGTGAAATTAGATTTAGAAATCTACATTGGACCATGTTCCAGAAATTCCTAGAAATGTAAATTTATCATAAGTAATTTTGAAAGGTAAATCAGCAAATTGACAATGTGTTGCAGCAGGATTGATTGGAAATAATTCACTTTTATGTAAATTGAGTTTGTATCCAGAACATTTACCAAATTGGTCCAGGGTAGACAGAACATGAGGAAGGGATGTAGAAGGGTCAGATAAATAAAGAAGGAGATCAACAGCATACAGATGAAACAGAGCAGCTAAAAGGGGTCCCAGATAAACACCCCAAATTACTGTCTTATATTCACAACTAACGAAATATTTTAACAGAAAAGCTGTCTGCCAGCGTGGAACACCAAGGTCACACACACTGATTCTGAACTTTACGAATATGTTTAATGTGCACCACGAATGCAGTAACAGCATGAAGAAATGAATAGGACCTGGTTAACCTCAATGAAATTAAACAATTAGGCACAAAAACAATTGATTTCAGAGTTTCTTTGTATTGGTACTTTAAGGCAGGTCAGTAACCATTAAAAGTTTAACAGCAGTTCTCTCAATAATTACTCTCAGCAGCACCTCTTTCAATTTAGCATGTGATCACACTTGTACAACCAAATAAAAAAAAAGATACACAGTAATACTAAACTAGACATTTAGAGTAGCTAATAACATCCAGACATTGCAAGTTGTAAAACATCAAAACAATGTCCTTTGTATCCAAGCGGAGAAAAAACCCTTGGTAAGCTCCTTAGGTAAACCGAACAATCCACAAACATGTCTTGAATATAATGAAATGAAAACAAAAACCAAAAAGAGTCCAGCGAACAAAAACAAAAAAGCAAAAAATAGTCAGATCAAAAAACACAACCCATCAGTGTTACTGAAGCCAGTAACCACAAATAAAAGAAAAAACCAAGTGGATCTCACCCGATGTTGAACTTGAAATGATGAGATGAATCGCTGTATTTTAAACTCTGGCAGGCCCGCCGCTGCATCACTCCAGAACAGGAAGAAAAAAAACAGCTCCTGCATCCATTAGCCAGCCCATATGCTTCACTGTAGTGTCATGATAGTATTCATTTAACAAAAAAAACACTGTGTACAAAAAACCTATCACAATAATCACACGCTCTTACATTGAAAGCAACCCGACTAAAAAAAATTATAAACTCCCCGCATGGCAACTATTTAAGAACAGAACACCACGCCGAGCAGGAAGCTGACGCCTCACCGAACAGCACACAGGTAAGGAAAGTGACCTCTCTCAAACTCCGCTCCCGATTTAATAAATATGCAAAAAAAAAGAAGGCGTGGCCAATAGAACAAGCCGGCGTAACTATAGACCTTCCGCCCGCTTTTTTTTTTCCTTCTTATATTAGAACAAATGAAAGAACATCGAATTTAATGCCTGGCCAGGCTTTCTGTCATACAATTAAAATATGCAAGTGACACGCTTATTGTATCACTTCTTTATGTGGGCACGGCCACACAGACATACTTTTTGCTCCAATCCTCCACAAACCACCCCACTAACACGCTGATTACTGTGAAGGGAAGCTGCAAGGGGCTCCATTGCAATGCAAATAATAGAGGGGATAGGGGGCATCCCTGACAGGTTCCAAGATACAAAGAAAAGTATCCTGAGTTCATATTGTTGGTACGAACCGAGGCAGCAGGGGATGTATAGAGTAATTTTGTCCAAGAAATAAAGTTTTGACCAAATCCAAATTTTTGAAGGGTAGCAAAGAGATAGTCCCATTGAATGCAGTCAAAAGTCTTCTTAGCGTCTGTGACATGCTGAATGGTGTGGTGCAGTAGAAAGTGAATGTCCAGACTGAATTCTCCCAATAACAAAAAGGTTTTAATAATTAACAAACAAAAAGATCATAAAATAAATCCCCTTGGAAAAATAAATAATTATAATGATAATAAATAATAATAAGCCCCAGTACCAGCGATGGTACTGGGGCAAAACTCAACTGCGTCCAGCTAAAACAAAAAGTAAACAAAACACACTCCAATAACCACAGTCCTCCGTGCACGAAAATGTGCTCTTTTTTCCAGGGTTTGTGGTGCGTCGCGCTGTGCTGTGAAGTGCTGTGCGATGAGGGGTGGCTTTGGGGTATGTGCTGGCTCGCTGGCTACAGCCTCCCGTCCCTCTGCTCCTCTGTTAACACACAAACACAAAACACGTAATCACACAAAAACAAACATCGGCTCCGGCCGGTCACTTTTTAACTCAGCGCAAGGGGAGGTTTTGACGTAGCTGCTTCCCCTTTGTACCCAGAAAACTCCTCCCTGCAGTCAATGCGTCGCCATGGTTTCTCCAATAGAGGGCTGAGTACTTGCAGCTACGCGCTCCTCCTAATATGGTCACCTTCCGGTTTCCACCTACCACGAGGTGGTAGATCTAGGAGGCAGCAAACCTTCCCCCTTACACAGCGCCCTTTCTAATTGGGAGGGAGATTTACAGCATCAATCCTTTCTCTCTCTATCACAGCGTCTAATGAAATAAGTACTTCAGGGTCCGGGTCAGCGGAAGATGTATATATAATATTAAGCAGACGTCTTAAGTTAAAAAAGGAATGACGGTTCTGGATAAAACCTGTCTGATCTAAAGAAATAATAGAAGGAATAATTCATTCGAGCCTGCGAGCTAAAGCCTTGGCCAAAATCTTGACATCTGTGTTAAGTAATGAAACTGGGCGATACGAGCTGCATTCGAGAAGGTCCTTATTCTTTTTTAACAGTAAGGATATTGAAGCTTGATAAAGTGTAGGGAGGAGAGATTGTGACTTAAATTATTCAGTGAACATAGACATCAAAAATGGGGAGAGTTGGGCCGAAAGTGTTTTTATAAAATTCGACCGGAAAACCATCAGGCCCAGGAGACTTGCCGCTTTGCATTGATTTAATTGCCTCTGTTATTTCCTCAGTAGAAAAGGGCTCCTCTAAGCTAGCCTTTGATTGGAGGTTAATAGAAGGCAGGTCAAGATTGTGAAAGAAAGAGTCAATTAAAGAATGATCTGTAACAGATTCAGAAGTATACAAATGTGAGTAAAACCATTTAAATGGCTTATTGATAGCTTTTTGCTCAGGTGCAACAGATCCTGACTTTGTTCGAAATTCTTTGATCAAATGAGAAGCACTGGATTGGTGTAATTGGTGAGCTAAAATCTTGCTAGCTTTATCACCGTGTTCATACAAAACAATGCGCGATCTGAGTAGTTGTTTTTCTACCCGTTGAGAAGCAAGTAAATCAAATTCCATCTGCAATCTTAATCACTCCTTATACAAATCAGGAGTGGGTGAGGCAGCATACTGCTGATCCTGCTGAAGAATAAGAGCAGTTAGCTCTGACAGTCTCTTCTTGCAACATTTGTTCTTTTGAGCAATTTATTTCTAATATGACAGGTGCGTGATCAGATATAACTATGCTGTGATACGTACAAGAGCGAACAGAGGACAGCAGTTTATTATCCAGAAAAAAATAATCAAAACGTGAGTGTGTGGTGAGAAGGAGAAAAAAAAGAGTATTGTCTACCTGTAGGAAATAAAAAGCGCCTGTAATCTGAAAGAAAGGATCGGATGGCTAAAGCAGTTTTAGAAAGTGAGGTAGATTTCGAGGATGAGCGGTCTAATGCAGGATTTAAGCAACAGTTAAAGTCCCCACCCAAAAGTGTGTATTTAAATCAGGAAGTGAAGTTAAAAAATGTGTAATAAAATCCCTGTCATCCCAGTTTGGGGCAGAAACATTGACCAGAATCATAGGAGTCTGCCTACTTCAACATAACGACCGTTCTTATCAGCAATAACTTCAGAAGCAGGAAATGGTATGTTTTTATGTACTAAGATTGCAGCACCTCTGGCCTTGGCATGAAATGCTGAATGGTCGAGCTGCCCCACCCTATCCCTGCTCACGTGGAAGTGATCTGACATTCGAAAACGAGTCTCCTGCAAGAATGCAGTTCCAGCATTTTAATGCTGGAGATGCGCTAGAACCGTGTTTCACTTCACTGGGTGATTCAGCCCTTTTACATTCCAGCTTACAAAACTGACAGCACTTCCTCTATTAGCACACATCCTAATGACAGCAAAAATACAAGATCAAAGTATAGGCTGCAAAAAATAAGACAAGGTAAGAGGAATCCATGATCAACCTTAGATCAAAGGATTGCATAAATAGTGCAGTTGTCTGAGACTCGAGAGAAAAAAAGAGCAAAAAAACTGAATTTGTGTTATACATGCCTAAATCCACAGATACAAGTGAAAGAAAGGTTACAGCCCATAAAATACACATTTTCAAAAAAAGACATTTCAACCTATTTAAAGCGTGATGTTATTAAACTGAAAATAACTAATTAACATAAAAAAAATACTGAAAGTCTCTCAAGTCTGCGCAAATAATTTGATACCCTGTGCCAAGGTTGAAAAAAAGGAGAAAAGAAAAAAAGAAATATGATCATACAAACATACAGTATAAACAAACAGACACATACATATACAAAATAGAAACCAATAATAAAAGGGGGTATTTAGCATAATACAAATGACTAAAATGACTCGATAGACAATCCGTATGTGTAAACAGTTACAGTTTGAAATATCCACAATGGTACTAATAACGATATAGAAATAAGTAAGGTACATTCTTAAAAGAATAATATTCTAGTTCACCTAACCATTTTCTAAAAATATATACCCATAGACCTACTTAACTATTTTCATTGACCAAATAGTTATCTGTACAGTATATATAAGAAAGGAAAATAAAGAGGTTTAAGTAACACAGCCAGGCAAACCGTATGTTAGCCACTGAACCCAGGGCTTAATTAAAACCCCGCTGACCAGTTCAGCATGGTCTACAAAACAAAACAGAAAACGATCAGAATCCATCACTACGTAGCTGTGTTTAACTTGGGGGAGGTGCTTCTGGCATCCAGGCAAGGGAGAATGTCACTTTTACAATTAAGCTTTTTAACAAGAAATGTGTTCACTAACGAATTGATTTAATTAACACATTTCGTTTGAAAATCACTTGATACTAAAGCTTTCGTTACTATACCACGAGTTCAGTACAATAACACTGGGGTTTGAAAATCACTTCCTACTAAAGCTTTCGTTACTATACCACGAGTTCGGTACAATAACACTGGGGTTTGAAAATCACTTGATACTAAAGCTTTCGTTGCTATACCACGAGTTCGGTACAATAACACTGGGGTTTGAAAATCACTTGATACTAAAGCTTTCGTTACTATACCACGAGTTTGGTACAATAACACTGGTTTTTGAAAATCACTTGATACTAAAGCTTTCGTTACTATACCACAAGTTCGGTACAATAACACTGGGGTTTGAAAATCACAGACGGTCAGTATATAATCACCTGTACCTGGTGACAGCCTCTGTGTCAGTATATAATCACCTGTACCTGGTGACAGCCTCTGTGTCAGTATATAATCACCTGTACCTGGTGACAGCCTCTGTGTCAGTATATAATCACCTGTACCTGGTGACAGCCTCTGTGTCAGTATATAATCACCTGTACCTGGTGATACAGCCTCTGTGTCAGTATATAATCACCTGTACCTGGTGATACAGCCTCTGTGTCGGTATATAATCACCTGTACCTGGTGATACAGCCTCTGTGTCGGTATATAATCACCTGCACCTGGTGATACAGCCTCTGTGTCGGTATATAATCACCTGCACCTGGTGATACAGCCTCTGTGTCGGTATATAATCACCTGCACCTGGTGATACAGCCTCTGTGTCGGTAGATAATCACCTGTACCTGGGGACAGCCTCTGTGTCGGGTATATAATCACCTGTACCTGGTGATACAGCCTCTGTGTCGGTATATAATCACCTGCACCTGGTGATACAGCCTCTGTGTCGGTATATAATCACCTGTACCTGGTGATACAGCCTCTGTGTCGGTAGATAATCACCTGTACCTGGGGACAGCCTCTGTGTCGGTATATAATCACCTGTACCTGGTGATACAGCCTCTGTGTCGGTATATAATCACCTGTACCTGGTGACACAGCCTCTGTGTCGGTATATAATCACCTGTACCTGGTGATACAGCCTCTGTGTTGGTATATAATCACCTGCACCTGGTGATACAGCCTCTGTGTCGGTAGATAATCACCTGTACCTGGTGATACAGCCTCTGTGTCGGTAGATAATCACCTGTACCTGGGGACAGCCTCTGTGTCGGTATATAATCACCTGTACCTGGTGATACAGCCTCTGTGTCGGTATATAATCACCTGTACCTGGGGACAGCCTCTGTGTCAGTATATAATCACCTGCACCTGGTGATACAGCCTCTGTGTCAGTATATAATCACCTGTACCTGGTGATACAACCTCTGTGTCGGTATATAATCACCTGTACCTGGTGATATAGCCTCTGTGTCGGTATATAATCACCTGCACCTGGTGATACAGCCTCTGTGTCGGTATATACTCACCTGCACCTGGTGATACAGCCTGCCTCTGTTCCAACTCCCCTCTCTGTCTCTGTCCCACCTTTCTCTCTCTCTCCCCCTCCATCCTCTGTCCCACCATCCTCTCGCTCTCCCCTTCTTTCTCTTGCCCTACTTTCTCTGTCTCCTCCTGCTCTCTGTCTCAGGACTGCTCTCTGTCCCCCTCCTCTCTACCCCCTCCCTCTGTCTCCCCATTTCTCTCTCCACCTCCTGTCCCCCCTCTCCCTCCTCTCACTGCCCCTTCCTTTCTCCCTCTCCTCCATCTTCTCCCCCCTACTTTCTTCCCCCTCCTCTCTGTCCCTCCTCCTCTCTTTGTCCCTCCTCCTCTCTCTGTCCCCCTCCTCTCTCTCTCCCGCCACCTCTCTCTTCTCCCCCCGCCTCTCTCTTGCGGTCCATAGAATTCTGCACCTGTCAGGCTCATCAGGTGCAATTGATTTTACATGTAATATTTATTTTACACACACTGTTTAAAAGTAATATTGTTCAAAAGTAATATTATTCTCCTGATCAATTGATTTATCACCAAACTAATCCTAAGTCATTATGTTATTACTAAAACACCTCAAAAAGCTTTGCAAATGTCCACGATTTTCTTTGAGTGCTGGTTGCGGAAGCAGCCATCTTGGTTGTTTATGTCTGTGGTGAAGGGACGATGCTTTTTTCTCAAATCCGCCTCCAATTTTATTTTGGCTTTTCCTGGGGCTTCTCTCGGCCATTGAAAGCTTTTCTCTGCTTTTTTCGGAGAAAAACGACTAGGGACCTGTGAATGACGCCATTTCGATGATGTGGGACAGGGTCCGACGTTGGACCGGAATGGGAATTTTGGAATGTCGGACCTGGTCTGACATAGGACCGCAAAGGGTTAAGAACTTCCTTTTTAAAAGTTTATCATAGTAAAAGCATAGCAAAGTGTAATAGCACAGTGAAAGATTGGTAAAGCACAGGCAAGCATTGTAACGTACAGAGAGGTATGTTCAAGCATATTAAACATGGCAAACCAGGTTAACCTGTGGTAAATGCATAGTATAATCATGAGAAAATAGTATAACTCTCTGTATCTCCGCCTCCTTCTCTGTCCCCTGTCTCTCTCTCCTCGCCTATCTGTCACCGCTCCTCTCTCTGTCACCCCCTCCTCTCTCTGTCTCCTTTCAGTCCTCTCTCTCCTCCCTCCTCTCTTTCTATCTCTCCATCATCTCTCGGTCTCCCCCCCTTTCTCTCTCTCCGCCACTCATGACAATACAAATAATTGTGTTGCCAAAGCACATATATAGCATAAAAACTAAAATATATAAAGACAGAGAAACATATTTTAATACTAAACAGTATCCCTCCCTCCCTCTATATTATTATTATTTGTTTATTTAGCAGACGCCTTTATCCAAGGCGACTTACAGAGACTAGGGTGTGTGAACTACGCATCAGCTGCAGAGTCACTTACAATAACGTCTCACCCGAAAGACGGAGCACAAGGAGGTTAAGTAACTTGCTCAGGGTAACACAGTGAGTTGAGGTGGGATTTGAACCGGGGACCTTCTGGTTACAAGCCCTTTAACCACTGGACCACACAGCCTCCTATAGTAAACGGTACCCCCTCCCTCTCTATATTTTATCAGTACCCCTCCTCCCTCTCCCTCCCTATATATTAAACAGTATCCCCCTATTTCCCTCTATATTAAACAGTATTAAGGCTGAGTTGATGTATCGATGCATCGTATCGTTTCACAGCTATCAATAGTCAAGCCTGTGCATTGTTTTTGTGTAAAGGGTTTAAGCAAAGAAAAGCTTTTATTTTTTATTCAGTTTGGAATCAGACATTATTTTTTGCAATAAGTGCAGAGCTTCTGTGCTCCCCTCAGATGTGACTCACCACCTCCCCCCTGCCCCGCCCCCTGTGAGTGTTTACTGATGGGATTGGATCTGTGCAGGAGTTAAGAGCGTGTGCTAGAATTACAAACACTGTATCGACCGAGCTCCAATGCCTTTCGATGCTTGACAATTGTTTTCTAAAGTAAGACGGCAAGAAAGAAAAGTAAAGAAAGTAATGTTTGGGATACTCCGCTAATTTGCGTGACCATTTAGAGGTGCACTTGCCTTTTTTAAATGTGCATTTATAAAAAAGCATACCATCTCCTCTATATTAAATAGTACCCCCCCTCCCCCTCTGTATTAAAAGTACCCCCTCCCTCCTCTATATTAAACAGTACCCCCTCCCTCCTCTATATTAAACAGTTACCCCTCCATCCCTCTATATTAAACAGTACCCCCTCCTCTATATTAAACAGTGCCCCCTCCTCTATATTAAACAGTACCCCCCCCTCCTCTCTATATTAAACAGTACCCCCCCTCCTCTATATTAAACTACCCCCCTCCCTATATTAAACAGTACCCCTCCCTCCATCCCTCTATATTAAACAGTACCCCCCTCCCTCCCTCTATATTAAACAGTACCCCTCCCTCAATCCCTCTCTCTTTTCCCTCTCTATTGTGACGTGTTCACTGTTTGTCCGGTCACCATGTCTTGACCAGCCAGTATGGCTGTGTGTTTGTCTTCTCTTTTGTCTACCCTTTACCCTCCTCTCTGTCTCCTCCCTCTATCTGTTGCCCCCTCCTCTCTATATCTTCTCTCTCTCCACAAAAGGATTGGTTGTATAATAGTCTTAAAGCCCAGGTGTTAAATCAGGACAAAGAAAACAATGCAGAATCAATATGGGTCAGAATAATGGACACAAATTCAAACGGCATAATAATAGGAGTATGCCATAGACCACCAAATTCAGACGCTGAGCAAAATAATCTGTTATACAATGACATTAGAAATGCGTGTAGCAAAGGAGAAGCCATACTAATGGGGATTTCAACTTCCCCATATAAAATGGGAGAACCGGTGGGAGCACGACAGACGAAATTGAAATGGTGGAAATGACAAATGACTGCTTCCTACTAACGCAATTTGTCAAGGCATCGACTAGAGGGAGGCATGCCTTGATTTAGTCTTTTCAAATAACAAAGACAGAATAACTAAAACAGTGGTCAGAGAGCCATTGGCAAACTCAGACCACAACATGGTCTCATTCAAGTGTTTTTAAAACCCCAAAATGACTAACGCTTAGGGTTTACAATTTTAGAAAAGCAAACTATGAAGGTATGAAACAGAGATTAACAGAAGTAGATTGGAGTAAAATAGAGAAAAACATCCACAGAAAAAGGATGGCTGTTTTTTTTAAAAATGTAGTACTAGAGGCAAAAACAATTACATCCCAAAAGTAGACAAATTTAAATCTAAAACAAAATGGCCAAAATGGTTTAATAGATCCATTTAAAATAATATTCAGCGAAAAAGGCACAGAACGTTTAAAAGGGACCAAAATAAAGTACACAGAAAAGAGTACTTGGGAACTGCAAACACAAGTCAAAAAAAGGAAGTTAGAAAGGCCAAGAGAGAGATAGAAATCAATATTGCTAAGGAGGCTAAAACCAATGCCAAAATTATAACAGCAAGAGAACATTCAAAAAGGAGGTTAAATTTCTAAGAGACACAAATGGCAAAATCATAGGTGAAAAAAAAAAAATAGCAAATATATTAAATGATTACGTTTCACAGGTTTTTACAAAGGAGGACACGGACAACATGCCCCACATGTCGACCTGTTCCTATCCAGTTTTAAATAACTTTAGCATAACAGAGGCAGAAGTGTTAAAGGGACTAAGAGCTCTTAAAATAAACAAATCCCTGGGCGGATGAGATCCTTCCAATAGTACTCAAAGAAATGAAAGAAGTTATTTACAAACCGTTAACCAAGATCATGCAACAGTCTCTTGACACAGGGGTTGTACCGACAGACTGGAGAATTGCAAACGTAATACTGATCCACAAAAGGGAGACAAAACCAGATCAGGTAACTACAGACCAATAAGCCTGACTTCTATTATATGTAAATTTATGGAAACTATAATAAGATTTAAAATGGAAAATTACCTATATGGTAACAATATCCTGGGAGACAGTCCGCATGGTTTTAGGAAAGGGAGATCGTGTCTAACTAACCTACTTGATTTTTTTGAGGATGCAACATTGAAAATGGATAATTGCAAAGCATTCTGACATGGTTTATTTAGATTTCCAGAAAGCTTTTGACAAAGTCCCATAAAAAGATTAATTCTCAAACTGAACACAGTAGGGATTCAAGGAAATGCATGCACATGGATTAGGGAGTGGTTAGCATGTAGAACAGAAAGTACTGATTAGAGGAGAAACCTCATAATGGAGCGAGGTAACCAGTGGTGTACCACAGGGATCAGTATTAGGTCCTCTGCTATTCCTAATCTACATTAATGATTTAGATTCTGGTATAGTAAGCAAACTTGTTAAATTTGCAGACGACACAAAAATAGGAGAAGTGGCAAACACTGTTGCAGCAGCAAAGGTCATTCAAAATGATCTAGACAGCATTCAGAACTGGGCAGACACATGGCAAATTACAATTAATAGAGAAAAGTGTAAAGTACTGGATGCAGGCAATAAAAATGTGCATTATAAATATCATATGGGAGATACTGAAATTGAAGAAGGAACTATCAAAAAAGACCTAGGAGTTTATGTTGACTCGAAATGTCTTCATCTAGACAATGCGGGAAGCTATAAAAAAGGCCAACAAAAGCTTGGATATATTGTGAGAAGTGTTGAATTTAAATCAAGGAAGTAATGTTAAAACTTTACAATGCATTAGTGAGACCTCACCTAGAATATTGTGTTCATTTCTGGTCACCTTGTTGCTAAAAAAGATATTGCTGCTCTAGAAAGAGTGCAAAAAAAGTGACCAGAATTATCCTGGGTTTAAAAAGGCATGTCATATGCAGACAGGCTAAAAGAATTGAATCTATTCAGTCTTGAACAAAGAAGACTACGCAGTGATCTGATTCAAGCATTCAAAATCCTAAAAGGTTTAGACAATGTCAACCCAGGGGGCTTTTTTGACCTGAAAAAAGAAACAAGGACCAGGGGTCACAGATGGAGATTAGATAAAGGAGCATTCAGAACAAAAAATAGAAGGCACTTTTTTACACAGAGAATTGTGAGGGTCTGGAACCAACTCCCCAGTAATGTTGTTGAAGCTGACACCCTGGGATCCTTCAAGAAGCTGCTTGATGAGATTCTGGGATCAATAAGCTACTAATAACTAAACGAGCAAGATGGGCCGAATGGCCTCCTCTCGTTTGTAAACTTTCTTATGTTTTTATAACTTGGTCAAAGCATTTGAGCCAGACCGTGATTGATGGCTTTAGGTTATACAGCCGTTTCTTTATTGCGTGAATAGCTCTGCTGGTTTTTTATCTCAGTGCACAGACGGCTGGGTTAAAGCTCCCTGATGCACTGATCATTAGTCCCAGGTAGGTGTAATTTGTTGTGTGCTCTAATGTTTTGCCAGTGAGGGTGAACTGGTATTTATTTCCCTGTATCCTGGCTTTTTTTTTTTTTGGAAAATCATAATTTTTGTTTTGTTCATGTTTCTGTTTGAAGCCCATGTTTCACAATACTGCTCCAGCAGGTTCAAGCTCTGTGGGAGATAACAGAGCCAGATCATGAGCACAGAGCAAGCATTTCATTTGAATGTCATCCAGAGTTACTGCAGAGGATTGCTCCAGCACTGTAGTCATCTCATTTCATAAAGAGAGTTGGGCTCAGTTTACACCCTTGTCTCACTTCCCTGCCCTGTGTGAAAAAAATCCTTTTGTTCTTAATTTTCACACTACTTTTATTTTCTGAGTACATTGATTTAATAATATTGAACACCTTGCCCCCTGTGCCACTTTTGGAGGAGTTTGAAGACGAGACCAGGGTGCCAGATTGAATCAAAGGCCTTTTCCTTTGCTGGTCTGATTGACATGCTTGTTAATAATGGCCTGCAGGGTGTAAGTGTGGTCTGTAGTAGGGCTGGGACGATATAAAAAGGTCCCATTAATGAACTGATAGATGTGTGTGTTTTTTTTTCAACCATCGATGGTTATTTTATCCATCAATGGTTATTCCAATGATTCAATGCATCGAAGCATTGTCCCAGTCCTAGTCTATAGTGATTGCTTTGGTAAGAAGCCTATCTGGCTTTTACTCAGCTGTGTTCTGTAAGAAAAGTTCAGTATTTGGGTGTTAATAATACTGCAGAATACTTTCCCTAAGTTACTGTTTACATAGAGACCCTTATAATTATTCAGGTCTGATCTGTCTCAAATTTTATAAATTGGTGTGATGAGCCCTTTGTTCCAGATCTCTGGGAAGCAGCCTGTGCTCAGAATGATGTTAAAGAGTTTCACCAGGGCCTCTTTCAGATGGATGGGAAGCAGCCTGTGTTGAGAATGGTGTTAGTTTCACCAGGGCCTCTTTCAGATGGGTGTGAAGCAGCCTGTGCTGAGAATGATGTTAGAGTTTCACCAGGGCCTCTTTCAGATGGGCGGGAAGCAGCCTGTGCTCAGAATGATGTTAGAGTTTCACCAGGGCCTCTTTCAGATGGGTGGGAAGCAGCCTGTGTTCAGAATGATGTTAGAGTCTCACCAGGGCCTCTTTCAGATGGGTGGGAAGCAGCCTTTGCTCAGAATGATGTTAGTTTCACCAGGGCCTCTTTCAGATGGGTGTGAAGCAGCCTGTGCTCAGAATGATGTTAAAGAGTTTCACCAGGGCCTCTTTCAGATGGGTGGGAAGCAGCCTGTGCTCAGAATGATGTTAGTTTCACCAGGGCCTCTTTCAGATGGGTGTTGCTGTATTTTAACATCTCATTGCTGATGCTGTCGAGGCCACAGGCTTTCCTGGCTGAGAGGGACTTCAGTTTGTCTGTCACCCTGCAGGGTGATTGGGGCATCTAGAGGTGATTGATTATCTTTAATAATTCTTTCCAGGTTTGCTAATGTATCAAAACAATTCATTTTGATTTAGAGTTAGATTATTTTTTTGGGATTGATTTGTAAAGTTTTTCAAAATATTCTTTCCAAATATTTCCATTAAGGATTGCCAGTTCCTTGTTACTGCTACTGGAGTTCAGATTCTTCCCATTTGACCAGAATGAATTATTATCGATTGATTGTTCAAGCTGTAATAATTATTTGGTCACGTAGGCTTGTTTTTTCTTTTTAAGTGTGTGTTTGTAGTGTTTTAAAGTTTGACAGTAATTGAGTCGTAATTTTTTATTTTGTTGATCTCTCTGTTTCAGATTAGATAGTTCTCTTAATTTGTTCCTCATTGGTTTACATTCCCTGTCAAACCATTTTTCTTTAGGTTTTGTTTTCTGGATCTTAATAATTGTGTTTGTTTTCCTTATCTCTGATTTGTCTGCTGCTATTAGTAATATTTTGCTGAAGTCTCTCACAGCCAGATTGACTCCATTTGCATCAGTCTGATAGCTTTTATGTAAGAAATGGTTTAACATGTGTTTGATTTTGTCACTTTTGGTGATTTTCTGATATTGTAAATGGCTGTTTTTTTTCCATTTATAAGTGGGTGAGAGTTTGTATAAATTTGCAGGTGTATTTACATTAATGTTGGGCTGTGCTGACCTTTTTAAATACACACTGTCTGGCTGTGGTCTGACAGGGTGGACTGTGGCCTGACTATGAAGCTGTTAATGAGCTGGGGGTCCATGTCAGTGATGAAATAGTCCACCACACTGCAGCCCCGAGCAGAGCTGAAGGTGAATCTTCCTAGAGAGTCTCCTCTAGTCCGACCGTTTACAATGTACATTCCTACACTTCTGTACATCTGCAGCAGCTGGTTCCCATTCTTATTAACTACACTATCATAGCTGTTTCTGTTTAGTGTGATAGAGTCTTGGTACAAAGGAGAATTTCCAAAGATGTACTTATTTCCCTCTATTGTTATAAAATCATTTTCTCTGCCTGTTCTGGAGTTCAAGTCTCCACACAGCAGCACATTACCCAGTGTCTGGAAGTGCATGTAGCAAAGTAGCTGGTGAAGGGGAACAGGTGTAGCGGTGATGCGATGCAGGAATGACAAGCAGACAACAGTATCCAGTGAAAAGGTGCTTTATTTATAATCCAGGTCTGGCGACCGTTAAATAATAAATCCCCGGCAATACACACCAATGTGTAAAGCACGGGGATAACAGAACAGGGCACAGTCCCGAACAAAAAATGAACACACGGTCACCAGTCCTGGGTGAGTGCAGTCGTGCTGGTGCTGAGTGCATACACAAGTATTTTTTTTGTGGACGGTAGTGCAGTGGTGCTCGATTGTGCTGACCCTCGGCGACAGCTCGAGATGTGCTCTAACTGTCTGGTGATGTAAAAAACACAAACAATTACAACACAGACAAACACAACACAAAACACGTAACCGCGTCTTTCTCCTTTTTTATTGAGAGAGCTCCTCTCTCAGTCCTTCTCTCTACTGAGCTTTACCCAAACGAAGGAAAAGAACAGCGTTACCCTGGCCCTATATGTAATCCGCATGATATCTAGGTAGCGATTGCAGCTGCCTTATTACTTGCAGCTGCCCTCGTTTTACCTGTCAAATCAAATCAATTCTTACAACAGAGTCTCTCTTCTTTCCAGGCTGACCCACTTCCGGTCCCGGAAACGAACTGTCAGGCCAGCCCTTCCAGATACTTCTCCTCCCGTTCTTTAAGCCCCTCACAGGTCGGGAGGAAGATTTATCACCAGAACTCATTGTATTTCTGTCACAGTGACCTGAACAAGTTACTTAACCTCCTTGTGCTCTGTCTTTCAGATGAGGCGTTGTTGTAAGTGGCCTGCAGCTGATGCATAGTTCACACCCCCTGTCTCTGTAAGTCGCCTTGGATAAAGGCGTCTGCTAAATAAACAAATAATAATATGTGTTCACACTTGTACATGCTCATACACACACCTTCTTATAGACAGGTTAGCTAGTCCATTGCTCACCTTTGTTGCAGCCGATGCTGTCAGTAATCTGGAACAGACTATGTGAAGGAGTTGCTTGATGTTACTCAATTCGGATGTCACTGGATCTGGCGTGGTGATGGGCTACGTGCACATTGGAGAGGCGAGCGAAGCTGCTTGAGATCATCCTGTTAATCTCATGAATACTGTGCTCTGGCACATCTTTTCTCAGCAGCAATGTGGAGGGAATGGTTCTGGCTACGGGGAATCGCTGTGTGGCCAGTTTAGTTTGACCAGTTGTTCCAGTGATTTTGGGCAGATCTTCTGAATGCTGCGGCAGATCGTTTGTCCCTGTGTGGAGTACGATGTATTTTGGGGCTACAAGCTGTGGCTTGGCTATAATCTGGAAGGCTCTCTCTATATTGGGGCCCGTTGGAGTCCATGAGAACCACCACGTCAGGCTGGGGTGTTTGTTGATAGTTTGGGGGTTTGAAGGTTGAGTCTGTTCTTCAGGGGATGTTGGTGTCTTGTTCTCTGGATTGTCTATGTCTGTGTTGGTGTTGGCTGTTGTATTGCTTCTCTGCTGTTGTGTGGTGTTCATAGTGCTGTTGAGAATGTCCCCTTCTGAGGGCTGTGACTGTGAATTCCCCTTTTGTCTCTCTACAGCAGCCAGTGCTGTCTCTGCCTTTTCAATCTGAGGCTGAATCTGATTCTCACTCCTGGTTGGCGCTCTCTTGCTGCGTATAACTGTTTGTGCCAGCGTGTCTTTCAGACTCTGCAGTTCTCTGTGGAGGCTCCTTGTCTCACTGAGCTGTGCCTTCTTCTGCAGCTCCTCTCTGACCTTCTTCATGTCGCTCTTCAGACGATCGTTCTCTAACTGCAGGTCACTCACTGTGCTTTCAGTTCAGCCACCACTACCTTATATTCATTTTTTATTTCATTGAGTTTGTCTTTTAGCTGTTCTATACTTTCTCCTTGGTTTAGTTTGGCTGTGACCTGATTCTCTGAATTCAGTAAACTCCCTCTCCAGGTCTGACAGGCAATCTTTGATGGCTTTCACAGGGCTGGGCATCTTTGGTGACAGACTGGGGGTGAGCTGGGCAGTGTTCCTGGCAGGCTGTGTGCTGGGTGTGGCGTCTGCAGCACTACAGTCCGCACCCTGGCTGCCCTGCTGTGTGCAGCTTCTCCTTGTCAGCCTGTTGCTTCACTGTCAGGAAAGACTGTTCAGAAGTGTCTAGGCTGGCCTCGCAGCCTTGTATCAGCACAGTGCCATTGTGATAGACATTGAATGTAAACACAGTGATGTCAGGGTCTGTGTCTTCTGTTATCACTAATTGTCTGCCATTGCAGATGCCTCTCTTTTTAAAGTGTCTGAATGTGTTACACAGAGCATTGTGCCAGGTGGCTGGCTGCTCTGTGAAGAACACCAGCTTTGTTTTGGTCCTGGTCTCTCCGCAGAGGAAGAAGTCTGCCACTAGTGTCTCTGGGCTGTCTGTTAAGAGAGCAGTTTTAAAGGTGTTCCTAGCCTGTGCAGTCCTCAGCTCCTCTGGGTATGGGATTTCAAAGCTCTCTGGACCCACCTGTGGCAGATGGTTTGGAATCATCAATGTCACAGTTTCTGCAGCCAGCCTGCAGGGATCGGGGGTTTCCCTCCTTTTCAAACTGTCATCTTCCATCTCAGGCCTTAATTCTTACAAAAGATGTATTTTTACTTCTTAAACAAATTTTAAAATACATTTCCTTGTCCCTTACTGTAGAGTAGATGTAGAAAGCAGACAGCTATCTTCCTGCTTCAGTATTTGATGTGGTGTTTTGTTTGTCCTGTACACTGCACTCTTATGTGTGCTGTCTTCTCAGTTAAAAGTAGTAAAATACTCTTCTTTGGATTTTTTGTATACCGAGCTTCAAAAGAAACTTATCACTATTATAACACATTTATTTATTTAAAAAAAATAAAGTATATAAATGATGGACATTGACAAAATGTTTTTGGTTTCATTTTAATCACTTGATCATTCATCCTAGACCATGACACGCTTGGGTGATTGTGACTGAAGCATATCACCTAATTAGTGAGACAGTTGATTGGACACTGGATATGGAGTGATTTCAGCTGTTGAATTGCAAGCTTGAATATCAGCAATAAAGAAAATCACAGAAAAAAAACAATATGCCACGTCTGTCAAGAGAGCAGCGCCTTCGTGCAATCGGCATGTTGGAGGCTGGACTAGGGCAGCGTGCTGTGGCTCGCCTTCTTGGGTGCTCACAACCAGCAATTTCAAACCTGGTGAGATGGTATAACCAGACACACTCTGTCAATGACAAGCCACGAACTGGGAGACCAAGAGTCACAACACCTGCCCAAGATCAACAGATCATTTTGCAGCATTTTCGTAATGTCAATTGTTAATCAGCACAATAAAAAGTCACTGCACATCTAGTGAATTTTATCCAAATGATAAGTGATACGTTTCTTTTGATGCTCAAATATAAGTGATAAGTTTCTTTTGATGCTCAGTATACAGTATATACCATTATCATTTTATCACAACTTATGTTGTGGTCTTTCTCTGTCTCCCCTCCTCCTCTCTCTGTCTCTTCCTCCTCTCTGTGTCTCCCTCTCCTTTCTCTCCCCCTCCTCTGTCTGCCCCCACCTTTCTCTCCCCCCCTCTCTCTCTCCTCCTCGATCACCACTCCTCTCTGTCTCCCCTCTATCTCTTCTCTCCCGCTCTGTCTAAACCCTTCTCTCTCTCTGTCTCCCCTCTTCTCTCTCTGTCTCCCTCCTCTCTGCGTCACCCATCATCTGTTTCCCCCTCCTTTCTCATACCCTCTCTCTGTTTCATCCCTCCTCTCTCCATCTCCCCCTCTTCTCTTTCTCCCCCTTTGTCTCTCCCCTGCTCTCTGTTTCTGCCCTCCTCTCAGTGTCTCCTCCTCCTCAGTCTGTCACCCCCTCCTCCCTGTGTTTTCTCTCTCTCTGCACCTCCTCTCTCTGTCTCACCCTTCACTCTCACATTGCCCTCCTGTCTGCTTATCTCTATATGCATTTTGGCCACAATTAATCATTGTTTGAACTGGACATTGAACTTCTCAATCCCCGTTTCTAAGTTTCCACGTTTCCAGTTTCATTGGAGTTGTTCCAGGGAATAACTGTAAGAATGTAGAAATAAAGCAATCCCTGTTACCAGCTATCTACCCTGAAATTATACAAGAAGAATTCTAATAATATCATGAAGGCTACTGAATAAACTATAAACTACAGCTTAAAGATCAGCACTTAGCCTATATCAGGGGTATTCAATTACATTCACTGGAGGGCCCGATAAGGCAATGTTGTCAAAATCTTGGGGGGGCCACAGGGAGCTCATGATGTGTGTATTGGGGGGGGGGGGGTAAAACCACTTACTATGATACAATTTCTGATTTATTAATACAATTACAAAGCAAATATATGTAATCCTAATTTTATTAAAATGATTACATTAAAATGGGCATCTAATTTCCTTTCTGTCACAAATTGATACCCACTCGCACCGTCTTTGTTTTCTAAAGTTACTGCACAACAAGCATGCAAGTGAAGTAATGCAAGCACGTCAGTCAGTAGTGGTGGCAAATTTGAGGGGGGCTACACCCCACTTTGTGTGGGCATGCATAAACCCATTGAAATGATTTTCAATAACAGAAGTGGACCAGGATCAACAGCAAGCATTTAAACAAGCCTTGAGTACAGATAGAAGTTACAGGAGAGGAGTCATTATCTGAAGAAGTGAAATGATAATAGTGAACTGTACAAAAAATAATAATCACCGTTAGGTGTGGAGTGTACTAGCGTGAATGGGAATGAATGTGCATGCAGAGTGTGTGAATAAAGTTTATTGATTGAGGGCAGCTTACATACAGAGTCAGTTGTAAACAAGGAAGGAGACGGGTTATTACCAGATAAAGTGCAGTGATCATTTGTTCCTGTATTATGATGTGTTTCCAATTAATATCGCTTGCTAGGGAACGCAAATACCCTGTAGATAGCGGTGACCTTTCAACCATGCGTATCTGCAACTAGCATTTGTAATGAAGGACAGCTGACCAGTAAAAACTACTTTTATAAAAACCTGCCTACTTCTACCTGAAAAAAACCTTAAAAAATCAAATGAAAAAGCATGTCCCCAGGACTGAACGTATCACTGTTGTGCACTAAGTTCTGTGCAGCTGGATGTCTTTGAGATGATTGCAGTTTGTGTCATTTACAGTGTCTTTGGCGATCTCATTCAAGCAATCCACAGTGGCAATGGCGGTGTGATTTGCCACTAAAACACTACTTTCAATGCTACCCTTGTGTTTTTGTCGTTAATCTCCAACACGGATGCTGCTTGGAAGCAGTTTATTTTATTCAAGGCAGAATGTGGAGTAGCATTGTTAATATGTTTTGTTGTTTTGTATCTTATTGAGACTGCAGTATTTGCAGAAGCCTTTGGCTGTGTCTTCTGGATCAGCAATCAGCCACCCTAAAAAAAAGAAGACTTTACTGAGCTATTTACTTTCATTGTATAAAGATGTGCTTGTAACAAAGTGCCCCCCTGTGTATGTTATATGTTACGTGTTGTGTGTAAATGTTGGTGTTTAGGCATTGGTACAGGGATATAAGCGGTCTGTGTTTCAAAAATATATTTGTATTTAGGCAATGGCATCACATCACGTGCAAGTAAAAGTAATATGTGAGCAACGGGAATTGCACTTTAATTAATTCCGTGCAGTTGTACCGAGATTCCAATTGAATGATTGACTAAATCGAATCTCAATACAACTGCATAAAGCTGCATGTTTTCACTCACTAGGGGTTGGTGTTCGGTGAGTGGAGAACCGGGTTAGGAGAGCCAAAAGTAAAGTAAAAATCGTAAAGATAAGTGTTTTCACCACCGTGTTTGTTCGTCTGTCCTGCACCGTCTGTTTTAGTGGTTAGTCGTTTTGTATGTCTGTTTATTTTGCCAAGTGTGTGTCCTGTGTTTTTTTGTTGTTACAACTTTTTATTTTCTGTTCTGTTTGTTAAATGCCACGCGATTTCACAAGTCTCTCTGTATTCCTTCCTTTGGTCTGACGCCACCCACTTGGCCGTCTTTGTGACGCGTGGTGTCAGAACCCGGGACAACAAGCGCCTCAGGGCTCAGGCCAAGCGGGAACCGCTTTTTTTTTTGTGGAAAAGTAAATAAAAAATAAAATAATAAAAAAATAAAAAAAATGGAAGGCTGGAACTGGAGACGGCTGCAGTGAGTTGAAGATCTCCTGCAGGTTGGGAGGACCAAGGTTGGTGCCTTGCCTGGGGTGGCGGGCACATTGGCTGTCTGCCCCTTCCAGGAAGAGAAAGGAGGAACCAGCCCAAAGGGAGGGAAGGTGAGCAGAAGGAGGCAGAGGGGGGGAAAATGAGGAGGAAGCAGAGGGAGTTGGTGGTGCACCATGTGCATTGCATATGGGCATGAGGATCTAGGACTGCCCAGAGCAGGAGCCAGGGAGGAGGAGCCCGAACGCCCTGCGCCTGAGTGGGAGGAGGGTCCTGCGCCTGAGTGGGAGGAGCCCAACGTCCTGCGCCTGAGTGGGAGGGAGCCCGAACGCCCTTGAGTGGAGGAGCTCGAACGCCCTGGCGCCTGAGGGGAGGAGCCCCGAACGCCCTGCGCCTGAGTGGGAGGAGCCCGAACGCCCTGCGCTAAGTGGGAGGAGCCCGAACGTCCACAGCCCGAGTGGGAGGAGCCTCAACGCCCACAGCCCGAGTCTTTCTCTTTAAAGAGGGAGGAGTCGGTGTGTCCACGGCCCAAGAGGGAGTGAGTTGCGCCCATTGTGTCCGGAGGTGAGCTCCCAACCCCTGGGAGGGACTTAGGGCGTAGTCATTTAGTACCAGCTAAATGGAGGAGCCGGGTGAACACCAGCCCTACCCCGCTGTCGGAGGAGTCAGCGCCCATTTATCGCGTTAATTTAGAGGGAGAGGAGCAGGAGCTGCCTTTCCACCACCTGAGGGAGAGGAGCAGGAGCCTCTGCGAGGAGCAGGAGCTGCCCCTGCCTCCACTACACCACCACCCGAGGGATGAAGAAAGGAGCAGGGAGCTGCTCTGCCTCCACCACCACCCGAGGGAGGGCAAGGCTGCCTGCCTCCGCCACCACCACCGCAGGGGAGCAGGAGGTGAGGCCTCTGCCTCCACCATCTCAAAACCCATACCACCACTAGAAGGAGCAGAGGGCAGGAGCTGCCTCTGCCTCCACCACCACCCGCAAGGAGCAGAGGAGCTGGAGCTGCCTCTGCCTCCACCACCGGGAGCAGAGGTGTGAGCTGGAGCTGCCTCTGCCTCCACCACCACGCCAGGAGCAGAGGAGCTGGAGCTGCCTCTGCCTCCACCATTTTGCCTCTGCTGCCCGAGCCCTCCGCGCAGTGGCGGAGCCCAGAAAGGGGAGCTGCCGCCTAAGAAGGGGAGGAGGTCTGAGACTTTCCCCCAGCAGCAGTTTCGCTGCAGGAGTTCTTGTGGCGGGAGCCCCACAGGAGGGAGCTGCCGGCTCTTTGGGACCACCTGCCCCAGCAGCTTTTCGCTGCAGGGCCAGGACCAACAGGCTGTCAGCAGCCACTACCGCAGGGGTGCTGACAGCATTGCCAGCCAAGGCCCACTGAAGCCTCCCTTCCCAGCCCGAGACTTTGTTCTGGACTGCTGGGTTTTTTGGGAAAGGCCATGTGTGCGTTACTGCACGTATGTGGCAAAGTGCCCCCGTATGTTATATGTTACGTGTTGTGTGTAAATGTTGGTGTTTAGGCATTGGTACATATAAGCGGTCTGTGTTTTCACGGTGTGTAAATTGTATATTTGTATTAGGCAATGGGATGGCACATCACATCAATGCGTTACAAGTAAAAAGTTATGTGAGCACGGGAATTGCACTTAATTAATTCCGTGCAGTTGTAAATTCCACGAATGATTGACTAGCAATCGGAATGGTACAACCGCATAAAAGGCATGTTTTCACTCACTAGGGGTTGGTGTTCGGTGAGTGGAGAACGGGTTAGAGACGGAGGGTATTATAAAGTAAAAGTAAAGTAAAATCGTAAAGATAAGTGTTTTCACTCACCGTGTTTGTTCGCCTGTCCTGCAATCGTCTGTTTAGTGGTTAGTCGTTTTGTATGTCTGTTTATTTTGGCGCAAGTGCAAGGTCCTGTGTTTTGTTGTTACAACCTTTTTTATTTTCTGTTCTGTTTATGTTAAATGATCAACGTCTTCTCTCTCTGTTTCCTTCCTGTTTCTGGTCTGAACCCACTCTGGCCGTCTTTGTGACAGTGCTCTATTCATTAAATTATTATCTTCAAATACAATGGAAACTGAAACATTTCAGCATGAATAAAAGGTTTGTATTTTTATTTGAAAATAAGCCAGTTATAAGGGAATTACAATCATGCCATTATTTTATTTAAAATACAGTATTTTTTATTGACTGTTAACAAGTAGCTTTCTTTATATTACATATTTCCTTTTTAAGGGTCAGTTAATATAACTTGAATATTATTATTATATTTAGGGTTGCTGTTTTCCGTGTTTTCCCCCAATGTTTTCTTTCTTTAAGAATTGATTGATCCCTGATTTAGTACTAGCAGTAAAATTGTTTAATTTAATGTTTTGGTCGTGCAGAATGAAGAAACTGCATGCAACCGAGGTGCAACATTTTTAATGTTACTTTAATCTAGAATTTAAAAAGAATAAATGCAGGACACACTTTATTACAATCACTATTGGTAATTGTATACAAATAAAAACTTATTAAAACACAGCGTTCATTCTGCATTTAAAAAGAAAGACTTGGACGATTTCAAAGCACATTTAAAACCTGGTAAATTAAAGTGATTTTACTATTATTACAATATGCATTTTATATGACGGTCTGGTCTCACTAACGCCTTCTAACAACAGTGTTTGAATCTGCTCATAATATATCTGTTGACATGTATTGAAACTAAGTTCAATTTGTTTAAAGGCATTTTTACGATATATAATAAATAACGTGTGTGTGTGTGTGTTACTCAGATTCTGATTAGATGTGTTATTAATCATGTTGTGTCAATCATGGCAGAGATTTCATGTTTAAAAAAACCACAGCGTTTTGCAAAACTGCCCAAAAACCGGAAACCCACTTAGCATCATTTCTCTGTAAAGTGTCATTATAAACAGCTTTTTTGTGAATAAACGCCCCGGTTGGCAGCACTGCAGCTGACATCCCACAAGCCAGACGGAAGGCTCGTGGGCCGGATTGAAGAGACGCCAATTGAAGAACACTGGCCTTTATGCAGTGACCTGGAAAAATATCATTCCAATAACTGAACTGTATTTTATATTTTATTTGACCTCTGAAAACAAATAGAAAATGTTTGGTTTTTCAATTTCAAATACAGTAACACACTTCCTCTGTCTGGCTTCTTACCGTCTGCTTGATAAGCATTATGGAAGCATTCGATATTTTTGGCTTCAGTCCCTTCAGTCTCTAACTCGAGTTCCCCCGGTGCTGCGCAGGTTGCTAGGATACGGTGTGCCTGGCGTCCCATGCAGCAGTGTCATCTGAGGTGAATGAACTCGATGGTTTATCGGTGTGACACGGTGTGACAGGGTTCACCGAGAGGGTGACGTCAGGCCAGAATGCAGGAACTAAAACAGACCCGGTAACGCTGGGTGCAAAGCGCTGCGGCGCCCATCTATTCAAACACAAAATGAACACACTGCTCACAGAGGCAAATAACAAGGTTAAACAAAATCACCAACACTAAACCCCAGGTCAGGCTGGGCACGCCTGCACTCACCCAGCAGTTTACTTTCAGTTTCATTCTTTCTTAAATACATATAAATAAATCACAATACAAAATACAAATGCACAGGGCAGGTAATTACTGTAGTGGACATTACTGTGTGGACAGAAGCTCTCGTTCAAGCAAACCAGAATAATTGACATGTGCAAATTTAAACTGGTGCCCAAACCGAAAAAAAACACAGAATCAAGTCACTCCCCAAATGTGAACATTTATTCATCCAAAAATGTAACTTAGATTGAGTAAATGTGGTATTTTATATTTTCAAACACCATTATAACTTTATTTTAATTGTTTTGTAAAATTCCCACTGCAGCAGCAAACAATATACAATTAAATATCAATTCCAATATAGTCAAATCTTTATCCTTTATTCTCAACAGGTCTTATAAATGCACCCTTCATATATAATGTGCAAATGTTTATAACAAACATGATTGATTAAGAACTTCCTTTATAAAAAGTTTCCCATCGTAGAAGCATTGCAAAGTGTAATAAAGCACAGTGAAAGCATGGTAAAACAGACAAAGTATGTTCAAGCATATGAAAAAGCATGGCAAACCAGGTTAACCTGTGGTAAATGCAAAGTAAACCATGAGCAAAACATTGCATGCAAATACTGTGGTAAACCTTTCTAAGGGTTATGATGAAGTCATTGTAGAAGAAAGCTGACCCGGCGGTCGTTCTCCTCCAGTGATAAGGTGGCAGTATTTGAATGATAGGAGCAAGTCTTGATTCCTGCAGTCTTTTGAAATCAAGTCTGTTATTTTTAAGTTGCACTTTGATGGCTGGCTCCCCTCCCTCTCTTCTACTCCAAACTTGATTTATTCTCCCCTCCCCTCTTTCTCTATCCTCACCCCTGTCTCCCTTCTCCCCCCTCTTCCTCTCCTCTCTTTCTCTCCCCGCCCCCTCTGTCTCCCTTTCTGAACTTCTCATAATCTTTCCCCCTCCACTCTTCTCCCACCTCCCTCTTCAGTTGCCCTTCTCTCCTTCTCCCCTCCTTCCTCTCAGAGTTCTCCCCCCCCCTTCTTCCCTCTCACACTGAGTTGTCCCTCTCTCCCTCCTCTCACGCTGTGCTGATCTTCTCCTTTGTCTCCTGATCTCTGCAGGCTGGTGGAATGTGGTCTCACATCTCATGTTGTGAGGATCTCGCCTCTGCTCTCTGACAAACCACTCAAACCTGACAGAGCTGGATCTGAGCTGCAATGACAAGCTGAAGTATTCAGGAGTGAAACTACTGTGTGCTGCACTGAGGGATCCAAACTGTAAATTACAGACACTGGGGGTAAACACTCTGGTGTTTAGTGAATATTATATCACTGACACAGACAGATCATCTTCTCTCCTCCTCTCTCATCTCCAATTCTCTTCCTTTGTTTCATCAGTTTAATAGAACATCTTGTTTTTGTTGTTTTTCTAATAACACTTCACTAAGACCTGGGGTCAGATTCCTGAAAGTCTTCTTAAGAAGAAATCGTCCTTTATTGTTTTCCAGCACCTCCTTGTAAACGAAGGCCTCGCCTGAAAGGGTAAATCTCCTGGTTAAATAATTAATAAAATAATAAAACAGACTTAAACCTGATAAAGTTCTTAAGAAGATATTGAGGATCTCCTGAGATCCTTCAAGTGCAATTTTCACAATATCTTCAATTTCTTCTTCAGAACCTCTTTAATGTCATCTTAAAAACAGTTCTGAAGTTTTAATGCTCCCTCCCCTCCCCCTCCTTTCTCCCCTCCTGTCTCTCTCCTCTCTCTCTCTCCCCTCGTTTCGCTCTGCCCTCCCCCCTCTCCCCTCCCCTCCCCCCCTCCCCTCCTTCTCTCTCCCCTCCTCTCCCCTTCCTTCTCCCCTCCTTTCTCTCTCCCTCCTCCCCTCCTCTCTCTCCCTCCTTTCTCTCTCCCCTCCTCTCTCTCCCTCCTTTTCTCTCCCCTCCTTTCTCTCTCCCTCCTCCTCTCTCCCCTCCTTTTCTCTCTCCCCTCCTCTCTCTCCCCTCCTCTCTCCCTCCTCTCCCCCCCCCTTTCTCTCTCTCTCTCTCCCCTCCTCTCTCTCCCCCCTCCTCCTCTCCCCCCCTTTCTCTCTCCCTCCTTTCTCTCCCCTCCTCTCTCTCCCCTCCTCTCTCCTCCTCTCCCCTCGCTTTTCTCTCTCCTCTCCCCCTCTCTCTCTCCCCTCCTTTCTCTTCCTCCTCTCTCTCCCCTCTCCCCTCCTTTTCCTCCTCCCCCCCTCTCCTCTCCCCCCTCATTTCTCTCTTCCCTCCCTCTCTTCCCCTCCTTTCTCTTTTTTTTTTCCTCTCTCTCCCCTCCTGTCCTCCTCCCCCTCCTCTCTCTCCCCCTCCTTTCTCTCCCTCCTCTCTCTCCCCCTCCTCTCTCTCTCTCCCCTCTCCCTCCTCCCTCTCTCCCCTCCTCTCTCCCACACCTTTCTCTCCCCCTCCTCTCCCCTCCTCTCCCCTTCTCTCTCTCCCCTCCTTTTCCTCTCCCCCTCCTTTTCTCTCCCCTCCCTTTCCCCCTCTCCCCCTCCTGTCTCCCCCCCTCCTCCCCTCTCCCCCTCTCCCCTCCTTTCTCTCCCCCTCCTCTCTCCCCTCTTCTCTCTCCCTCCTTTCTCTCTCTCCCTCCTCCTCCCCCCTTTTCTCTCCCCGTCCTTTCTCTCCCCTCCTCCTCTCTCCCTCCTCTCCCCCCTCCTCTCTCTCCCCTCCTTTCTCTCTCCCCTCCTCTCTCCTCCCTCCTCTCTCTCCCTTCCTCTCTTTCCCCTCCTTTCTCTCCCCTTTCTGTCTCCCCCTCTTTCTCTCCCCCCTCTCCCTCCTTCTCTCTCCCTCCTCTTTCTCCCCTCCTTTCTCTCTCCCCCTCCTTTCTCTCTCCCCTCCTCTCTCTCTCCCCTCCTTTCTTTCTATCTCCCTCTCCTCCTTTCTCTCTCCCCTCCTCTCTCCCTCCTTTTTCTCCTCCTCTTTCTCTCCCCCATCTCCCTCCTTCTCCCTCCTCTCCCCTCCTCTCTCCCTCCTTTCTCCCCTCCTCTCTCTCCCCTTCTTCTCACCCTCTCCTCCTCTCTCCCCTCTTTCTCTCCCTCCTCTCTCCCCTCCTTTCAAAAATTAAATTCAAATTCAAAAATGCTTTATTGGCATGACAAATGGCTCAGTTTTGCCAAAGCTTTTATAATACAAAACAGAAATAATAAGAGACAATTTACAGAACATAACAAACACAAAAAACCATTCTTCCCTCCCTTTGAACTGTATTTACAGGACATGGGTGCCTGAGTCCTCATCCCAGTAACCCCTGGGTGTGTACACCAGGGTCTGTCTCACTGTCTCTATGTCCCTCAGGTTGTGGCAGGCAGACACATACTGTGCTAGATTTGCTGTCTGCTGCTCCTCTCCCAACAGAACTGGGGTATTTTTAAGTCAGAGAGGAGGTTAATGTTGTGGCCATTTGTTTTTTGAATTTGGGAGTATATCTCCCTGGTTTGCTGTGTACTGGGACAGGACAACAGGAAGTGCATTTCTGTCTCTTATTTCCCCAGATCACAGTGCCAGCACAGCCTTTTTTCTTTGGCAATCCAGGTTTTTGTGCCGGCCAGTTTCGATGGCCAGGCTGTGGTCACTGAGTCTGTACTTGGTCAGGATCTGTCTATGTTTTGTGTTTTTGACCCTGACCAGATATTCTGCCAGGGTAAATTCTTTTTTAGGGCCAGATAGCATTGTAATTTATTGTGTGATTCAATTTCGTTATTCCAATGTACTTTATAATTGTTTTCCAGATTTAGATTAATTTGTTTCATTTTTTGTGCTGGGAGTTTTTTGTTGGTGGTGTTCTGAAGCTCGCTGGTGTTAATTTGACTTATTTGGCTGAGCTTCAGTACCATTCTGAGGGGATTCTCTTGTGGGGGCTGTGAGCAGCTCCGCAGTGCAGTGTGGTGGTAGGACTGCGGATCAGCCTGCTGTAGATGGACCCAGTAGTTGAGCCTTTCGTTTCTGTATGGAGGGAGTAAGGGGAACCGCCCAATTCAGCCCTGCAAGCGCTATTTGGCTGCACTCCTGTGAACCTGCAGGAGGTGTTTACAGAATTCCAGATGGAAATTCTCTATGGGGCTTTGATCCCATTTTTTATAATCAGGGTTCATAAGGGGACCCCATGCTTCACTACCATACAGAAGGATTGGCTTTTATTATGCTGTCGAAATTTTTAGCCAAATTTTATTGGTGGTTTAATTTTGTATAGCCGATTCTTTATTGCATAAAAGCCCTCATGCGCTTTATCTCTTAATGTATTTATAGCCAGGTTGAAGTTCCCAGACGCACTGATTTTTAGACCCAGGTAATTGTAGCTGGTGCTATGCTCCAGGGTGTTGTTTCCCAGGGTGAAGTGGTACCTGTTTCCCTGAGATCTGGCTTTTCTTCTGGAATACCATAACTCTGGTCTTGTCCAGGTTTACTGTCCAGTGCCATTTCTGACAGTACTGCTCTAGCAGTGCCAGGCTCTGCTGCAACCCTGTTCAGTGGGTGACAGCAGGACCAGGTCATCTGCATAGAGCAGGAATTTGATTCTTTGTCGGTAGAGGATGCCAGGGCTGCAGACTGTTCCAGCACCGTAGCCAACTCGTTGATGTAGATGTTGAACAGTGTTGGGCTCAGACTGCAACCCTGTCTCCTCCACGCCCTTGGGTGAAAAAAACCCTGTTCTTTGGTTTCCAATTTTCACACCACACTTATTCTCTGTATACATTGACTTAATGATGTCATAAATTTTACCCCTACACCGCTCTCAAAGAATTCTAAGGAATAGACCTGGATGCCAAATTGAGTCGAATGCTTTTTTTAAAATCTATAAAACAAGCAAAGATTTTCCTTTTATTTTTTGGTGCACATGTTTGTTTATTAGGGTGTGTGTAGGGTGTAAACATGGTCAGAGGTGCGGTAATTTGGTAGAAATCCAATCTGACTCTTACTCAAGACATTGTGTTCGTAAGGAAGGCCAGTATCCATGCATTAATGATACTGCAGAACACCTTCCCCAGATTACTGCTCACACAGATGCCTCGGTAATTATTGGGGTCAATTTGTCTCCACTTTTGAATTGGTGTTATTAGCCCTTGGTTCCAGATGTCAGTTCCAGCCCGCAGCCAGGATGAGGTTGAATACTTTGAGCAGGGCCTCCTGCATCCTGGGGCTGCTGTTTCAGCATCTGGTTTATGATGCTGTCGGGCCCGCAGGCTTTCCTGGGCTTGAGGGCTTGGAGCTTTTCTTTAGCTCTGGTCCTGTTATTGGGAAGTCCAGTGGATTCTGATTGTCCTTGATTATGGTTTCCAATTTGTTTAGTTTTTTAATATTGAATTTTGGTCCAGGATTTAGTTCGTTTTCATCTAATTCTTGATAAAGTTTATCAAAGTAATTTTTCCAAATGTTACCATTTTTGATTGCCAATTCGTGACTAGTTTTGATGTGTTTAATTTGTTCCATAGTTCCCAAAAGGAATTTTGCTCTATGGATTCTTCAATTTGGGATAATTGTTTGGACACGTGTTCTTCTCTTTTCTTATTGAGAAGGTGTTTGTATTGTTTCAGAGCCTTGCAGTAGCTGAGTCTCAGTTCATATTGTTTGGCTCTCTGTGTTTCTGGTTTGACAATTTTCTTAATTCTTTTCTGTTTGTTTTACACTCCATGTCGAACCATTTTTCATTTGATTTCTTTTAGAATTAGTTTTTTTCTTGTTTTCTTGAGTTTTGATTTTGTTGCTGTTGTTTCAATATAAAATTGATTTCTTTGATGGCCTAATTGATTCCATTTTTGTCTAATTTAAAAATTTAGTTAAAAGCTGTTTAGCAT